>CAJGYO010000009.1:12564513-13117271 GCA_904845875.1 Miscanthus lutarioriparius | reverse complement strand
TTCCATGCCCTGGGCTGCTGCCTGGCCGCAGAACCAAACAGTGCCTAAGAGCCTAGGGCATGACATGAAATTTGGAAACTACACCAAGTTTGCATGAGTTCTGACCGATTTGAGAAGAATGGAAGGGTCAAGAACCCAGTGGCTGCTAAGATTATAGCACTTATCACATCGGCCAATTCACACATTTTGCACACACACTAAAATAAAATGGAAACAGTTAGTATAACAGAAATGTTTTTTGGTCTCCAAAAGTAATAGAGCTAGTATCATTATATGAAAAGAAAAAATAGGAGATTTTTATTCTATATGCAAATGGGCAAGGAGTGTATGAATGATATCGTTACTGCTCACACCATCTAAATGACAAGCTAAATCAACACACTTCTGGGAGGTAATGACAAAACTGGAGAAGTTAAATACCATGCGCCTTCTCATATTCTTGACCTCCGTGAACCAAGAAGAAGATAGAAGCCAGAGAGAGATGAATGCAAGACAGAAGACAATCTTGCAGTGGCTGATATGCAAGTAAATTGATGGACATTGGAGGTTACCAAATCACAGTCTTTCTTTCCCCTCGAGGTTATTATTGTGGTAGATGCCATAACTTTCTCCACAATTGTTCCTCAATAGGGAATCCTAGATTAAATTTGCTGATACAATGTAAAAGCTGAGTTACCCAATAGAATGCCCTGTGTTAAAAATCCATGAGAAGACAACATGAAAAACGTGATACTAGTTGACCTCAAATGCCTTTGTACCATGCTTGTTACATGTAATTCCTGAATCTTGCTTCGAGGAAAATCTTCAGGTTCACAAGATCGCCGATTGTAATTAGACATACTGGTATAAAAAAGCAAAAGAGTGGTAAGCTGGTTAATGTTTGTTTTTATGACTAAGTTGCGGCTCAACTGGTTCCACACACAAGATGTCATCAGATAGTCTGGGTTTACTGGGGCTGGGACAAGCTAGTATTCCCAATTTCCTATATATAGCTTCAAAATGGCCCTAAAATCTTTTCCCAAAACTGAACATCACAATAAAACTACTACTAGTAATAGTATACACCTATATCATTAAAATTCCACAGCCTTCTAATGTGTAATCTGAACTTGAACAATAATGGAGACTAGGATGTCAGAATAAAAAAAAATTGCCATGAATTAGGCAAAATTATACCCTATTTGTCAATGGATTTACCATGAATCAAAATTTGCATAAAGATAGTACTGAATTTTGTTGTACTTCCACTTTCTTGATTGTGCTTCAGCCTTGGCGCCTGTGTTAATCTAAGCCTGGATCTTTGCCTTCCTCTGATACCTAATCGAATGGAGCATAAGAAAAACAGAGCAAAATCATATCTGAATAAACAATCTTTTATCAGTCGCATTCCAAATCTCATGTCTAATCTTCCACCACTATGCATCAAGTTTCTCGGTGTGTGTTGCACACACTGATGCGGCACCGTGAGTTGAGCATGATTTACTACCATCGGGCGGAGCCCGACCTGCTGCTGCACTCAGCGGGGCAGCCACCGTGGCGAGATCCGAGCGCCTTGAGTCAAGGAGGGAGGGCAGGCCAGCCACCCGGCCGAGGAGGAAAGGAGGAAGGGAGCCGGCGCGTGCAAAGTGAGAGGAGGCGGCCAGATCCAGGTGGCGTGGCATGATCCAGGAGGCGGATCTGAGGCAAGGCAAGGAGGTGTGGCAGGGCCGGCCGCCGCTGGCCGGAGGTGAAGAGGGGAGGGGCCGCTGGCTGGCGTGGGAGTGAGAGGAGGCGTGATCTCGGGGCGTGTACTGCAGGGATTCTGGGCATGGGCAAGGGGCAGAGGAGCTAGGAGCTGAAGGCCATGGAGGTGAGAGGAAGAGGAGGGTCTGTGGCCAGTAGGGAGTGAGAGAGAAGGCTGACGGATCTGGGGTGGCAGCGGGGTGGATCTCGGGGCGGGGTCTAAGACGGATCCGGGGTGGTGCGGGCAGAGCAGTGAGCCGAGGTTAAGAAGGCCGCTAGGAGGAGAGGAGGCGGCGGATCTGGGGTGGCGGGCAGAGACAAGGAGGGAAAGGCAGGGGCATACCCCATGGCGGGAGAGGAAGGTGGAGGAGGAAGGGCTGCTGGCCAAGGGTGGGCGTGTGAGGAGGGAGGCGGGGGGCGGGGGAGAGGAGGGCCGAGCAAAGCGAGTCTGCGAAAGTGTTTGGGAGAATGCCGGCGGCGGAGTTAGAGTTAGGACTTGGTTGTTTTTTATTTATCCCATGTGTGCATACATTTTTTCACATGCGTGCATATATTTTTTCATGCGTTTTAAGAAGGAGCCAGCCCGAATAAATTGTATTTTTCTGTGAGGATCTACGATGTTTCCGCTGTGTGCAGCCTTACGGAAAAAATCAACCACATAACCAATCGTAGTTTTTAATTTTACTGGCCGGGGATATTTTGGAACACGTGAATAATACATCGAGCCTACATCTTTGTGCTTAGAAAAAGCGTTACCGAAAATTAAATCACCCACCGGACAATTTGAGTTTACAGTAGTGTATGAGAGGGCATATTATTTGCTCATTTTTTTATTTCAAAATTCTACAAATAATAAATGCTCTGGTAATTTTTATCAATATTTTAGTAGTGTAACAAAAGACATTTTGCGGCCTATCCACATGGTGGATGCTAGAGAGCCATCCACCTTAGTCCTTCTAGAATCGAAGGAAAGACAAATTTGAATTTTACAAAATTTGTTGATCTATGTCAAAATTAAGAAAAAACATAGAAAAATGGGCGAGAAAGTTGTCCCTCCACCCAACCGGCGGAAGAAGTTGATTCAAGTAGTAATGTAGCGCATGTTTTGTACTCTTGGCGTCCAAATCTAAGGGAGTCACCACTTTGCTAGTAAAATCATATATAATTCGAGTCCCCACATTTCCTAGGGACGTGTTTACCCCTCCTCCTAACTTCTAGCTGCCAAGGCTTTTGGCGCCTCCATGGCATCACTAGCAATCTTCTCCATCCTGACGCATGATGATGGAGTCAACATCTAGCGCCGTCTGGGCGCCCTCACTAGCAGGGCCTCTACGACCTGGATTCTCACCAACATTCTACATCCGCTCAACACGACCATCATCATCCAAGTCCCATGTGATGATCACCCTCGAAGTTGGAACAACTCCCAACACCCTGTAGTTAGCCTTTCTTCCTCTCCTTAGTTCAAACAAATTTGTTCTTCACCAGTGTATCGCTGACGGCATGGTGGCTTCTGCGTCTCATGACTTATCTTGGCGGGCGACTAGCTCGTATTGGCCCGGCTCAACCGGCTCTTGAGCTCATAATGGCGCTTCTTCTGTTCGGTCAGCAGAGATGGACAAAAGCGGCCTGGCCCAAATTTAGAATGCCATCAAGGGCCTTCGGGAGAAGCGGTATCAGAGCTCCTATTGATCGCCTTACTCAATCATGAGTTCGATCGCGAGGCTCTCCGGTGTCGCCTCTCCGCCGGCGAGTATTGCTAGAAGAAAAGAGTCATCACCGATGTAATATTCCGCAATGCTGGCCACACGTCGCCAGACTCATAGCTCGCCCTCGGCTTTGTGTTACCCCAACTTTCGGTTTTCGCTACGGCCCGTAAATACCCATCGACTGAGAGATCTTGCCCTGGATTCATGGCAAAACTGCCGTAGAGGCTGGTTCTCAATGTTGGGGTTTAGTCTCACATCGCCTTGCTCGATAACAGAGGTAGCTTTAACATATATGTTGGGAGAAGCCCCTACCTACTCGGGCCAGTTTTTTGGACAAGGAAAAGTCTGTGGGCCTTAGAGGTTGGTATTTTGGCTCCGGTGGACCCCTAGGATCCCATGGGGCGTGGGCTCGTGATAGCAAACCGGGCGAGTTCGGCCAGCTCCAAGATCGAGAACTCGGTCGTTACCTTTGGATTTCAACGCCAGAGCCCGGTGCCAAAGGTCGAGAAAAAAGCTAAACCCGATAAAAAATCTTTGAGGGTCGAGATAATGGGGCACCCGATGTGTGTGATTAAGGGAGATTCATGGTTTGGTCCCACATCGATGTAGTGATAATAGGGAGGACAATATATAAGGCGGGAGAAGGCCCCCACCTATTAGAGCTGTGTGTTTTGGTTTTGAGCAAAGAGTCATGGGCCTTATAGGTTGTTAGCTCACGTGGACCACAGGACTCATGGGAGCTGTGAGCTCGATGTTAACGAGGTCAGACACGACTTCAAGCTAGCTCAAGATCCCGAGAACTCGATGGTCACCACTGTTCCAACAATTGGTATCAAAGCCAAGACCCATGGTCGAGGAAAAATTAAACCCGAGTAAAAATCCGGCGTCACATATATGGGCGGAGGCATGGCGATGTGACTACGAGGGAGATTAATCGGGGTTTGTCCCACATTGGATATTGATGGTTGGGGAGCATAACATATAAGATAGAGGGCAGTCCAACCTATCGGAGGGCTAGTCTTTTGGGGTTGAATTAGGCCCAATGCCTTGGTATGTTGGAGCTCCGGTGGACTCTGGGACCTATGGGGAGCCTTGAGCTCGTGGTAGCAAGCGGGTGGCTTCAAGCCCGGCTCAAGATCGAAGCGTGGTGATCACCACTTGTTCCAACACTCATGGAACTCCGTCTTGCCAATGAGGCCAAAAGGTCGCCTCATGGAACCGCCCAATATCTTGGGGATTTCGCCATCTTGTGCCTGCGATGCACCGTGGCCATCCTCCTCCTGCTGCTTACTTTGAAGCTAGGGTGATGGCTGTAGCAACACTTGCAGCAGATTCTTGCTGGCCGGTAGTGGCAGCCCTGGCTGCCGCCAGTCAGCGCGTGGTAACAAACACAACAAGAGGAAGGGGCTGCTGGCCAGTAGCCCGGTGGTGGCCAGTACTCAAAGCGATGGTCGTGGTGCCTCACCCTTTGGTTGGCCCACAGATGTGCTTTCGCTCCCGAGGCGTACAGCAGCCGTGGTGGCGTCCCCGGCGCCGCAAGCCCACCTAAGCGCTTGGCCAGGTGCCCTCGGTGTGTTAGGCGCGTCCCACAGCGCACTTACCTGCCTTCTGGCTGCGGGATAAATTGTTAATGTTGCGCTAATCTGTAATGTACCACTGCAGCACAATGTCATTCCCTTTTGGATAATCACCACTCTTGACTTTGGGGCTCAAAAGCTTTAGTACTGGCACATCGGATGTTTGAATACTAGTTAGGAGTAATAAATATTAACCAGTTACAAAAACTAATTGTATAAGCCATGACTAATTACAGTAAAGCCAGATCTATTAAGCCCTGATCAGCCTATGTAATGCTACAGTAAACATATGCTAATCATGTGGATTAATTAGAAGCTTAATAAATTTATCTAAGTAATTAGTTTTGGCTTATACAATTGGTTTTATAATTAGCTTATGTTTAGTCATCTAATTGCGATCCTAAACATCCAATGTGACGAGGACTGAAGTTTAGTCATGGGATCAAACTTGCCATGGTCAGCAGTAAGGGCATCTTTGATTTGGTGGCACTGGCACGCATCTCACCCATCAGACATCCATTCGAGCCACCGGGTGTACAGAAATCCATGCCCTGGGGCTGCTGCCTGGCCACAGAAACCAAACAGTGCCCCTAAGAGCCTAGGGCATGACATGAAATTTGGAAACTACACCAGAAGTTTGCATGAGTTCTGACCGATTTGAGAAGAATGGAAGGGTCAAGAACCCAGTGGCTGCTAAGATTATAGCACTTATCACATCAGGCCAATTCACATTTTGCACACACTAAAATAAAATCGGAAACAGTTAGTATAACAAGAAATGTTTTTGGTCTCCAAAAGTAATAGAGCTAATGTCATTATATTAAAAAAGAAAAAATAGGAGAGCCTTTTATTCTATATGCAAATGGGCAAGGAGTGTATAGAATGATATCATTACTGCTCACACCATCTAAATGACAAGCTAAATCGACACACTTCTGGAGGTAATGACAAAACTGGGAAGTTAAATACCATGCGCCTTCTCATATTCTTGACCTCCGTGAACCAGAGAAGACAAGATAGAAGCCAAGAGAGATGAATGCAAGACAGAAGACAATTTGCAGTGGCTGATATGCAAGTAAATTGATGTGACATTGGAGGTTACCAAACTACAGTCTTTCTTTTCCCCTCGAGGTTATTATTGTGGTGTAGATGCTACAATCTCTTCTCCACAATTGTTCCTCAATAGGAATCCTAGACTAAATTTGCTGATACAATGTAAAAAGCTGAGTTACCCAATAGAATGCCCTGTATAAAAAACTAAGAGAAGACAACATGAAAAACGTGATACTAGTTGACCTCCAAATGCCTTGTACCATGCTTGTTACATGTAATTCTGAATCTTGCTTCCGAGAAAAACTTGTGTCTACAAGATAGGTCGATTGTAATTAGACATGCTTGTATAAAAAAGCAGCATGGTGTTGGCTAATGTTTGTTTTTTATGATGAAACGGTTCTTTTAACTAAACAACAAAAAAAACATAATCAAAATATATAATCCATTTCCTCACTTATCCATATTCCTATTGCATAATCACCCAATCTTGATTCTGGCCAACGAGGTAGTACATACTATCCTTATCGTGTTCACTATCCATCCACAATCATGTAAGTTGGAAACTTTACTAAGTTTACATGAGGCTTTGACCAATCTGACAAGAATGACAGGATCAAGAACTGAATGGCTGGTAATGGTAATCACAAATTCATGCATTCTGCACGCACGCGATAGAAACATTAACACAGTTAGTCCAACAAATAAAAGGAATTTTAGTCCAA
This sequence comes from Miscanthus lutarioriparius, assembly GCA_904845875.1. Lineage (NCBI taxonomy): Eukaryota > Viridiplantae > Streptophyta > Magnoliopsida > Poales > Poaceae > Miscanthus > Miscanthus lutarioriparius. The sequence goes on along the minus strand of CAJGYO010000009.1, from coordinate 13,110,488 downwards.
CTTGAGGCGTCCATTTGAGGCTGCCGGGCGACTGAAAATCAATGGCCTGGGACTGCTGCCTGACCGCACAACCAAACAGCGCCTAAGAGCCTAGAGTATGAAATTTTGGAAACTACACCAAGTTTGCATGAGTTCTCACCGATCTGAGAAGAATGGAAGGGTCAAGAACCGGTGGAGTCTTAGGAACAGGTTGCCAGCATTAGCCATCTTAGCACTCACCTGTTCGCCCTTTTACTTTTTTTTGTGTGTTACCGTTATGCTACAAAGCTATGGCATCATCTTAGTTCTGGATAGGCCGGAGTACTTTTAGAATCTTGTATGATCTTGATGTTCATAGAAGCTTCCCTTTGTCTAAAAACTATACTGTTAACAAACTTGGAGCAATCCATGAAATGCTGGCTTCATATATATTGAAGGGATATGCGTTCAATACATATGTGCAAACAATTATCTTTCTGACTTCTGCATACCAACTACTTAAACCACGAAATACATAGAGCAGGCTAGGTACACAAATTCACATACAGGCCTTACACATTCATAGATCATATATAAGCACATAATTTCACGGAGCATCCTGCATCAGATTATGCGTAGCTAGCGGTACCAGGTAGTTTCGGAACAAGGATGAGGCTCTCCTTTCAGTGAACTGTCAATCCGAAAACCTCTGTCATATCATTATCCTCCTTCTCCATGCCAGCTGGCAGCCCCAATAAAACAGTACATGAGGTTTTGCCAGCATGATCTCAACAGTAGCCAACCCAGAAGTTGATGCCAGGGCACATCCTTCGACCGGCTCCAAATGGTATGAACTGAAAATCATTCCCCTTCAAGTCGATGGTCGCGGCGCTACCACCGTCCCTGAAACTCTCTGGCATGAACTTCTCCGCTTTCTCCCATGACTCTAGATGTCTACAGACAGCCCAAAGCGTTGATGACGACTCGAGTTCCAGAGGGATTGTATGCCCATCGATGTCACAATCCACCATGGACTGGTGAGGCAAGAGCAGTGGGGCAGGTGGGTGTAACCTTAGCGTCTCCTTCACTGGCAGCTCTCAGATAGGCCAGGCTATCTAGGTTCTCTTCCTTGACCATTTCCTGTCCATTTGGTGTCTTGTTCCTTACCTCAGCTCTTGTAGCTTTGTCATGAGATGAGGGTGGCACATGAGCTCTACCATGGCAAGTTCAAGGACCAAGAATGATGTGCTGGTGCCTGCATTGAACATGTCCTGGGTGTGGGTAATTTAGGATAAGTATGTCAATCCGAAAATGACACAATCTATAATAGATCTATTTTTGTTCTCTAAAAGAAAATGTTAATATCGGTACCTACTAGTCACTCACCATCAAGACATCCTTGATATGGTCTCTGGTGATACTGTACTCTTGCTGAACAGAGCATCACGTCAACAAAGTCTGTGCCCTCTTCTTTGCTCAGCTATGTCGCCACAGCGATTGTTGAAGCTTCACCTCTCATGGCGCTTATGATATTTTCAAGTACCTCGCCCCATCTTTCATGCGCCCTCGTCTGCCTTTCTGCTCTCAAACCTGGGTGAACATACCTAGAGAGTTCACAAGCCCTGGGAAATAGTTTTCTAGGCTAAACCCTGCATACAGGGTAGAGTTCATCTCAATCAGCTCCCAGAGGGTCTTGTTCCGGCCGTCTTCCCTGAAGAACTTGCCTGACACCACGCAGCACACGATGTCATTGGTGAGCGTGTCCATCGCCTCGCTCATGTCTACTGCCATGCCTGCAGCCATGGCCTCCTTCAACTTGGCCATGACTAGGCGCACCTAGTATTAACAAAATGAATGAAACATTATTACATATGGAAAAAATTTATGCGACCTGTTACGCGTGACACGCACCTGCGCCGTGCGGAGAGAGGAAGAAGAAGGTGGCTAGGGTTCCGGTGAGGGTCGCTGATGTTGGAGAAGGAAGCTCACCGGCATTAGGGTTTGAGGTGAGAGATCTCCTCACCAGTAGGCTTAGAAGCGGTTTCTGGGGCAGCGGCCATGAAAGCGGCAGTGGAGGCGGGCTAGACTGCGCCAGGGTGGGGTGACGGGGTAGTAGGGAGAGCAGTGGTTGGACAGGGCTAGCAGCGTGGGCATGGCGGCAGAGCTCACTGGGCCTTGCCCTGTGATTAGGGGAGGGCGGGGTCGAGGACTGGGATGACAGGTGGGTGGCGTGATGCGGTGAGGTGTTGGGAGCGGCCAGTCGCTGGAAGCTGGGGGGGTGGGAGCGAGGACGAGGAAGACGCCGCCGGGGAGGTGCCCTGTTGTGAGGGGAGGTGTTGTGAGGGGAGGGTGTGGTTGAGGAGGCAGCGGCAGGAGGTGGGTGGGGCGGCGTCTGGTGGAGGCGCCCGGCTCTGGGCGTGGATGGGAGAGGGTGGGGACAGCGTGGGAAGGGTGTGTGGAGGTGCGATGAGGAGGAAGAAGGATCACGCTATAGTGGGCCTGCGTCGCACGCTCCTCTATTGCATGACTGGTGGCGCAATTTCAGCCTGCTATTACGTAGGGCCTGAATTCATACATTCTCTTTCATCCCCTACTATACCTAATAATAAGCCACCGATAAAAAAAGCTGTTACCTCCTCTTGGCAGGCATGACGAAACGAGTTCACCTTCTTGATGGTGAAGAGGTGCGTGGCGACAAGCTTGTTACTTCCATCAGTAATCGCCGTAAGGACCAAAACCGATTGTCGATGACCTGTACAGGAAGTTGTGCAGGACCTTGGACGTCAGCCGCGAGGCGAAGACGCGGTCAAGCGTGTGCAGGACCGCCGGCGCTGCGCGCGGGAGGAGGCGACGAGGTTGGGGACGCTGCCGAGTTGATGGAGCATGAGGCCGCCGCCACGGTCGTGCTTGGCAGCGAGGTCACGGATGCAGACGTGTGGAGATCGCCGATGCGTTGCAGGTGGCCGATGACCGGCAGCCTCCTGGAGGTGACGGCAGGAGATGATTCGACTGCTTCGTTTCGTCGTCGCCGTAAGCGTTGGGGCGTTGGTGGAGGCGTCAGCAGATGACAGGGCAGCAGCACTAGCATGAGGAGGCAATGACGAGGAACCAAAGTTGCCGTTGTGATACTAGTGGCGTCGTAGTGGCCACCAGCATGAAATGGTACACTACGTGCAACAAGTGAAGAACCGCCATGGATAGATGGTTAGTTCTTCCTGCTTCCCGGTAGAGCGACCACGAGTGTTGTGTGCAGTGCTGCAAATGCTTTTGTTCTTAAAATAACTGGCGAACATGCACGTACAACAATATGAACTATGGATAGCTACTACAAAAATATCTAGGTTGTCAAGTTCAGCACGAGTTTTTTTGTCTACTTGTTAGTGTGTTGTTTATTTTCCCCTTTCGTGTCATGATTGGTCACCATTTTGGAATTGATAGACTCAGAACGATGGTCTTGGCCACGAAAGGTCGACACCTATACACCTCCGTGATCCATGATTGGTGATTTTGTGCGTTTTGCATATGAAATCCCAACACCTACACCTAGCTCGGTGATCTATGATTGCGTGCTGAATTTGTGCACATGAATTCATTTGATGTAAATGTTCTCTCGGCTCCTGCCCTGTCTACCATCTAGCCTTGGAACACCCACGTATCTTTCGTCCCTGCCTGCTACCAAATTTACTGCCATTCAATCCTCGTGCTCTAATTGCATACGCCTCATTGGTTTCCATGTAACCACTACTGCTTGCAGCAACCTTCATTGGTTCTCCTTCCAATCAGCTACCTTTAAACTTTCCTTCAGCCCCATCTGTTCACCTCCACACTGTTGCTTTGTCATGTAACATTTTGTGTTGTGGTATGGCATCCTTGAAGAATATGGTTTTATGAATGGTAACATATGGCGGACCTCTCCATTGGTAACTGACAATTGAAACTTGACTGCATTCAAAAACCTGTGGCTACTACAGGAGCAGTGGGCATTTGATTTTAGTGATGAGATTTGCCTGTTGGTAGTCATTAATTTTGTAACAAAAGTTGGGTTAGTCATTCACAATTTTTGTTGGCACAACAGACAAAGCATATATGAGGTGGCATATTATTTGCTCATTGTTTTATTTCAAAATTCTACAACAATAAGTGCCTGCCAATTTTATCAATATTTCATAGTAGTGTAATAAAAGATATTTTGTAGCCTATCTACACGGTGGATCCTAGGAAACCATCCACCCGTGGATGCTAGGAAACCATCCACCTTAGTCCTTCTAGAATGAAGGAAAGGCAAATGAATTTTAAAATTTGTTGATTCATGTCAAAACTAAGAAAAACATATGAGAAAAATGGACAGAAAGTTGTCCTCCCCCCACCCAACCGATGGAAAGTTGATTCAAGTGGTAATGTAGCGCATGTTTTGTACTCTTCATATCCAACCTAAGGGAGTCACTACTTTGCTAGTAAAATCATATATAATTTGTGTCCCATTTCCTAGGACGTGCCTACCCCTCCTCCTAACCCTAGCCAGTGGCATTCCCGGCGCTCCATGACACTCCGCTGCCACCTCTCCATCCCCCAACATGGCGATGGAGTCAACATCTAGCACCACGTCACAAGCGCCCTCACTGGTAAGGGCAACACAATTACACTAACCATTTATAAAAAAAATAAAGACTTCATTGATCAATGTAGTGTAGTGATTGAAATAATGCCAAAATGATGAACAAAAGATGTCCCATATAGCAAATAATGTGATCCAGCCTAAAGAAAGAGAACAAATAGGTCAACTATTTAGCAAAGAAAATGTAGAATTATCAATTGAAAGTAGATGCATTTCATTACCTCTTAGAGATCATATTTGTGCCTTTTTCCTTCCATGGTCATGAAACAATGAACCATAGCCTCATTGCTAACTTTCTTCATTTCTTCTTTCTCTAGATAGCAAATAAGTCTACGATTGAAGTGTTAATCACCCATGCAATTATATAAACTTGTTTTACAATCTTCATGCCTAAAAATGTGGTCAATCACAACATAGTGCTAGATGTTGTTTCGCATACTAAATGTCTAAACGGATTGATGTTTAGCATGAACTGAGAGGGTCGGATGCTTTCAGAATACGAGGATGATGGGATGCTGGGGTGAAATTGGGATAGTGGGATGGTCTGGACAAACAGAATTGGACAAATGTGCTAGAATTTCCGTTGGTCGGTGGTTGGGACATGCTGAATGTTTGGATTTTCTAATTTTTACATGAATCGTCTTGCATCATTCTAGTGAAACTTTTGCTTCCTGAAGGATACTTTTGAGAATAGTTGTTCTAACTCTCTCTCTCTCTCTCTCTCTTCACTATTCCATATGCAGGTGAAAATGAAGAAGAGCTCAATGACTAGGGAACAGGGAGTTCAACAACTAGAAAATGGACACATGATATGGTCGCTGGCTGCTGTGATTGGGGTAGTCATTGGTAGTTGGATAGTAGGAGAAGGGTCACACAACTACATGATTCAAAGAAAGATATTGTATTTTTGCTTGTAGGCCTTGGGCTTGAGGATTAGCCTTAAGCCTTTTTTTTCTTACTACCTTATTATTATGGTCGACCAAATGTATAAGGTTGATCATAAGCTGGTCTATAACCTCCAATTTTCATACACACTCGGATGCCCCTACATGGCATCTCCTTATGTCTTTGTTTATTTATTAGATATCTGTTATTTGCTTTGATTGTGATGAACTGCCGACGTATAGATATGTATAGTGAAATCTATCATGAAGGAGAGGCATAAAATGAAGGTGTCAAAAAGGTGTGGAAAGTAGATACGGCCTATTTGGTAGAGATTCACCAGCTCTAGATTCACCAAAAATACATCTACTCCACCATAAATTACCCAAATGCTCTAGATCCACCAAACTGGATTCAACAAAACAGTCGATCCAGGGCTAGATTCACCATTTTGGTAGAGCTCCTCAAAGGGTGCTCCACCAAACCGAGTTTGGTGGAGTTGAAGAAAATTACCCACCATGCCACCGATTCCACACCGCTTCCTCCACTCTTCGCGTTTCTATCCGCGTTTTCTTTTTGTCGACCTCTCTTCTTCTCCCCGGCTCTTCTCCAAGAACTATGGCGCCTCAGTAGCAATCTCCGACTCACCAAATCCTGCTACTCCACCAAGGGACTATCGGAATGGGTGGATCTGGCTATCCTCCACCGCCTCCACCCCTTTCCTCTTTGTTCCCCCCATCTCGTCGAGCTCCTGGGCAGTGGCGACCTAGCCTCCCGGCCAGCCACTGCCCGGCCCACCTCGGCTAGCACCAGGCCGCCTCGGCCGGTCACCAAGTCACCATGGCCACTATGACGAGGTTTCCTGCTCTTGCCATGAGCGCCACCCCTGTGGCTTGGGATGCGCCCACGCCTGCGTTAGAAGGCTCCCGAGGAGGTGGTGGCGGCGGCCTAGCCCGCCCGCCATCTCCCATCCTGTCCCGGTGGCAACCAAGTCACGATGAACAATAGGTCGAGGTCGGGCGGGCGTGCCATAATCCTGCCCTAGCCATGGCGCCATGCCCGCGCATGGCCACACCCCCACGCCTTTGAGAAGGAATTTTTTTCATTTTTTCAGACATTGACACGTGGGGCCTATCCCTAAGGGAAAATCTGGTCATTCCCAGAAAAGGCCCTTGTGTGGATCTGGAGCTGCTTGTTTAGCTAAACAGTTCCCTGGTAGATCTAGGGTGGATATCAGATCCACATTAGAGTTGATCCATGGTGAATCCAGATCAAGGTTTACTTTTTCCAATGGTTAATCTTTACCAAATAGGCCCATAGAATGGAGCATACCTGCAGCAATGCCTTTTCAATGACATATGATAACCCCTGATATATATGTGGTTTAGGCCTTGTTTGGATGCCGATGTATCCACCTCAATCTATGTGTGTTGGGATGGGTTGGTGTAGAATTTATACCCAAGTATCCACCTCAATCCATGTGAATTGAGTTGTGTTTGTGTAGAATTTGAATTAAATTCCACACCAACCCACCCCGACATACATGGATTGCGGTGAATACATGGGTATGAAACAAGGCCTTACAGATAGTATACACGATGCACCTCTCCACTGATCACTGACAATTGAAACTTAACTGGATTAAAATTCAAAACCATGGGCTCCTATGGGAGCGGTGGGCATTGATTTTGGTGACAACAATTACTTGTTGCTACTCATTAATTTTGTGGCAAAAGTTGGGTTGGGGTTGGTCATCCACGGTTTTGTTTAGCAACAGAAAAACTAGACGAGTTGGCACATTAATTTTTATTTCAGAATTCTTCAACAATATAAGTGCCTGCCAATTTTGATCGATATTTTAGAATGAATTAAAATGCTTCTTTTTCTTTTCCATCTACACAGTGAATACTAGGAAATCCTAGACTTGCTCTCTCTCTAGAATCTAGATTGAAGTAAAGGCAGAAAGATTTTGTTAACTCATGTCAACTCTTTTTCTAAAAAATCAATTGAAAGAATTTTGTACATCATATATAATATACAATTTCCAATCAAAACCATGATGCATTGCTCTACCCTAGAAAGTAATAAGCCAAAAATAACTGAGTTTGTAAACCATGTAAGTAGAAAATGGTAACTTTTTGTTCTTTAATTTAATATATATCTCGACAAAAGATACTGTTGAAAAGATGAAAAAGGAATTACTGTAGAAAAAAACACGAGACATTACAAAAAAAAGAAATGAAAGCCTGTGGTGTGGTGTGGTGTGGTGTCGTGAGCGAGCCAGAGAGAGAAAGCGAGAGAGAGAGTTCGGCAAGGGCAACGGTCTCTCCTCGCTCAAGGCTGCCCGGCCGTCACAGCTGGAGGCGAGTGACAGACTAGCCGTAGCAGCCCGCAGCACCTCACGCTGCGTCATGCAATGCGGGCGCAGGCCTATGGTGGCTCTGACCACAGCCTTCTTCCCTTCCGTTACACATCTGCTACCAAAGCGAAGCGAGTCCACCGTCGAGGACCCCGTTCTCCTCTGTCGTCTTTCCGTCTCCCTCTCGTCAGGCTATCTCCCCACCGAGGGAGGAGGAGACCGAACAGCACGCACGCACCCGGCACCTCCGCGGCGCTCCTCTCCTATCCGCCGCCATGGACCTCGCCACGCCGTCGTCATCCCGTGCTCGCCCGCAGCTAGGGCGTAAGCGCACTGGGCGGCGCCTACACCGAGGAGAGCCCGACGCCGCGAAGCGCCCACTGCTCCATGGACGACGTCATCGCGCTGGCGCCCGCCGCCGCCCGTCGCCCGCCTTGGCGTCTACACTCAGAGGAGCCTCGACGCCGCAGCGCTACAGCTTCTGGACAACGTCATGCGCGCGCGCCCACCGCCGACGTGCGCCCCGCTTGCGCGAAGCGGGTGTACACCTACTACGAGACGCCTCCTCTGCGAGACCTGCGGCTTCGCCGACGCGCGAGGACGACCTGATCCTCTGCGACCATCTGCGACGCATGCCACCACACCTTCTGCCTCCGCCCCATCGTCACCCAGGTCCCCATCGGCCCCTGGTTCTGCCCCATCTGCGCTCCGCCCATCCATGCCCCCAGGAGTGCGTCTTTGGTCTTTCCCAATCCCACCCTCCTCGCCGCCCTCCATGGCTCCATCTCGCCATTTCCCTCCCCCTCTCTCGTATCTTTTCTTTATCTTCTTCCTTGCTGCCACGTTGTGCTATCGTATCGTATCTCACTGCTTTTCCTTCTTCTTCTTCTTTCTGGGGGATCTTTAGGTTTCCCGGTGAACGAGAGGAAGATCTTCAATTTCTTCGGGATTCAGAAGGATGAACAGGATGCCCAGACCGCCGAATGTAAGCCCTCCAACGGTAATTCCCCTCATTGCTTGCGCTGGATGATCCATGAAGCAGGTAGCGGCTTCGCTATTGTTGAATTCGTTTTGCTCATAGAATACTTTTTACATGTTGTTGGTTATTTTGGATTCTATTATTATTTTTCTCTCTCTGTCTAAATGTCCTCGCTCCTACATTGTCATCTGTACACCTTCGATGTGCCAAGAGCCATGCTAGCAAAAGTTCCTCTTATTACGTCATTCATGTCCTTTCTGAGTGTTGTATGTTCGATTATGCAATTGTATTGACTGCACGATTTGATGATCGTTGCAGCATTGCCTGCAAATAACAAATATACCCGTGAATTGGAAACTCTAGGCAACATACATAGAATACATGCATTTTACATTCAAATGTGGCGCTACTGATTCATATGTCAAGAACTGTTTATATACTTTGGATAATGAACTCATCAAGATAGTCTCCAAGCTCAAGGCTTAAATATTGGTGACTTGCTCTCCACCTATAATGGTTATCTTGGTGAGTTCATTATCCAAAGTATAATCCTTCCATTCACAGTGACCAAACTGTCAATCCCACAATATGAATGATCTCTGAATATGCTGACCTAGACCACAAAAGAACAAGAGCCTCAGGATGCTTAGGTGGAGATAACAACCACAGTTTGTACCAACTAAAATCTCTATTTTATATGGTTTTTTTCTCTCTATGCCATTTGGTGATTATGTAACCCAAGTGAACAAAAACTAATATGGAGCATCACCCTCGACTCTAAGAAGCCTGAAGAGAAGGCAGTAAGCATTGGCATATTTTAAAATCAGTTAATAGTTGTTATTTATCCTACTTATCAAGTTGTTTTAAGTGAAACAAGCCACCCATGAATAATGTCGATTTAATACTATATCAGAAATTCAGAATGTTTTGGAAAGAATCACATATACCTGCATACATCTGACCATGTTTATCTACTGCCCTGAAAATGGATACTTTTTTCTTCTGAAATGCTGCGTTTTGCAGCTCCTCCAAGCACCCAGCTTGTACAGTATTTTTCTCAGCAGTAACAACCTGCAGCTCAAGTGCATTTTGTTAAGACTATACAGATACCATATGTAAAAAAAAGGAGTGAAAAAAATAAGTTATCACAAGTCTAGACAATCTGATGTCAAACAAGCGACCTATCAAATAAGCCGCACAAACATTATAAATTTGTTTTATACTTTGTGGCCAATGGATACACATGGTACTGTATAACTTTCCGAATAAATAGTATGAAGGCCTGGGTTTCCATGCTAGGTTGTTAGCAAAACTTGGGACCATAGCCACCTGCCTATTTCCAGTTATCTGACGTGTCCAAAATAGATAGCCAAGCAGAGGCACACCCTTCAAAACAATATGCCTATAAGTGCTGGAATTTACACATATACTTGATCATATAGTAAGGAATGTTTCATTCCAAATTAATTTAATAACGGACCATAATGAATTAATGATTGCAGCATAAATGGCTAACAGGTGCTCCATAATATATAGTTTCAGAATTAGTTCAGTCTCATCAGGAACTCTTTTTCAATAATCAAAAAAAGGTATCTTTAAGCTCTTGTATCATTCATTAAACTGAATCAGGATATGATACAGCCCATCAGGATAAACATCACGACTGGATTCACGGACTCATCAGTCCACAAGCTCTAGACCAGGGCTTGATATCACCTCCTGCATGAAAATGGAGTAATCAACTCCAACAGTTTACATGTTCAGACCATTTATCTAAGCAGCTAGTATTTAAGTTACCTACCCATAGTCGTTGATGCCAATAAAATCCAATTTATCACATATGCTAGCTAGGGAAAAGGGTCAATGAATTAGCTAGTGAGACAACAGCAACATCCATATAGACCATATAGGGCCAAGCAACGGCAATGATTGGCCTGCAAACCACACATCACATACCCAACCAAAACACGGACACACATCCTTAAACGCGGGGCAAAAGGGGTAGTTGCAGGAATATAAAGCATAGACTAATTGTTAATAAATACTAAAGAGTTGTAAGATGATGTGAGAAAATAGCAAGCACACGTTGGTTCGTGAGTGCAAAATGAAATAAATCTCACTTCATTATATGTGAAATTTAAAATGCTGGTGACAAAAAAATGATAGACAATAACTTGCACGTTTAACAGAGGATATAAAACACAAGAGCGGATCTCGCAGGCGGAACCTCGGCCACGATCTTGACATAGCCTGGCAGTGCTGCTCGCCAGGTGACCTCGTGAGCCCCAGAATCGTGCTGTTCCCAGCGACGTGCAGCCGTCTGTCGCCGCTGCGTGGCCCTGACGCTGACGGCTTCTTGAAGGTGGAAGGACGGCGAACGCAGAAGGAACGTCGGCGTCCATAGTGGCCCCCATGATGGCCGGTCCTTGCGGACCACCTTGGGAGGTGATTCAACTGCTTTTCCCTGTCGCACAGGTCTGCTGGCTGCCGTTCAAGCCCACGTTGCTATGTCTGCCACGCCTCCGGACACTGATCTTACGTTTGTCCACGCCGGTGGGTCATGGTGGCGGCCATGTCCATGCCAACAGTGGTCTTGCGCCGATCTCTTTTGCTGCGCTGTCCGCTCCTCTGGCACCTCCTTTGGCGACCATGGCTCCCTACCCCGGCAAGCTAGCTAGGGAGCAAGGCGGAGGGGGGGAGGGGCTCACGTGCGCGACGCCATTCTGCAGGTAACAGTGCCGGTCAGGCTCCTCCCTCCCTTCTCGCCCCACTGATGACAGGGAGGAGGGATCTAGCGAGCCCTTCCGCCAAGTGATGACGATCGCCCTGTGACTGACGACCGCCGACCCCGGAAGCCACGACGTGTCATCGATCGGTCTGTGAGCATCGCCCGGAGGGAGGAGGAGCTCGGCTGCACTTTGGTTGTTTCTGTGGTCACCGAGCAGCAAGAAGATCTGTCTGGGCCCCATTGCAGCTATGTTTGCTCGGTGGTTATCGCTCGTTGGTTTGAGATATTGAGGCTCTGCTATCCCTACGTCGTTGCGGGCCGTCGAGCTTCCTCCCTAACCCAGCCAAGCGAGGAGGCAGCGGCGAGGTTCTAGAACGGTGGCTGACCAATCATCGCCTCGTCCTTTCGCCTACACGTCATGTTTTGGACCCGCTTCCTACACTCAACAGAGGCAACTCTACCATTCGCCGTCGAGGTTGAGCCGTGTGGTATCCCGGCGCACGCCTAGGAGGTGTCAATGGTGGAGCAGCTCTTGGATGAATTTTGCTGGGTTAGTGATTCCCATCCGAACAATGCCACCCACCAGGATGTTTTTCGAATTGCGGCCTAGTGTTCTTGCCCTGGACACATTCCGGCAGAGATGGATCTCGAGATCATTGAGAGCCATTAGTGGCTGGCGACGAAAGGAAAAGACGCATGCTGACTAACCCCATTGAAATTGCTGTGGTTCCTTTCGATCAACTGCTGGCCACAGAAGGCCACCATCTCCTCCACCAATGATGATCATGGGTGGCGGAGAAAGCAATGACACTGGCGTTCTCGGGCAGCTACCATGCTGGCGCAGGAGGTGCCAGGGAGGGCAGTGGCGGCCGATGGAGTGCCTTGTCTCTTGGTGCATGCTGGGTTGGGTCCACCGGTGGTTCGCAGTGGGCATGTGGCGGCAGCTTTGGTCAAGTCATTGGAGCATGGCCTCGTCCTTCGGCATGACACATCGGACATTGATTCCTCGGAGACCCCATTGCCCGTGGCGGCTGTGGCGGCCTCGCCAGCTCCCGAGGAGGCCGCCCTTCAGTCAGCCCAGTTCCTGGGGCGGATGTACGCATGGCCTGCCATTACTGCTGGCTCCCCATCCCAAATAAACGCCACGGAGGTTCCCCACAACGCCTCGGAGGTTACCAGCGAGGTTGATTATCTTAGCTGCATTCATTAGCCATGACGATAGTTTCCACCCTTGGATGTATTGTATTACTATAAAATGCTCCAGTGAGTTGCGTTCGTTTTTTATGGGCAGTGTAATATGTATACTGTAATAATCTCTACAGGTTCGATGCACCTGCTAACAGCTAGCAATTGCGATTAGTGAATATTCCTGTTAGTATGCCAGTCACTTCTTTTTGGGTCTTTTATGTTTTGATTGTACAATTGTATTGACTGCATAGCTTGCTGAACGTTGCAGCATTGCCTGCAAATATGCCCCTGTGAATTGGAAACTCTTGGCAGCTAAGAATACAGTTTACGTTAAAATGTGACATTTGCTTGCATCATGACTGGAAATAGGTGGGAAAGCATTACCGGACAGACATTTAATCTGGGTTAGTTACACATGCTTTTTAAGTAGTAGCGACAAGTTGCAGTTCAAACAAATAGTGTGTTTCACTTTCAAGATCATTTATGTTTCTATGGATTGACTTATTTCTGCTCCTTGTATTATATGTATCCTCTTGATTTTCTTGGCTGCATTCATTTAGCCTCAATAACAATAGTTTCCGCCTTTGTTTGTTTTTTATTTGGCAGTATAATACTGTAATCTCTATGGTCATAGGCGGGAACTGTTCTTTATGGCTAGCACTACCAGATTTTCCTGTTAGTATGACAGTGACTTTTTTTGGGTCTTGTATGTTTGATTGTGCAATTGTATTGACTGCATAGCTTGCCCAATCCTCGCAGCATTTCCTGCAAATATGCCATGTGAATTGGAAATTTTAGGCAACAAAAAAGGGGGTTTATATTAAAATGTGATGTATTCTCTTACATCACAACTAGAAATTGGCGAGATAAATTACTGGACATGCCTTTTTAAGTAGTTATGGCAAGTTGCAGTCCAAACAAATCATGTGCTCCACTTTCTCAGTCATTTATGACTGTATGGATTGACTTATTTCTAGTTCTGGTATATCTGTGACCTAGTGTATCTTGGCTGGATTCATTTAGACATAAAAATAGTCCCCGCCTTTGAATTCGTTGTATTAATACAGGGTCCAGTGAGTCTTGTTCTTTTTTAGTTATGGGCGGCTCAATTACAGTAGTTTTTACAGGTTTGATGCAATAGATAATTACTAGCAGTAGTGAATATCCTTGTTAGCATGCCACTCATAGTCACATCTTTTTAGGTCTTGTATGTTTGATTGTGCAATTGTTTGACTGCATGGGTAGTCGACTGATGCATCATTGCGTGGAAATATACCATGTGAATTGCAAAGTCTAGGCAACAAAGAATACAATTACATCAAAATATCAAGTGCCCGCTTGCATCATGACTGGAAATTGGCAGGAAAGTATTACGGGACCAAAATTTAATCTATGTTAGTCATACATGCTTTCTAAGTATCAAAGGCAACTTGCGATTCATTTTCTAGATCATTTACGGTTGTAAGGATTTACTTATTTCTATTAGCAGTATATTTCCACGCAGCAACACTTGCGGCAGTTCTGCTGACGGCAGTGATGGCCCTGGCGGCCGCCCGGGCAGCGGCGGTGGCGGCAAACACAACAAGAGGAAGGGCTGCAGCGGCGGCAGTGGTGGCCGGTACCAAGGAGATTGTCGCGGAGCCTCACCACTAGATGTGCTTCGCTCCCTGGGGCGTACAGCAGCCGTAGTGGCGTCCCCCCGGTGCCGCAGCCCACCTGCCGCGCAGCGGGTGCCCTCGGTGTGTTGGGCGTGTCCCCACTGGCGCACACTGCCTTCGCTGTGGGATAAATTGTTAATGTTGCGCTAATCTGTAATGTACCACTGCAGCACAATGTCATTCCCTTTTGGATAATCACCACTCTTGACTTTGGGGCTCTAACCTTTAGTGCTTGCCACATCGGATGTTTGGATACTAGTTAGGAGTATTAAATATTGACCAGTTACAAAACTAATTGTATAAGCCATGACTAATTCGCAAGACGAATCTATTAAGCCTGATTAGTCCATGATCAGCCCATGTGATGCTACAGTAAACAGGTGCTAATCATGGATTAATTGGGCTTAATAAATTATCTCGTGAATTAGTCTCGGCTATGCAATTAGTTTTATAATTAGCTTATGTTTAGTCCTCCTAATTGCTATCTAAATATCCGATGTGACAGGGACTAAAGTTTAGTCATGGGATCCAAACTTGCCATGGTCAGCAGGAAGGGCATCCTTGGTTGGTGGCCTGGCACGCATCTCACCCATCAGACATCCATTCGAGCCACTGGGTGTACGAAAATCCATGGCCTGGGGCTGCTGCTTGGCCGCAGAACCAAACAGTGCCTAAGAGCCTAGGGCATGACATGAAATTTGGAAACTACACCAAGTTTGCATGAGTTCTGACCGATTTGAGAAGAATGGAAGGGTCAAGAACCCAGTGGCTGCTAAGATTATAGCACTTATCACATCGGCCAATTCACACATTTTGCACACACACTAAAGCAAAATGGAAACAGTTAGTATAACAGAAATGTTTTTGGTCTCCAAAGGTAATAGAGCTAGTATCATTATATTAAAAGAAAAAAATAGGAGAGCCGTTTATTCTATATGCAAATGGGCAAGGAGTGTATGAATGATATCGTAACTGCTCACACCATCTAAATGACAAGCTAAATCAACACACTTCTGGGAAGTAGTGACAAAACTGGAGAAGTTAAATACCATGCGCCTTCTCATATTCTTGACCTCCGTGAACCAAGAGAAGACAAGATAGAAGCCAAGAGAGAGATGAATGCAAGACAGAAGACAATTTGCAGTGGCATATATGCAAGTAAATTGATGTGACATTGGAGGTTACCAAACTACAGTCTTTCTTTTCCCCCTCGAGGTTATTATTGTGGTGTAGATGCTACAATCTCTTCTCCACAATTGTTCCTCAATAGGGAATCCTAGACTAAATTTGCTGATACAATGTAAAAGCTGAGTTACCCAATAGAATGCCCTGTATAAAAACTAGAAGACAACAAGAAAAACGTGATACTAGTTGACCTCAAATGCCTTGTACCATGCTTGTTACATGTAATTCTGAATCTTGCTTCGAGGAAAAATTTGTGTCTACAAGATCGTCGATTGTAATTAGACATACTTGTATAAAAAAGCAGCATGGTGTTGGCTAATGTTTGTTTTATGACCAAGTTGCAGTTCAACTGGTTCCCACACAGTATGTCATCATATAGTCGAGGGTCGATTGGGTTGGGACAAGCTAATCCCAATTTCCTATATATACAGCTCACCAAAATGGCCCTAAAATCTTTTCTTCCTAAAACTGAACATCACAGTTAAAACTACTACTACTACTAGTAATAGTAACGGCAACCTATATCATTGCACCTACAGCCTTATAAATGTGTAATCTGAACTTGAACAATAATGCAGAGACTAGGATGCGTAATAAAAAAAAATCACATGAATTAGGGAAAAATTATACTCCTATTTGCCGATGGATTTTAATTAGTAGAATCAAAATTTGCACAAAGATGGTACTGAATTTTGTTGTACCTCCAGCTTTCTTGATTGTGCTTCAGCCTGGCGCTCTCTAGGTTAATCAAGCTTTGGATCTTTGCCTCTTCCCTCGATACCTAATCGGATGGAGCACAAGAAAACAGAGCAAAATCATATCTAAATCGCTCAATCTCTTATCAATCAAAAATTCAAAATCTCATGTCTAATCTTCCACCACTATGCAATGTTTCGTGCTGTGTGTTGCACACACCTGATGCAGTGGCACCGGTGAGCAGGCACGGCGCCGGCCACCGGCAGAGCCCAGCCGCGCTGCGCTTTGGCCGGGGACGGCCACCATGGGCGGATCTGGGGCGGCGGGGGCAGGAGGAGGGCGGGCGGGCCACCAGCGGGAGGGGAGGAGGGAGGCCGGCCACGGTGGGAGTAGAGGAGGCGGATCCGGTGCGGCCTTGCGGGGCAGAGGGGAGGGCGAGGCCGGCCGCCAGTGGGTGGAGGAGGGAGGAGCCGGCCGCCGTGAGAGGAGAGGAGGCGGCGGATCCGGGGCAGCCTGACGGATCTAGGGCGGCCTTGAGGCAGGAGGGGGGGCGAGGGCTGGGAGGGAGGTGAGGGGCTAGCCGTCGGTGGGAGGAGGAGGCGGTGGATCCAGGCGGCGCAATGGATCAGGGGCGGTTTTGAGGCGGATCCGGGTGGTGGGCAAGGAGGGAGGGCGGGGTTGGCCGCTGCGGTGGGGAGAGGAGGAGGCGGATCCGGGGGTGGCGGGCTTGAGGGCAGGAGGGAGGGCAGGGCTGGCCTTGTGAGGAGGAGAGGGAGGGAGGCTGGGGTTGGCGCCGGGAGGAGGCGGTGAGAGGAGCGGGGCGGGGAGAGGAGGGCTGAGCAAAGCCCGAGTCCACGAGGGTGTTTGAGGGGCGGCCGGCATTGGTTAGGGGTTAGGACTTGTTTGTTTTTTTATTTATCCTATGCGTGCGTATATTTTTCTGTGCGTGCATATATTTTTTCTGTGCGTTTTTAAAGAACCGACATAATAAATTGTATTTTTCTGTGAGTTCTGATTTTTCCATGTGTGTATTGTCACGCAGAAAAATCATACAATTATTCTGTGGGTTTTTGTATTTTTCTGTCGGGATATTTTGGAACCGACAGAATAATCGTAATTTTTCTGTGCGTACCGAAAAAATGCACAGAAAAATTCGTCACCCACACGGCAATTTTAGTTTCCAGTAGTGTATGAGGGGGCATATTATTTGCTCATTGTTTTTATTTCAAAATTCTACAACAATAAGTGCGTGGCAATTTTTATCAATATTTTATAGTAGTGTAACAAAAAATATTTTGTAGCCTATCTACATGGTGGATGCTAGGAAACCATCCACCTTAGTCCTTCTAGAATGAAGGAAAGGCGAATGAATTTTAAAATTTGTTGATTCATGTCAAAATTAAGACAAACATATGGGAAAAAAATGGACAGAAAGTTGTCCCCCCCACCCAACCGATGGAAAGTTGATTCAAGTGGTAATGTAGCGCATGTTTTGTACTCTTCATGTCCAACCTAAGGGAGTCACTACTTTGCTAGTAAAATCATATATAATTTGTGTCCCGTTTCCTGGGGCGTGCCTACCCCTCCTCCTAACCCTAGCGATGTGCACGGGCGCTCCACGACACCACTGCCACCTCTCCATCCCCCAGCATGACGATGGAGTCAACATCTAGCGCTACGTCTGCGCCCTCACTAGCGGGCCTCCTCTGGATCGGATCTCACACCAACATTCTACATCCCGCTGAACATGACCATCATCATCAAGTCCCATGTGCTGATCACCCTCGAGTTGGAGCTACCTGACTCCTCAGCTCTGTTGCGAATGACGTTCTTTGCCTCTCCCTTGAGATGGACCAAATGGCCCACCAGCTCTAGAATGCCATCGAGGGCCTTATCCAGGCGAACAAGGTTCCCTGTGTCGTCTTCCTCAATCATGAGTTCCAGTCCATGACTCAGGGTGTCGTCTCTCCATCAATGAGTATTGCTAGAAGAAAAAGGCTACTGCTGATGCGCTCCATAATGATGGCCACACCGTCCTTGACTCATAGCTCGTCCTCAGCCTGCTGTGTGGCCTCAACCCTCGGCTCTCCAGCACGACTGACAATACCATCGACTCTGATATACTGTCTGACTATGCCATGGCTTGCGAGAACCTGGTTCTCAATGTTGGGGTTTAGTCCCACATCGTGTATCGATGGTGAGGTAGCACAACATATAAGTTGGGAGAAGCCCCCACCTATCAGGCTAGTCTTTTGGGTTGAGAAAAGTCATAGGCCTTATATGTTGTCAGCTCCGGTGGACCTTGGGACCAATGGGAGCGTAGGCTCGTGGTAACGAGCCGGGCCGGGTTCAAGCTAGCTCCAAGATCGAGAACTCGGTGGTTACCACCGGTTCCAACATCAGAGCCAGTACCCAAGGTCAGAAAAAGCTAAACCCGATAAAAAATCTTGAATGTCAGATATGGCGGGGGCACCCCGATGTGTGATTAAGGGGAGATTCATGGGGTTTAGTCCCACATCGTGTAGTGATGGTGGGGGAGCACAATATATAAGGCGGGAGAAACCCCCACCTATTAGGCTAGTGTTTTGGTTTGAGCAAAGTCATGGGCCTTATATGTTGTTAGCTCCGGTGGACCCTGGGACCTGTGGGAGCGCAGGCTCGTGGTAACGAGCTAGGCCGACTTCAAGCTAGCTCCAAGATCGAGAACTCAGTGGTCACCACCTGTTCCAACAATTGGTATCAAAGCCAGTACCCGAGGTCAGAAAAAGCTAAACCCGATAAAAAAATCCGAGCATCACATATATGGCGGAGGCATGCTGATGTGTGACTACGGGGGAGATTGTTGGGGTTTAGTCCCACATCGGATATCGATGGTGGGGGAGCATAACATATAAGATGGGGGCAGTCCAACCTATCAGGCTAGTCTTTTGGGGTTGAATTAGGCCCAATGCCTTGGTATGTTGGAGCTCCGGTGGACCTAGGACCTATGGGAGCGCAGGCTCGTGGTAGCAAGCCGGGCCGGCTTCAAGCCAGCTCCAAGATCGAGAATTTGGTGGTCACCACTTGTTCCAACACTCATGGAACTCCGTCTTGCCAATGAGGCCAAGGTCGCCTCATAGACCGTCCAATACGCGGGATCGCCCTCTTGTGCCACGGTCTGCTGTGCATCCTCCTCCTGCCTGTTCGCCCGAAGCTAGGGCGATGGCCGCAGCAACACTTGCAGCAGTTCTGCAAACGGCAGTGATGGCCCTGACGGTCGCCCGGTCAGCGGCGGTGGCGGCAAACACAACAAGAGGAAGGGCTGCAGCGGCGGCAGTGGTGGCCGGTACCAAGGCGATGGTCGCGGTGCCTCACCACTGGTTGGCCCCTGGATGTGCTTCCCTCCCTGGGGCGTACAGCAGCCGTAGTGGCGTCCCCCCGGTGCCGCAGCCCACCTGCCGCGCAGCGGGTGCCCTCGGTGTGTTGGGCGCGTCCCCACTGGCGCACACCGCTTTCGCTGTGGGATAAATTGTTAATGTTGCGCTAATCTGTAATGTACCACTGCAGCACAATGTCATTCCCTTTTGGATAATCACCACTCTTGACTTTGGGGCTCTAAGCTTTAGTGCTTGCCACATCGGATGTTTGGATACTAGTTAGGAGTATTAAATATTGACCAGTTACAAAACTAATTGTATAAGCCATGACTAATTTGCAAGACGAATCTATTAAGCCTGATTAGTCCATGATCAGCCCATGTGATGCTACAGTAAACAGGTGCTAATCATGGATTAATTAGACTTAATAAATTTATCTCGTGAATTAGTCTCGGCTTATGCAATTAGTTTTATAATTAGCTTATGTTTAGTCCTCCTAATTGTTATCTAAATATCCGATGTGACAGGGACTAAAGTTTAGTCATGGGATCCAAACTTGCCATGGTCAGCAGGAAGGGCATCCTTGGTTGGTGGCCTGGCACGCATCTCACCCATCAGACATCCATTCGAGCCACTGGGTGTACGAAAATCCATGGCCTGGGGCTGCTGCTTGGCCGCAGAACCAAACAGTGCCTAAGAGCCTAGGGCATGACATGAAATTTGGAAACTACACCAAGTTTGCATGAGTTCTGACCGATTTGAGAAGAATGGAAGGGTCAAGAACCCAGTGGCTGCTAAGATTATAGCACTTATCACATCGGCCAATTCACACATTTTGCACACACACTAAAGCAAAATGGAAACAGTTAGTATAACAGAAATGTTTTTTGGTCTCCAAAAGTAATAGAGCTAGTATCATTATATTAAAAGAAAAAAATAGGAGAGCCGTTTATTCTATATGCAAATGGGCAAGGAGTGTATGAATGATATCGTAACTGCTCACACCATCTAAATGACAAGCTAAATCAACACACTTCTGGGAAGTAGTGACAAAACTGGAGAAGTTAAATACCATGCGCCTTCTCATATTCTTGACCTCCGTGAACCAAGAGAAGACAAGATAGAAGCCAAGAGAGAGATGAATGCAAGACAGAAGACAATTTGCAGTGGCATATATGCAAGTAAATTGATGTGACATTGGAGGTTACCAAACTACAGTCTTTCTTTTCCCCCTCGAGGTTATTATTGTGGTGTAGATGCTACAATCTCTTCTCCACAATTGTTCCTCAATAGGGAATCCTAGACTAAATTTGCTGATACAATGTAAAAGCTGAGTTACCCAATAGAATGCCCTGTATAAAAACTAGAGAAGACAACATGAAAAAACGTGATACTAGTTGACCTCAAATGCCTTGTACCATGCTTGTTACATGTAATTCTGAATCTTGCTTCGAGGAAAAACTTGTGTCTACAAGATTGTCAATTGTAATTAGACATACTTGTATAAAAAAGCAGCATGGTGTTGGCTAATGTTTGTTTTTATGATGAAACGGTTCTTTTTAACTAAACAACAAAAAAACATAATCAAAATATATAATCCATTTCCTCACTTATCCATATTCCCTATTGCATAATCACCCAATCTGGATTCTGGCCAACGAGGTAGTACATACTATCCTTATCGTGCTCACTATCCATCCACAATCATGTAAGTTGGAAACTTTACTAAGTTTGCATGAGCTTTGATCAATCTGACAAGAATGACAGGATCAAGAACTGAATGGCTGGTAATGATAATCACAAATTCATGCATTCTGCACGCACGCGATAGAAACATTAACACAGCTAGTCCAACAAATAAGAGGAATTTTAGTCCAACTTCAGGCATCCATTTGAGGCACCGGGCGACTGAAATCAATGGCCTGGGACTGCTGCCTGACCGCACAACCAAACAGCGCCTAAGAGCCTAGAGTATGAAATTTGGAAACTACCCCAAGTTTGCATGAGTTCTCACCGATCTGAGAAGAATGAGAGGGTCAAGAACCCAGTGGAGTCTTAGGAACAGGTTGCCGGCATTAGCCATCTTAGCACTACCTGTTCGCCCCTTTTATTTTTTGTGTGTTACGTTATGCTAAAGCTGTAGGCATCATCTTATTTCTGGATAGGCTGGAGTACTCTTAGAATCTTGTATGATCTTGATGTTCATAGAAGCTTCCTTTGTCTAAAAACTATACTGTTAACAAACTTGGAACAATCCATAGTGCGGCTTCATATATATTGAAGGGACATGCGTTCAATACATATGTGCAAACAACTATCTTTCTGACTCTGCATACAACTACTTAAACCCACAAAATACATAGAGCAGGTACACAAATTCACATGCAGGCCTTACATTCATAGATCATATATAAGCACATAATTTATGGAGCATCCTGCATCAGATTATGCGTAGCTAGCGGTACCAGGTAGTTTCGGAACAAGGATGAGGCTCTCCTTTCAGTGAACCGTCAATCCGAAAACCTCTGTCATATCATTATCCTCCTTCTCCATGCCAGCTGGCAGCCCCAATAAAACAGTACATGAGGTTTGCCAGCATGATCTCAACAGTAGCCAACCCAAAGTTGATGCCAGGGCACATCCTTCGACTGGCTCCAAATGGTATGAACTGAAAATCATTCCCCTTCAAGTCGATGGTCGCGGCGCTACCACCATCCCTGAACCTCTCAGGCATGAACTTCTCCGCTTTCTCCCATGACTCTAGATATCTACAGACAGCCCAAGCGTTGATGACGACTCGAGTTCCAGAGGGGATTGTATACCCATCGATGTCACAATCCACCATGGACTGGTGAGGCAAGAGCAGTGGGGCAGGTGGTTGTAACCTTAGCGTCTCCTTCACAACAGCTCTCAGATAGGCCAGGCTATCTAGGTTCTCTTCCTTGAGCATTTCCTGTCCATTTGGTGTCTTGTTCCTTACCTCAGCTCTTGTAGCTTTGTCATGAGATGAGGGTGGCACATGAGCTCTACCATGGCAAGTTCAAGGACCAAGAATGATATGCTGGTGCCCGCATTGAACATGTCCTGGGTGTGGGTAATTTAGGATAAGTATGTCAATCGAAAATGACACAATCTATAATAGATCTATTTTTGTTCTCTAAAGAAAATGTTAATATCGGTACCTACTAGTCACTCACCATCAAGACATCCTTGATATGGTCTCTGGTGATACTGTACTCTTGCTGAACAGAGAGCATCACGTCAACAAAGTCTGTGCCCTCTTCTTGCTCAGCTATGTCGCCACAGCGATTGTTGAAGCTTCACCTCTCATGGTCGCTTATGATATTTTCAAGTACCTCGTCCCATCTTTCATGCGTCTCGTCTGCCTTTCTGCTCTCAAACCTGGTGAACATACCTAGAGAGTTCACAAGCCCTGGGAAATAGTTTTCTAGGCTAAACCCTGCATACAGGGTAGAGTTCATCTCAATCAGCTCCCAGAGGGTCTTGTTCCGGCCGTGTTGCCTGAAGAACTTGCCCGACACCACGCAGCGCACGATGCCATTGGTGAACGTGTCCATCGCCTCGCTCATGTCTACTGCCATGCCTGTAGCCATGGCCTCCTTCAACAGCTATGACTAGGCGCACCTAGTATTAACAAAATGAATGAAATATTATTACATATGGAAAAAATTTATGCGACCTGTCGGCGTGGCAAGCGCCAGCGCCCGTCTTTGGAGAGGAAGAAGAAGGTGGCTAGGGTTCCGGTGAGGGTCGCTGATGTTAAAGAAGGAAGCTCACCGGCATTAGGGTTTCGAGGTAAGGAGATCTCCTCACCAGTAGGCTTAGAAGCGGTTTGGGGCAGCGGCCATGAAAGCGGGCGGTGGAGGCTAGGCTAGACTGCG
Organism: Miscanthus lutarioriparius; assembly: GCA_904845875.1. NCBI lineage: Eukaryota > Viridiplantae > Streptophyta > Magnoliopsida > Poales > Poaceae > Miscanthus > Miscanthus lutarioriparius. The sequence continues at coordinate 13,086,982 of CAJGYO010000009.1, read as the reverse complement.
CCAAGGTGGGGTGACGGGGTAGTAGGAGACTGTGGTTGGACAGGGCTAGCAGCGTGGGCATGGCGGCGGAGCTCACTGGGCCTTGCCCTGTGATTTGGGGGAGGCGGGGTCGAGGGACTGGGATGACAGGTGGGTGGCGTGACGGTGAGGTGTTGGGGGGGGGCGGTCGCTAGTGCTGGGGGCGGTGGGAGTGGTGGGAGCGAGGACGAGGAAGACGCCGCCGGGTAGGTGCCCTGTTGTGAGGGGAGGGCGTGGTCGAGGAGGCAGCGGCGGGAGGTGGGTGGGGTGGTGATCACGGTGGGAGGCCGGCCAAGGGCGGTGGATGGGAGAGGGTGGGGACAGCGTAGGAACGGTGTGTGGAGGGTACGACGCGATGAGGAAGAAGGATCACGCGTGCGGGCCTGCGTCGCACACTCCTCTATTGCATGACTGGTCGGGCAATTTCAGCCTGCTATTACGTAGGGCCTGAATTCATACATTCTCTTTCATCCCCTACTATACCTAATAATAACCCACCGATAAAAAAAGCTGTTACCTCCTCTTGGCAGGCATGACGAAACGAGTTCACCTTCTTGATGGTGAAGAGGTGCGTGGCGACAAGCTTTTTACTTTCCACCAGTAATCGCCGTAAGGACCATAACCGATTGTCGACGACCTGTACAGGAAGTTGTGGAGGACCTTGGACGTCGGCCGCGAGGCGAAGACGCGGTCAAGCGTGTGCAGGACCGCCGGCGTTGCGCGCGGGGAGGAGGCGACGAGGTTGGGGATGCTGCCGAGTTGAAGGAGCATGAGGCCGCCGCCACGGTCGTGCTTGGCGGCGAGGTCACGGATGCAGACGTGTGGGAGATCGCCGATGCGTTGCAGGTGGCCGATGACCAGTAGCCTCCCTGGAGGTGACGGCAGGAGAGGATTCGACTGCTTCGTTTCGTCGTCGCCGGTGTTGGGGCATTGGTGGAGGCGTCAGCAGATGACAGGCAGCAGCACTAGCATGAGAGGCACGACGACGAACCAAAGTTGCCGTTGTGATACTAGTGGCGTCGTAGTGGCCACCAGCATGAACTGGTACACTACGTGCAACAAGTGAAGAGCCGCCATGGATAGATGGTTAGTTCTTCCTGCTTCCCGGTAGAGCGACCACGAGTGTTGTGTGCAGTGCTGCAAATGCTTTGTTCTTAAAATAACTGGCGCACATGCACGTACAACAATATGAACTATGGATAGCTACTACAAAAATATCTAGGTTGTCAAGTTTAGCACGAGTTTTTTTTGTCTACTTGTTAGTTTGTTGTTTATTTTCCCCTTTCGTGTCATGATTGGTGACCATTTTGGAATTGATAGACTCACAACGATTGTCTTGGCCACGAAAGGTCGACACCTATACACCTCCGTGATCCATGATTGGTGATTTTGTGCGTTTTGGCCATGAAAGCCCGACACCTACACTTAGCTCGGTGATCTATGATTGCGTGCTGAATTTGTGCACATGAATTCATTTGATGTAAAAGTTCTCTCGGCTCCTGCCCTGTCTACCATCTAGCCTTGGAACACCCACGTATCTTTCGCCCCTGCCTGCTACCAAATTTACTGCCATTCAATCCTCGTGCTCTACTTGCATACGCCTCATTGGTTTCCATGTAACCTCTACTGCTTGCAGCAACCATCATTGGTTCTCCTTCCAATCAGCTACCTTTAAACTTTCCTTCAGCCCCATCTGTTCACCTCCACACTGTTGCTTTGTCATGTAACATTTTGTGTTGTGGTATGGCATCCTTGAAGAATATGGTTTTATGAATGGTAACATATGGCGGACCTCTCCATTGGTAACTGACAATTGAAACTTGACTGCATTCAAAAACCTGTGGCTACTTCAGGAGCAGTGGGCATTTGATTTTAGTGATGAGATTTGCCTGTTGGTAGTCATTAATTTTGTAACAAAAGTTGGGTTAGTCATTCACAATTTTTGTTGGCACAACAGACAAGCCATATGAGGTGGCATATTATTTGCTCATTGTTTTATTTCAAAATTCTATAACAATAAGTGCCTGCCAATTTTTATCAATATTTTATAGTAGTGTAATAAAAGATATTTTGTAGCCTATCTACACGGTGGATCCTAGGAAACCATCCACCCGTGGATGCTAGGAAACCATCCACCTTAGTCCTTCTAGAATGAAGGAAAGGCGAATGAATTTTAAAATTTGTTGATTCATGTCAAAATTAAGAAAAACATATGACAAAAAATGGACAGAAAGTTGTCCCCCCCCGCCCACACCCAACCGATGGAAAGTTGATTCAAGTGGTAATGTAGCGCATGTTTTGTACTCTTCATGTCCAACCTAAGGGAGTCACTACTTTGCTAGTAAAATCATATATAATTTGTGTCCCATTTCCTAGGACGTGCCTACCCCTCCTCCTAACCCTAGCCAGTGGCACCGGCGCTCCACGACACCGCTGCCACCTCTCCATCCCCCAGCATGACGATGGAGTCAACATCTAGCGCCACGTCTGGTGCCCACACTGGTAAGGGCAACACAATTACACTAACCATTGATAAAAAAATAAAGACTTCATTGATCAATGTAGTGTAGTGATTGAAATATTGCCAAAATGATGAACAAGAGATGTCCCATATAGCAAATAATGTGATCCAGCCTAAAGAAAGAGAACAAATAGGTCAACTATTTAGCAAATAAAATGTAGAATTATCAATTGAAAGTAGATGCATTTCATTACCTCTTAGAGATCATATTTATGCCTTTTTCCTTCCATGGTCATGAAACAATGAACCATAGCCTCAATGCTAACTTTCTTCATTTCTTCTTTCTCTAGATAGCAAATAAGTCTACGACTGAAGTGTTAATCACCCATGCAATTATATAAACTCATTTTTACAATCTTCATGCCTAAAAATGTGGTCAATCACAACATAGTGCTAGAAGTTGTTTCGCATACTAAATGTCTAAACGGATTGATGTTTAGCATGAACTGAGAGGGTCGGATGCTTTGAGAATACAAGGATGATGGGAGGCTGGGGTGAAATTGGGATAGTGGGATGGTCTGGACAAACGGAATTGGACAAATGTGCTAGAATTTCCGTTGGTGGTTCGAGACATTCTGAATGTTTGGATTTTCTAATTTTTTACATGAATCGTCTTGCATCATTCTAGTGAAACTTTTGCTTCCTGAAGGATACTTTTGAGAATAGTTGTTCTAACTCTCTCTCTCTCTCTCTCTCTCTCTCTCTCTCTCTCTTCACTATTCCATATGCAGGTGAAATATGAAGAAGAGCTCAATGACTAGGGAACAGGGGAGTTCAACAACTAGAAAATGGACACATGATATGGTCGCTGGCTGCTGTGATTGGGGTAGTCATTGGTAGTTGGATAGTAGGAGAGGGTCACACAACTACATGATTCAAAGAAAGATATTGTATTTTTGCTTGTAGGCCTTGGGCTTGAGGATTAGCCTTAAGCCTTTTTTTCTTACGACCTTATTATTATGGTCGACCAAATGTATATGGTTGATCATAAGCTGGTCTATAACCTCCAATTTTCATACACTCAGATGCCCCTACATGGCATCTCCTTATGTCTTTGTTTATTTATTAGATATCTGTTATTTGCTTTGATTGTGATGAACTGCCGATGTATAGATATGTATAGTGAAATCTATCATGAAGGAGAGGCATAAAATGAAGGTGTCGAAAGGTGTGGAAAGTAGATACGGCCTATTTGGTAGAGATTCACCAAAAATACCTCCACTCCACCATATATTACCCAAATGCTCTAGATCCACCAAATCTGGGTTCAACAAAACGGTCGATCCGGGGGCCAGATTCACCATTTTGGTAGAGCTCCTCAAAGGGTGCTCCACCAAACCGAGTTTGGTGGAGTTGGAGAAAATTATCCACCATGCCACTGATTCCACACCGTTTCCTCCGTACTGGTTCGTTTCTATCCGCGTTTCTTTCCGTCGACCTCTCTTCTTCTCCCCGGCTCTTCTCCAATAACCATGGCGCCCTGGCAGCAGTCTCCGACTCCACCAAATCCTGCTACTCCGGCGACCAAGGGACTATCGGAATGGGTGGATCTGGCTATCCTCCACCGCCTCCACCCCTTTCCTCTTTGTTTCCCCCATCTGCGTCGAGCTCCCAGGCAGCGGCGACCTAGCCTCCCCCGGCCAGCCACCAGCCCAACCTGGCTGGCACCAGACAGCCCTGGCCGGTCACCAAGTCACCATGGCCACTATGACGTGGTTTCCCGCTCTTGTCGCGAGCGCCACACCCTTTGCCGGATGCGCTCCCACGCTTGCGTTAGAAGGCTCCCCAGGAGGTGGTGGCGGCTGCCCAGCCCGCCCCGGCCATCTCCCATCCTACCCCGGCTGGCCACCAAGTCACGATGACCAATAGGTCGAGGCCGGGCGGCGGCCGCCCATCCTACCCTGGCCGCGAGCGCCATGCCCTGCGCTGGACACACCCCCACGCCTGAGAAGGATTTTTTTTCATTTTTTCAGACATTGACACGTGGGGTCTATCCCCAAGGGAAAATCTGGTCATTCCCAGAAAAGGCCATTGTGTGGATCTGGAGCTGCTTGTTTAGCTAAACAGTTCCCTGGTAGATCTAGGGTGGATATCAGATCCACGTTAGAGCTGATCCATGGTGAATCCAGATCAAGGTTTACTTTTTCCAATGGTTAATCTTTACCAAATAGGCCCATAGAATGGAGCATACCTGCAGCAATGCCTTTTCAATGACATATGATAACCCTGATATATATGTGGTTTAGGCCTTGTTTGGATGCCGATGTATCCACTTCAATCTATGTGTGTTGGGATGGACTGGTGTAGAATTTATGCCCAAGTATCCACCTCAATCCATGTGAATTGAGTTGTGTTTGTGTAGAATTTGAGTTAAATTCCACACCAACCCACCCCGACACACATGGATTGCGGTGAATACATGGGTATCAAACAAGGCCTTACAGATAGTATACACGATGCACCTCTCCACTGATCACTGACAATTGAAACTTAACTGGATTCAAAATTCAAAAACCATGGGCTCCTACGGGAGCGGTGGGCATTTGATTTTGGTGACAACAATTACTTGTTGCTACTCATTAATTTTGTGGCAAAAGTTGGGTTGGGGTTGGTCATCCACGGTTTTGTTTAGCAACAGAAAAACTAGACGAGTTGGCACATTAATTTTTATTTCAGAATTCTTCCACAATATAAGTGCCTGCCAATTTTGATCGATATTTTAGAATGAATTAAAATGCTTCTTTTTCTTTTCCATCTGCACAGTGAATACTAGGAAATCCTAGACTCGCTCTCTCTCTAGAATCTAGAATGAAGTAAAGGCAGAAAGATTTTGTTAACTCATGTCAACTCTTTTTCTAAAAAATCAATTGAAAGAATTTTGTACATCATATATAATATACAATTTCCAATCAAAACCATGATGTATTGCTCTACCCTAGAAAGTAATAAGCCAAAAATAACCGAGTTTGTTAACCATGTCGTAGAAAATGGTAACTTTTTTGTTCTTTAATTTAATATATATCTCGACAAAAGATATTGTTGAAAAGATGAAAAAGGAATTACTGTAGAAAGAAAAACACGAGACATTACAAAAAAAAAAGAAATGAAAGCGAGAAAAAGAAAGCCGGTGGTGTGGTGTGGTGTGGTGAGCGAGAGCCAGAGAGAAACGACGAGAGAGTTCGGCAAGGGCAACGGTCTCCTCGCTCGCTCGCTGGTGGGCGTCACACCTGGAGACGAGAGTGACAGACTAGCCGTAGCAGCCCGCAGCGCCTCACGCGTCATGCGATGCGGCGCAGGCCTCTGGTGGCTCTGACCACAGCCTTCTTCCCTTCCGCTACACATCTGCTACCAAAGCGAGTGAGTCCACCGTCGACGACCCCCGTTCTCCTCTGTCGTCTTTCCGTGTCCCTCTCGTCAGGCTATCTCCCCCACCGAGAGGAGGAGAGACCGAACCGCGACACATGCACCCGGCACCTCCGCGCGCTCCTCTCCTATCCACCGCCATGGACCCTGCCACGCCGTCGTCATCCCTGAGCTCGCCGCAGCTACGGCGTAAGCGCACGGTGGCGCCTACACTGGAGGAGCCCCTGACGCCGAAGCGCCACTGCTCCATGGATGACGTCATGCGCCGGGCGCCCGCTGTCGCCCGCGCGGCGTGTACACTAGAGGAGCCCCTGACGCCGCAGCGCTACAGCTACCTGGACGACGTCATGCGCCGCGCGCCCACCTTCGACGCGCCCCCCCCCGGTCGCCCGCGAGCGGGTGTACACCTACTACGAGACGCTCCTCTGCGAGACCTGCGGCTCCGCCGACCGCGAGGACGACCTGATCCTCTGCGACCGCGGCCACGACACCTTCTGCCTCCGCCCCATCGTCTCCCAGGTCCCCATCGGCCCCTGGTTCTGCCCCATCTGCGCTCAGCACATCCAGGCCCCCAAGAGTGCGTCTTTGGTCTTTCCCACCCTCCTCGCCGCCCTCCATGGCTCCATCTCGCCATTTCCCTCCCCCTCTCTCGTATCTTTTCTTTATCTTCTTCCTTGCAGCCACGTTGTGCTATCGTATCGTATCTCACTGCTTTTCCTTCTTTTTTTTTCTGGGGGATCTTTAGGTTTCCCGGTGAACAAGAGGAAGATCTTCAATTTCTTCGGGATTCAGAAGGATGAACAGGATGCCCAGACCGCCGAATGTAAGCCCTCCAACGGTAATTCCCCTCATTGCTTGCGCTGGATGATCCATGAAGCATGTAGCGGCTTCGCTATTGTTGAATTCGTTTTGCTCATAGATTACTTTTTACTTATTGTTGGTTATTTTGGATTCTATTATTATTTTTCTCTCTCTGTCTAAATGTCCTCGCTCCTACATTGTCATCTGTACACCTTCGATGTGCCAAGAGCCATGCTAGCAAAAGTTCCTCTTATTACGTCATTCATGTCCTTTCTGAGTGTTGTATGTTCGATTATGCAATTGTATTGACTGCACGATTTGATTATCGTTGCAGCATTGCCTGCAAATAACAAATATACCCTGCCAACCGAGGAGGCAGCGGCGAGGTTCTAGAACGGTGGCCGACCAATCATCGCCTCGTCCTTTCGCCTACACGTCATGTTTTGGACCCGCTTCCTACACTCAACAGAGGCAACTCTACCATTCGCCGTCGAGGTTGAGCCGTGTGGTATCCCGGCGCACGCCTGGGAGGTGTCAACGGTGGAGCAGCTCTTGGATGAATTTTGCTGGGTTAGTGATTCCCATCCGGACAATGCCACCCACCAGGATGTTTTCCGAATTGCGGCCTAGTGTTCTTGCCCTGGACACATTCCGGCAGAGATGGATCTCGAGATCATTGAGAGCCATTAGTGGCTGGCGACGAAAGGCAAAGACGCATGCTGACTAACCCCATTGAAATTGCCGTGGTTCCTTTCGATCAACTGCTGTCCACAGAAGGCCACCATCTCCTCCACCAATGATGATCATGGGTGGCGGAGAAAGCAATGACACTGGCGTTCTCGGGCAGCTACCATGCTGGCGCAGGAGGTGCCAGGGAGGGCAGTGGCGGCCGATGGAGTGCCTTGTATCTTGGTGCATGCTGGGTTGGGTCCACCGGTGGTTCGCAGTGGGCATGTGGCGGCAGCTTTGGTCAAGTCATTGGAGCATGCCCTCGTCCTTCGGCATGACACATCGGATATTAGTGCCAGCATTGATTCCTCGGAGACCCCATTGCCCGTGGCGGCTGTGGCGGCCTCGCCAGCTCCGAGGCCGCCCCTTCATTCAGCCCAGTTCCTGGGGCGGATGTACACGCATGGCCTGGCATTACTGCTGGCTCCCCATCCCAAATAAACACCTCGGAGGTTACCCGCGAGGTTGATTATCTTAGCTGCATTCATTAGCCATGACGGTAGTTTCCGCCCTTGGATGTATTGTATTACTATAAAAGGCTCCAGTGAGTTGCGTTCGTTTTTTATGGGCAGTGTAATACGTGTACTGTAATAATCTCTACAGGTTCGATGCACCTGCTAACAGCTAGCAATTGCGATTAGTGAATATTTCTGTTAGTATGCCAGTCACTTCTTTTTGGGTCTTTTATGTTTTGATTGTACAATTGTATTGACTGCATAGCTTGCTGAACGTTGCAGCATTGCCTGCAAATATGCCCCTGTGAATTGGAAACTCTTGGCAACTAAGAATACAGTTTACGGTAAAATATGGCATTTGCTTGCATCATGACTGGAAATAGGCCGGTGGGAAAGCATTACCGGACAAACATTTAATTTGGGTTAGTTACACATGCTTTTTAAGTAGTAGCGACAAGTTGCAGTTTAAACAAATAGTGTGTTTCACTTTCAAGATCATTTATGTTTCTATGGATTGACTTATTTCTGCTCCTTGTATTATATGTATCCTCTTGATTTTCTTGGTTGCATTCATTTAGCCTCAATAACAATAGTTTCCGCCTTTGGATGTATTGTATTAGTACACAACACTCCAGTGAGTTGTGTTCTATTTGTTTGTTTTTTATTTGGCAGTATAATACTGTAATCTCTATGGTCATAGGCGGGAACTGTTCTCTATGGCTAGCACTACCAGATTTTCCTGTTTGTATGACAGTGACGTTTTTTTGGGTCTTGTATGTTTGATTGTGCAATTGTATTGACCGCATAGCTTGCCCAATCCTCGCAGCATTTCCTGCAAATATGCCATGTGAATTGGAAATTTTAGGCGACAAAAAAGGGGGTTTATATTAAAATGTGATGTATTCTCTTACATCACAACTACAAATTGGCGAGATAGCATTACTGGACATGGCTTTTTAAGTAGTTATGGCAAGTTGCTGTCCAAACAAAACATGTGCTCCACTTTCTAAGTCATTTATGGCTGTATGGATTGACTTATTTCTAGTTCTGGTATATCTGTGACCAAGTGTATCTTGGCTGGATTCATTTAGACATAAAAATAGTCGCCGTCTTTGAATTTGTTGTATTAATACATGGTCCAGTGAGTCGTGTTCTTTTTTAGTTATGGGCGGCTCAATTACAGTAGTTTTTACAGGTTTGATGCAATAGATAATTACTAGCAGTAGTGAATATCCTTGTTAGCATGCCACTCATAGTCACATCTTTTTAGGTCTTGTATCACTAGTAGAGAAATGACATTTCATCCGCTTCGATTTTGGGCTTTAGTCTCGGGATTTTTTACGTCTGGGAGTAAAGGAAGAATTAGTCCCGGTTGGAGCTATCAACATGGACTAAAGGCCCCTGTCCTGGCACTGTTTCGCAGCAGGCCACCTTTAGTCCCGGTTGGTGTTACCAACCGGACTAAGGTCAACCTTTAGTCCTGGTTGGTAATACCAACATGGACTAAAGGGTGACCTTTTAGAACCAGTTGGTGTCACCAATCCGGATTAAAGGTCTCCCACCCGGGACTAAAGGTACCCCACAGGTCAATTCAAAAGGAGACACTACCGGACACGGCTGATTTGCCGAGTGCAAAAAGCTTTGCCGAGTGCTTTCTATCGGGCACTCGGCAAAGGCAATCTTTGCCGAGAGCCGGACCCAGCGGCACTCGGCAAAGATAGGCCGTCGGCAAATCTTCCTTTGCCGAGTGCCGGACACTCGGCAAACTTTAGGCACTCGGCTGTCAGCCTTTGCCGAGTGCCCCGCCGTTAGGCACTTGGCAAAGGGTTTTTAATTTTTTTTTTCAAAAAAAATTCTTTGCCGAGTGCCATGTGACCTGGCACTCGGCAAAGGCTTCTTTGCCGAGTGCCAAGGTTGGCACTCGGCAAATTAATTTTTTTTTTGTTTTTTTGCCCCATTTTTTTCTGGGGCCTTGCTACAGTAACTATAACTCCATTTCGAAATTTGGGACAATTTTGAGTTTTTTTACTATATTTCCTTAATTATTTTTGTTTCGTTGAATTTTTCTGACTATTTTAAATTTGAACTGCATGTACATGAAATAATGAAATTTGGTCATTCAAAAAATGGTATTCATGATGTTTGGCATATGTTGAGGCCGTATCCAGGAACTCGCATGAAATTACGAGGATCTTGTTGTCGTAACATGACGAAGTACTTGAGGGAAAAGTGTATTTAAATTATATAAAATCCAAACGAAGTCCGAAAATCACGAAACTTGTCGAGGTGTCTTGTTATCGCATGTGGAGGCCGTGGTAAAAAAATGAGAAAGTTTGGAGCAAGTTGTGATGTCGGATGCATAAAAGCCAGACATCTCCACTTGTGATCACAGTTCGCTCCACCGCAGCTAGCGGAGATTACGACGTTCCTGTAGAACTTTGGGCAAATGCACGGTGTAGCTGTGCCGCAGTTCGCTCCACCGCTGCCGCCAGTTATAACTAGTCCTGTGAGTGTGAAACCAAATTGCTTCGACTAGTGCTTTCATTAGATGATCACTCTAACAGATGCAATCTCTTGTCCTTTATGCAGCCTCCGTCGGCGGGTTCGAATAACCCATCTCAGGCGCAAGCAGGCGACGGCACTTTTCCTTCACCAGGCATTCAGTTTCCTCCCCACCTGTAGTTTGTATCTCTTTTTCACCGCTTGATGGACATGTGATGCACTATGATCGACTATCGACTTGTTTCGATGGATATTGGACCTATTATGCTTGTGATGTCGTGTATGTGAGATATTGTGTGATCGACATGTGATATATATGTGGTATTGCCTTTGTGATGAGATGGATGTGATATATATGTGTTATATTGTGTTTGTGATGTCACAGATGTTATATATATATCTCTTATATGTTGTGTTTGTGAATATAGAATAAAAAAATAGCCTCTTTGCCGAGTGCCTTGACCCTGGCACTCGGCACAGATTTTTTTTAAAAAAAATATCTGCCGAGTGACGTCTTGACAGGACACTCGGCAAAGAAATTACGAAAAAAAAAATTTAAAAATATTTGCCGAGCGCCGACCTGGCAGGGCACTCGGCAAAGAAATTATTAAAAAAAATAAAAAAAATTTTGCCGAGTGCCTCCCAGGTAGGGCACTCGGCAAAGAAATTTTGAAAAAAAAAATAAAAAATCTTTGCCGAGCGCCTCTGACATGGCACTCGGCAAAGCATGTACTAACGCAACCGGCGCCGTGACGGTCACTTTTCTTTGCCGAGTGCCGAGATTGCACTCGGCAAAGACTTTGCCGAGTGCCCGATAAAAGACGCTCGGCAAAGAATTCTTTGCCGACGAAATTTTTACCGGAGGCTCTTTGCCGAGTGCTGCCCTTGGCAAAGGCTTTGCTGAGGGCAAAGTAGCCTTTGCCGAGTGCATTAGGCACTCGGCAAAGCGCCTGAATCCAGTAGTGAGAGTGTCCAGGACCATGTCACATGTGGTGTACAGCTGAATTGGTAAGGAGTTTATGCGCGAGGAAAGAGGTCCTGGGTTCGAATCTCACACATCGCAAGAGGGGTCTCCCTACAATTTCGTTTATTTTTCTCCTGAGGATGGACCTTTAGTCCCGGTTATGTGACCCGGGACTAAAAGCCAGGACCTTTAGTTCCAGATTCGTAGTCCCGGTTGGGAAACCGGGACTAAAGCCAGTTTCCAACTGGGACTACAACCCATTTCTCTGCTAGTGTATGTTTGATTGTGCAATTGTTTGACTGCACGGGTAGTCGACTGATGCATCATTGCGTGGAAATATACCAAGTGAATTGCAAAGTCTAGGCAACAAAGAATACAATTACATCAAAATGTCAAGTGCACGCTTGCATCATGACTGGAAATTGGCAGGAAAGTATTACGGGACCAAAATTTAATCTATGTTAGTCATACATGCTTTCTAAGTATCAACGGCAACTTGCGATTCATTTTCTAGATCATTTATGGTTGTAAGGATTTATTTATTTCTATTAGCGGTATATGAGTACCCTCTTGATCATTTTGTCTGCAGTTATTTAGCCATAAAGAATAGTTCCCGCCTTTGACCTGTCTGTAACAAATCCATATCTGTGTCATGTATTTGTTCGTTTATGAGTGGTTCAGTTACTTTAATTTATTTGTCTAAAATGTGATCGGTGATGCACAGCTAGTGGTAGTGGTTATTCCTTTTAGTATGTCAGTCACATCTTTATGGCTGTTGTATGTTTGATTGTGCAATTGTATTGACTGCATGGCCATCTGATCTAAGCAGCCTTGCCCTGCAATATCCCCTGTGATTAGGAAATTATAGGCAGCAAAGAGTATGGTTACGTCAAAAGTGATGTTGTTGCACACGCTTTCATTGGCAGGCAATACACCATGAAGAAAAAGGGGTCAGCTTCCACTAGTGGCTAATAAGGCCGATCAGCTTATCACTTGTTGGGGGTTTGTTAGCATCTTGTCAGTGAAGTTAGCTTGTTTGTTATTGCTTCTGCCGGGTGCATTAGAGGATTAAGCGAGTGAAGTCAGCTTGTTTGTTAGTGCCTCTGCCGGGTGCATTAGAGGATTAAGCAAGTGAAGTCAGCTTGTTTGTTAGTGCCTCTGCCGGGTGCATTAGAGGATTAAGCAGAAATTGAGTTGTTATGAACAAAGCCTCCTAGGGAGGGCAATCAGGCTCATTTCCCTGCCACCATTGCTAGTTTAACCAGATCAATAAAGCCAACAAGTGAGCCATATCTTCTTTGGTAGACTAGTGCCGATCTCAAGGCTGCCATGGACACCATCCTCGCCGACCTCTCCTCCATCAAGAACGAGGTGTCGATGATGAAAGGGGACTAGAGAGCCGCCTCATCTTGGCCATCAATAGGCTATGGACCGACAAGATTGAGTCAGGCAGCTCCTACAGTGGCAAGAACACGGGGAAGCCTGATTCCGCCCCGCCGAATCCTCCCCTTCCCCAGCCCACCAACAAGCTGTATTTCCCGGGCTATGACGACACCGTCGATCTTGTGGTCTGGCTCCACAAAGCGCAGCAACCCCTTCCCCAGTGGAGCATCGAACGCTATCATAGCATCCGATGGTTGGACTTAGCGTCTAATGCCCCGCAGCAGCTGGGTAAAGTTTGCCAACGGCTCTTTGAGCCATGGGGGCTCTATAAATAGGTCTTGGTCAGGTGAGGCTCACTCTCTTGGCCCTCTAACATACTGATACACCTTGTGAGCATACTTGACTCTCTCCCACTCATCTAGTTCATGTGTTGATCATCTTTTGTGAGATTGGGAGTGATCCAAGTGCATTTGCATTGAGGTTGAGCTTTTAGTGGCCCTTGAGATTGTGTTGGCTGCGGGATTGCTTGTTACTCTCTGTGGTTGCCGCAACCTAGATGGCTTGGAGCAGCAGGATCGTTCAGCTGAGGTTGGTGATTGTCTCCGGCTCCGATCGGTGGATTTATGAGGGGTTCTTGCGCCTATTCCCTGCGGAAGATCATGAAAGGTGACTCTAATGGATTGCTCGTGACATTGAGTATCCTCATCTTGTATTGGTTGTGTAGCACCCAAGTGTGGGTTAGGCGTGTGATGCCTATTAGCGCATGAACATCCAAGTTGAGTGATCGTCACAACGGGGATGAGCTTGCCGGCAAGCAAGTGAACCTCGTGAGAAAAATATTGTGTCACTTGTCTCTTGGGATTCATTTGGTATTCATATTGATTGACACATCACTTGCTCGGCTTGGTATAATCAGTCCTACCCTCTCTTGTATTTACTTTAGTAGTATACTTGTGTAGGTTTAGTTAAATAGCTCCAGTTGTAGCTATTGATAATTAATTCTCTTACTTGTTAGCTCACTAGTTGTAAAGTAGTGACATAGCCTTTGCTTGACATAGAGATCATAATTCACTAGCATATTGGTAGGTGGCTTGCAACCCTTGTAGAGCTAAAGCAAAACTCGCTTTGTGCCATTTAGTTGTCTAACCACTTTGCTCTAGTGTCTTTGTAGTTTTTTAATAGGATATTCACCCCCCCCTCTAGACATATTAGTACCTTTCAAGTGGTATCAGAGCTGAGGTCACCGTTTAATTGAGGCTTAAGAACCTTCTGTGTCACAAAATGGCTCAAATTGTGTTCAACCATGTTGGGGGCAAACCACCGTTCTGTGATGGCACATCCTATGATTATTGAAAGAGGAAGATGAAGATGTATTTGGGTTCAATCAATGACAAGGTGTGGGATGTTGTAGAGAATGACTATGCTATTCTTGATCCTACCAATCCAACACCAAGAGAGATGGAGATCAAGCAATGCAACACTATGGCTCTCAACACCATTTACAATGCAATTGATCCAAAGGTGTTTGAGCAAATCAAGGATCTTGAGAGAGCTCATGCTGTGTGGACAAGATTAGAAGAGACATATGATGGCACACCGGTGATCAAGAGTGCAAAGCTATACATCCTCAAAGACAAGTTTACAAGCTTCAAGATGAAGGATGATGAGAGCATTCCAGAGATGTTCTATAGGCAAGTTATTGTCAATGATCTCAAGAGTTTGGGTGAGAAGATACAAGATGAAGACTTCACTCACCAGTTCTTGAGATGCTTGCTGTCGGATATCTATACCTGGGTATCCGAGCCAAAGGATTAATGAGCATCACGTTGGCTCATCCGATGGTTAAGGACACAACTGCGACCTCGTCCGACTCCGAGGACGAGGTTTCTGCATTGTCCGACCCCCGGGACCGGGCCATGCCTCGTCCGACTTTGAGGAGGAGGTTTCCGCCTCATCCGCCCCTAGGGGCCGGGGCATGCCTCGTCCAACTCCAAGGACGAGGTTTTTGCCTCGTCTGACCCCAAGGCGTGGGCTCTGACTCGTCCGGTCCCACGGGGAGGGCTCCGCCTCGTTTGACCTCTGAGGGTCGGATTCTGTCTCGCCTGGCCCCCAGCGCGAGATTTCCATCTCACCCGTTGCTTGGGGGTCGGATTTGCTACCGGACAAAAGCAGTGGCCCCAGGGTGGGACCCGAACCGCTTCAACCACTACGGCATGGAGGCAAGCGCTCATGAGCACGTCTAGGGCGCGTCCTGATGCGACTGGCAGTCCCATCAGGCCAAGCTGAGAGGCTCATGTCACCCACTACGACGACAGGACAGCTCTGTGCTACCAACTCTCTGCCTAACTACCGTCCAATGTCAGTCAACCAGTGTCAGTTGACTAGCACTGTATCGCCAACCCCCATATGGTTTTCGTGGGGGCCCTTTGACCATTCCGTCCGCTCGGATGGGACAGAAGACAAGAACAGTGCACGACACCCGCACGTATGCTGCAGCAGCCAACAGGACCCCGGTACGATGCCACTGCCACCACGATCTATAGGGTCGGCGGGACCCACGTGAAGAGGAAGATAGCACACCCCCGAGAGCCTTATTTCTCTTTCTTTTTCCCTCTTCCCTTCGGCTGTAACCCCTGCTTTCCCTTGGCCTATAAAAGGGAAAGCAGGGCATCCCACAAAGGGGCATCAGTTCACCACATCGCACATCACACTGCATCATAGTAGAACAACTAGCATCGAACCTCGAACGCATAGCTGAGCAACGACCGGGCTCTCAGCACCCATTCGATCTGTCCATAAGAGACTTGGGACCTATCCCTCTCTTGCCCGTTTGTAACCCCTACTATGAACTTTCCAGTGCTAGTAACATGAGCGACAGCCACAAACTAGATGTAGGGACATTCTGCCCGAACTAGTATAAACCTTGTGTCTTCTTAGCACACCATCTGGGCTAGATGCGCAATAATACAAATTTACTCGTTGGTGTTTACTCAAAACACCGACAGTTCGCACGCTAGGTAGGGGCTCTTTGCGCGTCACATCGACACCAGTAGGCCGCGGATGGCTAACCATGGTGCGAGCTAGGTCCTGGGCACACACATGCATTTCGGGAGCCTAGACTTTATCGTCTCCATGGAGGGAGAGCTGGCGTGGGCTAACGGCACCGCCACACCGCCACAGGCCGTTAGTCTTGATGCGGTCATCGAGACCCTCGGGGAACTGTAGCTGCACACCCCGGGAACCCAAGCTCCCAGGAGTGACCTACGTCCATCCGCCGCAAATAGCGAGTTCATGGGTGTGACAGATTACGTTTTGGAATCCTTCTATGACCTGATCGTGGAAGGCTCCGAGACCGTCTTCAATTCTGACTCCGACATGGGGAGACACCACCCCTCGCGTGAGTGCTTCATGGCAGAAACCCGCGATGGGCACATCAAAAGTGTACACGGTGGGGAAGTCGCTCCCTCAAATGGCTATGACAACGAGGTCGAGAGGGGCACAAGGGCCCTACACATGGAGCAGTTGTGGGCGCGGCAGAAGGAGCTTGAGGACGCGTGGCTCCAACTGGAGCAGGAGCAAGCGGAGCTCGAGCGTGAAATCACTCACCGTGCGGATGGTGGGCACGCACGTGCGATGGCCCATGACGTACATAGGAGGATCATCGAGGACAATGATGGCCCCCACACTTCGCCCACGCCAGTCAGAACAATCCGAGGCATGCCAGAGCCCACAACGCCCGATGAGTTCCAAGCTCATCGAGAGATACGCACATTGCTCGAGCGAGCAGTGGTGGAGTAGGTAGAGAGCTCAATGCCTCGACAATGCAAGCTCGATGCTAGCCAGCACACGTCCTCGGGGCATTGTGCTAGGGACATATCCGTCCACTAGGCACCGCACCGTGTCGGGGCATGGTGGTTCCGATGCAGGAGCGTGTCGGCCACAATCGTGACGCGTGCGACACCCTCGAGGCCCACCAGCATGCCCACAGCGAGGCGGGGGAGGGGGCCAGCCATGGTTACCACCCATGACACGGTGGGCGCTACGACCGCGAGGAGGACCGGAGTCACAGCCTTGAACCAATGGGGCCCTAGGCTTTCGGTTGGAATATCCTCAAGGCGATGGTCTCGCCCCGATACCACCCGCCGACTAACATCCCGAAATACTCCGAGGAAACGAACCCTAGCTTGTCGCTCGAGGACTACCGGCTCGCCTGCGGGTCCGATGGTGTGGTCAATGATGACTTTGTCATCCGCAATCTCCCCCTATTCCTGGATGATTTGGCATGAACATGGCTGGAGCACCTTCTTCCCAACTGTGTTCAGAGTTGGGCGGACCTAAAACAAATCTTCGTGGGGAACTTCCAGGCCACTTACGTGCGCCCTAGGAACCCCTAGGACTTGAAGAACTGCTGACAGAAGTAGGGAGAGACTCTCCGCGAGTACATCCAATGCTTCTCCTGGCAGTGCAACGAGCTCTTCAATGTCGCCAATGCCGACGTCATCAGAGCCTTCCTATCAGGGACCACCTACGAGTCCTTGGTTCATAAGTTGGGACGTAAGGGCCCATGGACTACCAAGGAGCTCCTTAACATCACGACCAGCGATGCTTCCGGTGAGGAGGCGGTTGGAGCAATTTTCGATTGCTCCAGAGGCAAGGCAAAGCGGGACGAGGACGCCGACGAAGGCCCCTCCGACCGTTCGAATAATAAGAACTGGAAAGGGCGCGGGGGTTCGCTCGTGGCCACCGCTGAGTGAAAAGCTGGTTGAGCACCGGCCGAGGGCACCCCCGATCACTTCGACAAGCTGCTCGAGGGGCCATGCCCAAACCATGCCTTCCCCATCAAACACATGTACAAGGACTGCTCTCTCTTGAAGCGTTTCTTCACTGGCGGCTCCAAGAAATGGGAGCAGAAGAAGAAGCCTGAGGTAGAAGCCGATGACGCCGGAGAGAAGGACGATGACTTTTTGTCACCGGATGGCTATCTCATGATCTTTGGTGGGCCAGAGGCATACGGCTCCAAGCGCCGACAGAAGCTCACGCGCCGAGAGGTCTACGAAGCTGAGCCCGCCGCGCACGCTTTCCTCAAATGGTTAGGGTCTCCCATAACCTTCGACCGATCCAATCACCTAGATAGCATCACACACCTAGGCAGGTACCCGCTCATGGTCGACCCTATCGTTGGCACGAAGCAGCTCACCAAGGTACTGATGGACGGAGGCAGCAACCTCAACATCATGTACGCCGAGACGCTCGATGCTATGGGCATCGACTAAGCGCGCATCCAACCGATCGGAGTGCCTTTACACGGCATCGTGCATGGAAAGCAGGCCATGCCACTTAGGTAGATCGATCTGCCTGTTACCTTCGGGGGTCCATCCAACTATTGGATGGAGACCCTCACCTTCGAAGTGGTTGGGTTCCACGAAACCTACCACGCCATCCAGGGACGACCATGCAACGTGAAGTTCATGGCGGTCCCCAACTACACCTGTCTCAAGCTCAAGATGTCGGGCCCACATAGGGTCATCACCGTCGGCACATCTTTCTAGAGGGCGTACGAGTGTGAGGTCGAGAGCTGTGAGCTCGCTTCGGCAACCCTCACTTCCGAGACCTCGCAGCCATCGGGAAGGACGTCGCTGAAGGAGCGCCCGACGCGAAGCACGTGGCCGGATCCTTTGAGCCTGTGGAGAATGTCAAGGAGGTCCTCGTCGACCCCGACAACTCCGCCAACAAGACTGTGCACATCGGCACCACCCTCTCCCCAAATAGGAAGGCGCGCTCGTCGACTTCCTCCACGCCAATTGAGACATCTTTGCATGGAAACCCTTGGATATGCCGAGAATTCTGAGGGAAGTCACCGAGCATGCCTTGAAAATCAGGCCGGGTTCTAGGTCGGTCAAACAACGCCTTCACCGCTTCAACGAGGAGAAGCGGAGGCTCATCGGTGAGGAAATCGCTAAGCTCTTGGTGGCCAGTTTCATCAAGTAGGTATACCACCCAAAGTGGTTGTCCAATCCCATTCTTGTGAAAAAGAAAAGCGAGAAATGGAGAATGTGTGTGGACTACACGAGCCTCAATAAGGCATGCCCAAAGGATTTGTTTCCTTTGCCATGCATAGATCAGGTAGTTGACTCGATCTCGGGGTGCGAAACCCTATGCTTCCTTGATGTGTACTCCAGGTACAATCAGATTATGATGAAAGAGTCCAACCAGCTCACGACCTCTTTCGTCACCTTGTTCAGATCATTCTGCTATGTTACGATGTCGTTTGGACTCAAGAACGCCGGGGCTATGTACTAGAGTTGCATGACCAAATGCTTTGGAGACTTCATCGGGAGGACCATTGAGGCTTACGTGGACGACATCGTAGTCAAGTCCAAGAAGACCGACCAGCTCGTGGCCGACCTAGAGCAGACCTTCAGGAAGCTCTGGGAGAACGGCATCAAGCTCAACCCCGAGAAATGCGACTTTGGGGTCCCAAGGGGCATGCTGCTTGGATTCATCGTCTCTGAGCGTGGCATCGAAGCCAACCCGGTAAAAATCTCAGCCATCATGAAGATGGGCCTGATTGCAAACCTGAAGGGAGTTCAGAAGGTTACCAGGTGCCTCGCAGCGCTTAGTCGCTTCATTTCACGCCTTGGTGAACGGGGGCTCCCCCTGTACTGGCTCTTGAAGAAAACCGACCGATTCGCGTGGATGCCTGAGGCTCAGGAGGCGCTTAACAAGCTCAAAGTGCTCCTAATGAAGGCCCCAATTCTAGTCCCGCCGATTGAGGGAGAGCCGCTCTTACTCTACATCGTAGCTATGACTCAGGTGGTCATGCCACCTTGGTTGTAGAATGGGGAGAAGAGGGACATGCCCTCAAGGTATAGCGCCCCATGTACTTCGTTAGCGAAGTCTTGTCCAACTCCAAGACATACTACCCCAGATCCAGAAGCTCCTATATGCCATCCTGATCACCAAGAGGAAGCTACGCCACTACTTCGACTCACACCAGGTGACCATCGTGTCGTCTTTCCCCTCGGTGAGGTTATCCAGAACTAGGAGGCCACAGGGAGAATCGTGAAATAGGTGCTCGAGCTGATGTATCAGGGCATCATGTACGCCCCATGAATGGCCATAAAGTCTCAGGTACTAGTTGACTTTGTGGCCGAATGGACCAAGATCCAGATGCCACTGGCAGCCATCGATCAGGAGTACTGGACGATGTACTTTAATGGATCACTAATGAAGAAGGGCACCGGGGTCAGGCTAGTTTTCATTTCCCCCCCCCCTCGGGGTGCGCATGAGGTATGTAATTCGCATCCACTTACTAGTTTCAAATAATGTGGCTGAGTACGAGGCACTCGTCAATGGCTTGTGCATCACCATTGAGTTGGGCATCCGATGGCTTGACGTCCGAGACAACTCACAACTGGTCATCGACCAGGTCATGAAGGAGTCAAGCTACCATAATGCGAAGATGGCTGCGTATTGTCATGAGGTCTGATAGTTGGAGGACAAGTTCGACGGCCTCGAGCTCAACCATATCCTGAGGCGGCTCAACGAAGCAACCGACATGTTAGCAAAGATGGCATCGAGCCGTGAGCCGGTCCCCACCGGCATCTTCTCTAGTGAGCTGCACAAGCCCTCGGTCCGATACAAGGAACCATAATAGACTGGCAACGAGCCGCTAGTTCTAGGCTCAGGGGCTGACCGACCCTCAGTTCCATCTGACCCCAAAGTCATGGAACTCGTCGAAGACCCAGTGGCGGAGCCCGACCCTCTGACTGACTAGAGAACACCTTATCTCAATTGCCTCATCCACAAGGTGCTCCCTGCCGACAAGATGGAGGCTCGACGGCTCGCACGTCGCGCCAAGTCCTTTGTCATCATCAAAGGGGAGCTCTACAAGTGTAGCCTCACTGGAATAATGCAGCGTTGCATCCCCACCGAGCAGGGGAAGGATCAGTTGGAAGACATCCATGGAGGGGTCTGTGGACATCATGCCGCACCTAGAACCTTGGTCGGAAATGCATTTCGGCAAGGTTTCTACTGGCCAACCGTGGTGGCTGATGCCGAGCAGGTCATACGCACCTGCAAAGGATGCCAGTACTATGCTCGGCAAACTCACCTACCAGCCCAAGCGCTCCAGACGATCCCAATCACGTGGCCGTTCGTGGTCTAGGGGCTCGACCTAGTAGGGCCCCTCAACAGGGCGCCCGAGGGCTTTACACACTTACTTGTCGCCATGGACAAGTTCACGAAGTGGATAGAGGCTCGACCGATCACCGTGATTAAATCCGAGCAGGGCGTGTTGTTCTTCATGGACATCATCCACCGATTCGGAGTCCCAAACTCCATCATAACCGACAATGGCACACAGTTCACGGGGAAGAAATTCCTTCGGTTATGTGATGACCACCACATATGCGTTGATTGGGCTGCTGTAGCGCTCCCCCGCACGAACGGGCAGGTCGAGCGCGCAAACGGCATGGTCCTCCAAGGCCTCAAGCCTAGGATCTTCAACCGGCTTAACAAAGCCGACGAACGGTGGGTCGTGGAGCTCCCCTTGGTTCTCTAGAGCCTAAGGACGTCCAGTAGCCGAGCTACCGGTTACACACCATTTTTCATGGTCTACGACTCCGAAGCCGTCCTCCCGATTGACCTCGACTATGGAGCATCGAGGGTCAAGGTCTACAACGAGTAGGGAAATGAAGCATCTTTGGAAGACGCCATGGACCTGCTTGACGAAGCATGCGATGTTGCCCTGCTCCGTTCGGCCAAATACTAGTAGGCACTATGACGGTACCATAGCCAACGCGTGCGGGGTTGCGCCTTCGGCATAGGCGATTTAGTCCTTCGCCGCATCCAGAGCAACAAAAACCGCCACAAGCTTTTGGCGCCGTGGGAAGTACCGTACATCATCGCAGAAGTACTCCGACCCGGCACCTACAAGCTCAAGACTGATGACGGCAAAGCCATCGCCAACGCCTAGAACATCAAACACCTACATCTCTTTTACCCTTAAGTCTTCCCGTTCCAAAGCTTTCAATATGCTTATCAAACTAAGTGATGTTTCTGCAAAAATCAAAAATGTTACCTCCTATCAGGTTCGCTTCTGATCTGATCAGACTTCAGTAATACCCAACCCTAGCAACTACCTGGGGTTGGGTCTTACTCGGGGGCTGATAGGAGTACATTTACTCAGTAACATTTTTCTCATCCGACCCTTCCTTTTTATGACAAGACCTAGAAATAAGAGTTGCCGAAAACTAACGATGAGTAAAACTGGTTGGAATGCAAAAAGCCTTGCTCACCAGCGTGGGCATTACTTAGTCACTCACAACTTAAGTTTCTGATTCCTTTACATAAAACAAGGGTCGGATCGCAACAAATTATATATATAGAGAGAGATAGAGGGGCCAAACAACATTTCTGGCCATAATAAAAGTCTTTACAAAAAGACCGACGCTAGACTCAGCTATCTAACTAAACACTCTTGGGCAGGATTTGTTCTTCGAACTTCTCCACCAGGTCCCGCATCAGGGGCTTCGGTTCCTTCTCAATTTTATCTAGCTCGGTGTCAGTGTAGCCAGGCACGAAGCCCTCACTGATCACTGGTAGGTCAATATCAATGTAGTGGGAGCGCGAGACGGCGAACACGCGATTGACGCCGGTGTACAGGGCCTCCCTTGTGAGCGCGCACACCCGATCCGAGATCTGGGTAACCCAGACCATGAGCGAGCTCGTCTCCATGGCTGGGGCAACCCCAAGGTCATCGAAGACCAATCCAACGACAGCGTGCAAGGCATCATGGTTGTCGCTTTCCGACTGACCTAACCCCGCACCTCGGAGAGTTTCATCTGTAGGGCTTCCCAAGCCGAACACCAAAGATCGTCAGAAAATCGACTGTGAACGTTAAGCAAAAATGTAACTAGAGCCTCACCTTTCACTTGCTCCTCGAGGACCGTCTTCTCCCTCTAGAGCACGCCAACATCCCCGGCCAAGGCGATGGCTAGGCCCTTAGCTTCTTCCTTCGACTTTTGCTCATTTTCGAGCGCGCACCGGGCAAGGTCGAGGGCCTAGCGGAGTCATCCAAGCTCCATGGCATCTTCCCCGCCCTTGGCGACCACAGCCTTGAGCTTGTCGTCGGCCACGTCGACGTGTTGATGGGCTTCCCGTTTCATGGTCTAGAGGCTCGCCACCTCCTCCTATAGCTGAGGCACTTCGACAGCAAGCCCCTAGACCGCCTCCTCGCAACGGAGGAATAGGGACTTCTCCCAGCTGCGCATCATCAGGGATTGCAAAAAAATCAGGTTAGAATTATATAAATAGGGCTCAAAAGTAGAAAACATGAAGACACGACAAACCTGGCCGGCCAGGGCGATGTCATCCTTCAACACCCCCAACATGTCGGTCAGAGAGCGGACTATGGACTCAAGTCCTGAGTGCATGCTCGTCCAGTCCTTCTCCTCTACCGGGTCATCGAGGGTGAACACCGAGTCACTCGGGTCTGGTCGACTGTACCAGTGGAGCCGTTTTCCTCCCCATGAGAGCGGATCATTGCTCGGCCAAACAAGGGACTAGGAGGACCTAGCCCCAACCGAGGGGCCAGCCATCACAACCATCGGCGTCGGCCCGACAGGGGCCGACGATACCTCCTCCATCACTGGCGCTCCCTCGGGAGCGATCCGCCGATGGCTGAGGAGGCTCGCAGTTCAAGCTCCAAAGTATGAGCCATCGCCATGTCTGTAGGGGATGCCTTAGACACGCCACCTCCCATCTACCCCACCTTGGGCACGTCGATCCCACGAGCGCCTCCTCCGGCGCAATCGGCGCCTCTGCCTCCCCCGCTTCCTCAGGCGACACTGTGTTCACCTCGGTGCCATCACGCCACGCCCCTAGCACCACGACAGCCAACTCCTAGGGGATTGGCCAATGTGCCAGGATCTTCTGTGGTGCCAACGTCAGGGTCTGTGGGGGCCAGTCCAGCGGAAAGCACCAACGTCACACAATGAAATCCGAGAACACAATGAAAGGACGAAGAAGTCGTTAACTCACCTCAATGCCATTACCTGAGATCGTTTCAGGGGCTGGCCACTCGACTCCGAATCTGCCACATCGGCAATTGTCCACTTTGATCCCCCAGTGGGGTCGGTCAGAGCGGGGCGGACTTGCTCCGCCAACCTCAGGGGCGCGTCCTCCCCCGTTGATCTTGGAGGTGCGTCCTCTTCGGTTTGCGTCGGGGCATGCTATGGAATCAGGGTCAAGTTGACTTGCCCCACGTCGGCCTGCTCATCCTCGAGCACAAGCATGCCCCATGGGATGTTGGGGTCGCGCTTGTCCTCCTCCTCTTCCTCCTCATCGCCATCACTCTCCTCTAAGCCTTGCTGGCGCCTTCCACGCTAGAGCTTCGCTCTCTCCTTCTTTGGCTTTTTCCACTCCTTCTTCGCCTTTGCCACCTCAGCCATGGTGTAGTTTGCCACCCTCCACGCCATGTCCTTTGGCAGTGACGGGTCGGAATCACGGGCGATGAGGCCAGGCTGCAAATCCTGGTGCTTAGAATTTGAGAACAGAGGAGGGTCGGCCAAGGAAGGAAACTCGAAGAAGGCTTACTAGTTCAACAAAACCCGCATTCGGCCACATCGAGGGATGCCCCGAGACCGAGTACATAGGGGTGAGATCCACCGATGGATCCGCTAGGCACTCCATCGCTTCCTTGATGCGCTGTGCCATTTCACCAATGGTGAGGGCCTCACCGGCGACCATCACCGTCCCTTCGAGCGTGGAATCAGGTGTCATCTTGTACATCAGGAGAGCATGCGCCATCAGCAGCACCAGCCTCCTGACATGGTATGCTTCGATGACACCGGTCCCATGAAGGCCGCGACACTTCAAAGTCACGATAGCTTTGAGCAGGTCGTCGAGCCTCTTCTGCTCCTTCCTGATGGGCCCGTACCTCCACACCTCCGGTGTCTCCTCGATTAGGCGGCCAGTGAAGATCAGTAGGGGGCGGCATCATCGTTCCTCAGGTAGAACCAGAGCTTATGCCATCCCTTGTTGGACTTTGACAACGGGATGGACATGTACTCCGATGACCGGCTGCCTCAAAGACAGATGCTCGCACATCCCATCGACACCGCTAGGTCCGGCTTCTTCTTCTCCTTCTTCTGTAGCTCGATGGTGAAGAAGTATTTCCACAGCTCAAAGTGGGGCTCAATCCCCAAATACCCCTCGCACAATGCGACGAAGGCAGAGATGTGTTGAATCCCATTGGGATTCGGATGCTGCAACTCAATCCTGTAGTAGTGCAGCAGCCCTCGGAGGAATCGGTGGGGAGGGGCATGAACCCCTGCTCATGGAAGGGGATGAAGGAGACGACGTAGCCGTCAAGCGGCGATGGCACATCCTCACCACTAGGTACGATCCACTCCATCACCGTAGTCCTTGCGCAGAGAAGGCCCTTCTTAACCAGACCATCCATGCACGCGTGGAGAATGTCGGAGCGAGGCCATGGCTCCATAGAGGAATGAGGATGGCAATGCAGAAGATCCGGCGGTGGCGTAGGATTGGAGAGCGAAAACTTCAACGGCGGCAGAGCAGAAACAGGGGAACAAAGGCCGGAGCTTGAGAGCAAAAGGTAGAAAAGATTGGAGGGGCAAGGATGTGGCTGCACGTACCGAGGCTAGGGAGAAATGGCTCTGTTTATAAGGTAAGGGCGGAACGGGCGAGGGGCAAACCATCCACCTAAATTAACATACCCCACGCCTAGCCAGATCCATTTCCTTTGGGGCTCGTGCCCTTATTATTTCACGCTGCATCAGTCGCATCGCCGCCTCAAGAGATGAGCACACGCCTATCCAAATCTTCCCCGCAAAGGATCCGCCGGGCGATGGTTTGACTTCAAAGGCTATGGGCCACCATAGGTAAGTGGGATACGGAGCTAAAAACGCTCCTACGGCCCATTAACGCTCAAGAGTTCGAAGGCTGGCCCACCAGTGGGTTCACGACCTGTAACACCTCGGGTGTTTTAAGTACTAAAACCTGCCATGTCATCATATGCATTGCAAAGCATTTGGTCTTAGTGAAAACTTGGATATGCATTCACTAAAACAAGTTTACTTTTATGTATGACTTGGATGGTTGAATCAATTTCAAAACAATTGTGTTGGATTGGATTTCCGAAAACCCTGATTTCAACATTTAATTTTACCCTAGAAAACCCATTTCAAAATCTAAGCACATTCTGGGGTTGAGACTAAAAGCAAAAGTGTAGAGCTTATCGAGTTGTACAAAGTTGGTTTTTAGAGTTTTCAAAGTTGTTTTATAACATTTGAAGTAATTTGAAAAGGCGTAAATTCTTAAAATGTCCCCTTTTTGAATTCAAACATGCATTTCAAAATGTAGACCAAATTTGGGTATGGTTATAAAAGCAAAGTTGTAGAACTTTAAATTTTGAACAACTTTTATTTTTGGAGATTTTTGAGTTACCATGCAATTTTGGGAGTAATTTGAGAAATTAGACGAGTGGCAATTTAGTAATTAGTAGGAACAGTACCAGCGGGCAGCTGTCACCGCCGGCGATCTTCCTTTGGCTTCCAGGCGCGCTCGTGCCCATGTTTGGTTCCGTGCTGGTGTGGAGAAGGCCGCGGCGTGGCTTCCTCTTGCTTCCTAGCCGCCCATTAAAGCTTGTGCCGTCGCCGTTCTTCTCTTTTCTTCTCCTCTGCTTTTCCCGACGCCGCCGCCATAGCTCCGTCGAGCTCGCGTCATCACCATAGCGCATATCAGCCTTGGCAAAGCCCGTCATAGCTTTGCTTGTTCCTTGCGCACCCAACCAACTAGCCTTTGAAGCTTGAATCCATCGAGAAGTCGCTGTGCACACCTTTCTTCCTCGCGGGCGGCAGCATCGCCGTCGCGTGCGCTTCATCGTGGTCGTAGCTCTACGGTGAGCCTCTAACCTTGCAAAGTCTTGCTTCAGCTTCGCCACGATGCCGTGGTGCTTTGTGCCCAGTTGATTGACCATTTTGTCCACCGCAGTCACCGGAACACCACCGTTGACGTTGCTCGCGCCGCTGTGGCTGCTGTGACGGTCAACCCACCTCTCCGCTGCTTCTCCGGTCCTGCTCTTTGCTCAATCATGTTCGGGGTGAGCTGATGAACCTTCCCATGCTATTTGTTTAAGCTCTATTGGTCTCACATCGCTGGCGTAGCGCAGCCGCGCCGTCGTGGCCGCCATGGCTGGTGTCATGCTCGGTCTAGGCCGTTCTGGGTCTCGACACGTAGGGATGTAGGGGACGTGGTGGTACCTTGGCCGTCGCCGGTGATCTCGCCGTCAGCGAGAAATCGCCGCGTGTAGTCGCCGTGGTCAGCGCGGGAGGTCGGGGATGACAGGTGGGGTCGCGTTGTCAATGACTCTGTGTTTGAAAATGATTTTTCTATTTTTTCAGAAATGGATGAATAGTATGAGCTTTTGTTATTTTTGTGTAGAATTATTTAGAGCTCCAAAAATTATGAAACTTTTTGTGTGACCTATATGTGATGTAAAATTTTTAGGAAAAATATTAAATATTGATTTTCAGTACATTTTGAATGTGATAAAAATTGCCTTAATTAATTAATAAATGAGCTTCCATGATTTTTCTAGGCTTTATTATTTATCAAAAAATTATGAAAATTGTTTTGCCGCTTAGTTATCATGTGGTGAATCTTTACAAAAAATTTTAGCTCAATTGGAACAAGTTGATTTATTTCATAATTTTAAATTAAATAATTAATTCATAAAAGCAAATAGTACCCTTTACTGAATTAGGTTTTGTTTGAATTTTTGGATTGAATGATGACCTTAGGTCATTAGTTGGTAATGATCCTTGGCAATTGATGTAAGTGTTATGAAAAAGGTTTAGTTATTTTTGACTTGTAACTGTACCGCGAAGGAAAGTTGTATTCAAGTTTTTAACTTTCGCATCCGTCGTCAAGCATCATGTTTCATATCTCGCATCATATTAAACATGGCATTGTTACTACGTGTAGTGAACCAAAGTGAGCACGTGGTAGTTAATCAAGTTGAGAAGGGAGTTAATCCGTCTGTTGAGGTCGGATTTGATATTTGTGGAACGTCTCTGGAACCTGACTTTTCCGTCAACCAAGGCAAGCCCCGGATGCATTTAAACCTACCTTGGGTTTTACTAATTTTTATTGCTTTCGCTTTTATATACTGCATTAAGTGATTAGGAGTTAAGTGAAAACCTAATTGGTGCATTACCAACCTAGTTTTTCCATATCTACCTTGTTACCAGTTTTACTTCATAAATGCCTAGTTATGCTTAGCTATGCTTAAACAGATAAAAGTCAGGTGATTACCTATTACCTGTAAGGTTTAAATGGATCTTTGGTTACGTTTGGTTACTTATGTTATCATGAGATATGAGCATATGGAGTAATAAATCTAGACCGGGCGGACTCGATGTGTGAGAGCCACAAGACATGGAGGTCTTGTGAGCGGGTTCTTTCCGCCTGTGTCGATTAAGGTCCGTCCGTTGTTGAATTGCATGAGGTGAGACTTTGTAGTACTAACCACATACTCCGGTAAGCCTTAACTTGGCGATTCTATTATGAGAATGGCTACTCGCACACTGGGAGTGGAGAGATGGCGGGAATAGCATGTACCCACGTGGCAATGGGCTGGATTGGTGGAGTACTGTATTCTCGGGTGGCGTGGACCCGTTCTTGTTTTAGAGGACCTAAGGGTAGGTTGGTATATGTAGGTCAGGGACCTGCATATGTCATGTGGTCTGGAATCCCCAGCTGGGTTAAATCGGTTCAAATCGTCGTTGCTCCTCGGTTATGGAGACTCAACTCACTGCTCATCATCGTAGTTAACAAATAAACTTGAGATGGTTATACGAAAGAGTTTGATATGAAGTTCATGATCTCATTACAGATCATGGCAGATTCATATGTGGTTCTTATAAAGTTTTAAATGTTTAAATAAAGAATTTTGTTAAAGAGCTTTTACGCAAAAGAACTTTGATTATTGCTAAAGCCATACCTTGAATCCCTGAGTCTGCATTCCTGAGTCTTCTCAGTTTTAATTTCGGTTAAGTCTTGTTGAGTACTTTTGTACTCAGGGTTCGTTGACCCTTGTTGCAGGTGAGCCTCATGAGCAGGTCTGTTTTGGACCGTGCTGCATGACAGTTGTTTGATCTGATGATGATAAGTAAATGCGTGGCCCTTGGGCAGGGCACTTTATTTGTGTGTTTTGTATTATGTTACTAATGCCACTCCACTACTACGGTTTGTAATAATTATCGAACTTAGTTGTAAGATTTGAAATAAATGTTTTGTAAACTATGTTATTGTAAGATTTCCGCTATATTACTCTGATGTATCTATTTGAATAAACTGTTGTAATACTACAATGACTCTGTAATGGGATCCTGCTCAGAAATCATGGATGATTCAGGGTTCCTCGAGGACACCCGATAGTCTTCTTAAGTTATCGGGAACATATGCATAGTCGTTAGAGGTCATTGGACAGTGACAGGTGCATTTAGGCCCTATAATTTAGGAGGTTCTGCCACAGAATGGTATCAGAGTGATCGTTACAAAGTCTTTGTGGTATTGTTTTCCAAAAACTTCAAAATGTTTTGGACAAATAAATATAACTTGTTAATTTGGTCCAAATTGCTTTCGACTTATCTTATTTCATTCTCACCATTCCTTATTTGATTAAAAAGGCTTTGTGTGGTGGAGTAGTAATCTTATTATGCCCTATATAAAAACAACTATTGTTTATGTACCTTATAAGCTTTGATGTTTATGTTCGTATGGACAATTCATGCATCATGATTAATTCACTTGTTACTTCCTTCACCTCTGAGTCTGGGTTGGGTAGTGAGTCTGGGTTGAGTTGTGTAATCCACCCTTGCTGCTCTTGAGACTGTTATCAGATTGTCTTACTTGGATTAATCTTGCTTCCTACAGTATGGCTCGTACCAAGGTAACGCCTCGTAAGTCCATTGGACCCAAAGGAGTTCCTCATCACCAGCTTGCCCCTAGGAATGACGGTGCTAGCAGTAGCTGCTCTAGGCCTGATCTCTAGGTAGAGATATAGAGGCTTTCAGCAGAGTTAGCACAGGCCACTAGAGATAGGGCTTTGGACGCCGTCCAGGTGAACAAATTGAAGGATCAATTGAGGTGTCTCACCACCGCTCATAAGAACTATGAGTGTATGTTAGTTCGTATGGTGGAAGGAAGAAATGAAGCTTGGCATAGAGAAGATGTAGCTAGAGCCCGAGTTCATGAGTTAGAGTTCTATGTAGAAGATTTGGATGAAAAGATGACGGGACGGGCTTTCTATATTCAAGCCGAGGAGATTCCAGAAGGGGAACCTGTGATGCTGGGTATGTTTCCTATCGCCAATCATCCTGCAGTTATGCTTTTTGATTCTGGTGCATCTCATTCATTCATCAATAGAACCTTTGTCGTAAAGCATGAAATTCCAATTGGGAAACAAAGGAAAATTTCTTTATACAGTCGCCCGGGGGACGTCTGTGTACTAAGGAAATGGTATACCAGGTACCCATAAACCTAGGTGGGCATATTTTTCCCACTACCATGATTATTCTCAAGGATCAGGATATAGATGTGATCTTGGGAATGAATTGGATGTATC
Organism: Miscanthus lutarioriparius; assembly: GCA_904845875.1. Taxonomy (NCBI): domain Eukaryota; kingdom Viridiplantae; phylum Streptophyta; class Magnoliopsida; order Poales; family Poaceae; genus Miscanthus; species Miscanthus lutarioriparius. The sequence goes on along the minus strand of CAJGYO010000009.1, from coordinate 13,056,590 downwards.
AGCATAAGGCTGTTATGGATGCTTTGAATAGGACAATAAGGGTGAGTTTGCCAGATAGTAATTCTCAGCTTCTTATACAAATTCCAACCTTAAGAAGATTAGTGGAAAAAGTTTGTGCAACTTCCGTCAAGAAGATTAGAGATATCCCGGTAGTTTGTGAATTTCTGGATGTTTTTCCTGAAGATTTACCCGGTCTACCACCTGATAGGGATGTTCAGTTGAACATAGAGTTAAAACCTAGAACAGTTCTAATCTCTCGAAGAACTTATAGGATGCCTCCCAAGGAATTAGCGGAGTTGAAGACGTAGTTGCAAGAGTTGATTGATAAGGGGTTTATCCAACCTAATTCATCACCTTGGCGATGTCCTGCAATTTTTGTGAAGAAGAAAGATGAGACCCTGAGGTTGTGTGTTGACTATTGTCCCTTAAATGAAGTGACAATTAAGAATAAGTATCCCTTACCTCGGATAGATTTACTCTTTGATCAACTATTGAGCTAAAGTTTTCTCCAAGATTGATTTGAGGTCAGGTTACAACCAAATCAAGATTAAGCCTGAAGATATTCCCAAAATGGCATTTACCACAAGATATGGATTATATGAATACCTGGTAATGTCTTTTGGTTTGACGAATGCCCCAGCTCATTTCATGTATCTGATGAATTCAGTATTCATGCCTGAGTTAGACAAGTTTGTAGTGGTGTTTATTGATGACATCCTAGTATATTCCAAGAACAAGACAGAACATGCGGAACATCTCAGAATTGTTCTGACCTACTTGAGAGAACATCAGCTTTATGCCAAGTTCAGTAAGTGTGACTTCTGGCTTAAGGAAGTATAGTTTTAGGACATGTCTTGTCAGCTGAAGGAGTTCTAGTAGATCCAAGCAAAGTTAAGGATGTACTAGATTGGAAACCACCAACAACTGGTCATCAGGTTTGGAGTTTTCTTGGAATGGCAGGTTATTACTGTCGTTTTATTCCAGATTTCTCTAGAGTATCCAAGTCCATCACTGGGTTGTTGAAGAACCAAGCCAAGTTTGTTTGGTCATCTGATTGTGAGAAGCTTTCCAGACTTTGAAGAGATTGTTAACCACTGCACCAGTATTGGCACAACCAGATATCGAGAAGTCGTTTGACATTTATTGTGATGCTTCTGGTATTGGTATTGGATGTGTATTGATGCAAGAAGGCTGAGTCATTGCATATGCTTCCAGACAACTTAAGCAACATGAAGAACATTATCCAACTCATGATCTGGAGTTAGCAGCAGTTGTCCATGCTTTAAAGATTTGGCGGCATTACCTGCTTGGTAATACATGCCATATTTATACAGATCACAAGAGTTTAAAGTATATCTTTACTCAATCAGAATTGAACATGCGACAAAGATTGTGACTTGGAGGTACATTACCATCCCGGTAAGGCAAATGTGGTTGCATATGCCATCAGTCGTAAGAGTCATTGCAATTGTCTGGCCATAAAAACAATGGATCTGACTTTATGTCAAGAGATGGAGAAGTTGAATGTGGAGGTAATTCAACAAGGTAGTTTGACCAATATAACTGTTGAAGCCACTATTCGAGACCAAATTGTTGCCGCTCAAAAAGAAAACAAGGGTATAGCCCATATCAAAGAGAGAGTCAGGAAGGGAAAAGCGGAATGCTTTGGAATAGATGATGAAGGTGTGCTATGGTTCAAGAATCATCTTGTGGTACCAAAGGTTCTTGAGTTGCGATAGTCAATTCTTGAAGAGGCACATGCTACTAGGTTATCTATTCATCCAGGAAGTAATAAGATGTACCATGACTTGAAACAGAGATTTTGGTGGACCAAAATGAAGTTAGAGATTGCTCTATATATAGCAAAGTGTGATACTTGTAAAAAGGTAAAAGCTATACATTTGAGGTCCGCTAGAGAGTTACAGCCATTGCCTATTCTAGCTTGGAAGTGGGAGGATATTAGTATGGACTTTATCGTTGGTCTACCCAAGACATCCAAAGGTTTTGACTCAATATGGGTAATTGTAGATCAACTAACTAAGTCAGCACATTTTATTCCAGTCAAGAGTATATACCCCACTATCCAATATGCCAAGATGTATTTAGCAAGAATCATGAGCCTACATGGAGTACCAAAGACCATTGTGTCCGATAGGGGTACACCGTTTGTCTCTAGCTTTTGGAAACAATTGCATGCTTCATTGGGTACCAAACTTCTGTATAGTACAGCTTATCATCCACAGACTGATGGTTAGACTGAAAGGGTCAATCAAGTACTTGAAGATATGTTAAGGTGTTGTGTCCTTAACTATTCCAATAAGTGGGATGAATGATTGCCTTTGGCTGAGTTCTCATACAACAATAGTTATCAGGAGAGCATTAGAATGGCTCCATTTGAAACACTCTATGGTCGTAGATGCAGAACATTGGTGAATTGGTCTGAACTTGGGGAAAGATGCTTCTTTGGAGTTGACCTTGTGAAAGAAACAGAAGAGAAGGTTAGGCAAATACAAAGTAATTTGAAGATAGCTCAGTCTCGACAAAAGAGTTATGCAGATAAACGACGTAGACCATTGGTGTTTAACAAGGGAGATTTTGTATATCTGAAGGTATCACCAATGAAGGGAGTTACCCATTTCGGTGTTAAAGGCAAGTTGGCACCTCGTTATATTGGACCATTTCAAATTTTAGAGAGGTATGGAAAGGTGGCATATCGCTTGAAATTACCAGAACATCTCTCAGCTGTGCATGATGTGTTCCATGTTTCTCAATTGAAGAAGTGTCTTTGAGTGCCTGAGCAGAATGCTGAGGTTGAAGGAGTGGAACTTGAACCTGATTTGACCTATTCTGAATATCCTATCCAAGTTCTGTATCAGAAAGATCGTATCACACAAAGGAGGATAATCAAGTTCTACAAGATACAATGGAATCAACATTCCGAAGAAGAAGCTACTTGGGAATCCGAAGATTACTTGCTAGAACAATTTCTAGAGTTTCTTGCGTCGATATAGAATAATGTTAGTTGTGCTCTGTTGTTGCAAATCATGTTTTGTAAAAGAACCTTAGCTGTTTATGGATAGGTTTTGGATGTTGTTGGATTGACACATTTCCTTTTCTATTACTTACCCTATGACTTTAAATCTCGGGACGAGATTTCTTTTAGGGGGAAGGATTGTAACACCTCGGGTGTTTTAAGTACTAAAACCTGCCATGTCATCATATGCATTGCAAAGCATTTGGTCTTAGTGAAAACTTGGATATGCATTCACTAAAACAAGTTTACTTTTATGTATGACTTGGATGGTTGAATCAATTTCAAAACAATTGTGTTGGATTGGATTTCCGAAAACCCTGATTTCAACATTTAATTTTACCCTGGAAAACCCATTTCAAAATCTAAGCACATTTTGGGGTTGAGACTAAAAGCAAAAGTGTAGAGCTTGTCGAGTTGTACAAAGTTGGTTTTTAGAGTTTTCAAAGTTGTTTTATAAAATTTGAAGTAATTTGAAAAGGCGTAAATTCTTAAAATATCCCCTATTTGAATTCAAACTTGCATTTCAAAATGTAGACCAAATTTGGGTATGGTTATAAAAGCAAAGTTGTAGAACTTTAAATTTTGAACAACTTTTATTTTTGGAGATTTTTGAGTTACCATGCAATTTTGGGAGTAATTTGAGAAATTAGACGAGTGGCAATTCGGTAATTAGTAGGAACAGTACCAGCGGGCAGCTGTCACCGCCGGCGATCTTCCTTTGGCTTCCAGGCGCGTTCGTGCCCACGTTTGGTTCTGCGTTGGCGTGGAGAAGGCCGCAGCGTGGCTTCCTCCTGCTTCCTGGCGCCCTTTAAAGCTTGTGCCGTCACCGTTCTTCTCTTTTCTTCTCCTCTGCTTTTCCCGACGCCGCCGCCATAGCTCCGTTGAGCTCGCGTCATCACCATAGCGCATATCAGCCTCGGCAAAGCCCGTCATAGCTTCGCTTGTTCCTTGCGCACCCAACCTACCAGCCTTTGAAGCTTGAATCCGCCGAGAAGTCGCTGTGCACGCCTTTCTTCCTCGTCGGCGGCAGCATCACCGTCACGTGCGCTTCACCGTGGCCGTAGCTCTACGGTGAGCCTCTAACCTTGTGAAGTCTTGCTTCAGCTTCGCCACGATGCTGTGGTGCTTTGTGCCTAGTTGATTGACCATTTTGTCCACCGCAGTCACCGGAACACCGCCGTTGACGTTGCTCGTGCCGTTGTGGCTACTGTGACCGTCGACCCACCTCTCCGCTGCTTCTCCGATCTTGCTCTTTGCTCAATCGTGTTCGGGGTGAGCTGTTGAACCTTCCCATGCTATTTGTTTAAGCTCTACCGGTCTCACATCGCCGGTGTAGCACAGCCACGCCGTTGTGGCTGCCATGGCTAGTGTGATGCTCGGTCTAGGCCGTTTTGGGTCTCGCTTGTGCCACCAATCGACGCGTAGGGATGTAGGGGACGTGGTGGTACCTTGGCCGTCGCCGGTGATCTCGCTGTCGGCGAGAAATCGTCGGTCAGCGCTTGTAGTCACCGTGGTCAGCACGGGAGGTTGGGGATGACAGGTGGGGTCGCGTTGTCAGTGACTATGTGTTTGAAAATGAATTTTCTATTTTTTTCAGAAATGGATGAATAGTATGGGTTTTTGTTATGTTTGTGTAGAATTATTTAGAGCTCCAAAAATTATGAAAATTTTTGTGTGACCTATCTGTGATGTAAAATTTTTAGGAAAAATATTAAATATTGATTTTCAGTACATTTTGAATGTGATAAAAATTGCTCTAATTAATTAATAAATAAGCTTCCATGATTTTTCTAGGCTTTATTATTTATCAAAAAATTATGAAAATTGTTTTGCCACTTAGTTATCACATGATGAACCTTTACAAAAAATTTTAGCTCAATTGGAACAAGTTGATTTATTTCATAATTTTAAATTAAATAATTAATTCATAAAAGCAAATAGTACCCTTTAATGATTTAGGTTTTGTTTGAATTTTTGGATTGAATGATGACCTTGGGTCATTAGTTGGTAATGATCCTTGGCAATTGAAGTAAATGTTATGAAAAAGGTTTAGTTAGTTTTGACTTGTAACTGTACCGCGAAGGAAAGTTGTATTCAAGTTTTTAACTTTCGCATCCGTCGTCAAGCATCATGTGTCATATCTCGCATCATATTAAACATGGCATTGTTACTACATGTAGTGAACCAAAGTGATTCTATTACGAGAATGGCTACTCGCGCACTGGGAGTGGAGAGATGGCGGGAATAGTGTGTACCCACGTGGCAATGGGCTGGATTGGTGGAGTACTGTATTCTCGGGTGGCGCGGACCCGTTCTTGTTTTAGAGGACCTGAGGGTAGGTTGGTATATGTAGGTCAGGGACCTGCATATGTCATGTGGTCTGGAATCCCCAGCTGGGTTAAATCGGTTCGAATCGTCGTTGCTCCTCGGTTATAGAGACTCAACTCACTGTTCATCATCGTAGTTAACAAATGAAACTTGAGCTGGTTATACGAAAGAGTTTGATATGAAGTTCATGATCTCATTATGGATCATGGCAGATTCATATGTGGTTCTTATAAAGTTTTAAATGTTTAAATAAAGAATTTTATTAAAGAGCTTTTACACAAAAGAACTTTGATTTTTGCTAAAGCCATACCTTGAATCCCTGAGTCTGCATTCCCGAGTCTTCTCAGTTTTAATTTCGGTTAAGTCTTGTTGAGTACTTTTGTACTCAGGGTTCGTTGACCCTTGTTGCAGGTGAGCCTCATGAGCAGGTCTGTTTTGGACCATGCTGCATGACAGTTGTTCGATCCGATGATGATAAGTAAATGCGTGGCCCTTGGGCAGGGCACTTTATTTGTGTGTTTTGTATTATGTTACTAATGCCACTCCACTACTACGGTTTGTAAAAATTATCGAACTTAGTTGTAAGATTTGAAATAAATGTTTTGTAAACTATGTTATTGTAAGACTTCCGCTATATTACTCTGATGTATCTATTTGAATAAACTGTTGTAATACTACAATGACTCTGTAATGGGATCCTGCTCGGAAATTGTGGATGATTCGGGGTTCCCCGGGGACACCCGACAGTCTTCTTAAGTTATCGGGAACATATGCATAGTCGTCAGAGGTCATTGGACAGTGACAGGTGCATGTGGGCCCAATAATTTAGGAGGTTCTGCCACACGACCGCTCTAGGGACCTAGAGTGAGGGGAGGTTAAGGACGGGCCCGCTAGCGGCTAGTACACGAGGTGCGCAAAAGCCACAGGCGTCCTGACCCTCGTTTCGAGTCTTGGATGATTCAAGGTCCATGGTTTTTCCCCGAAAGAAAGACATTGAGCCCTTGGACTGGTCGAATGGATCCGAGAACTATGTGGAACAGCCACCCAGAATCTAGAGTCAGTCACCAGCTGACCTCGAACCGGGCCCCCACGAATGGGATGCTGGGGCTCCACTCGAACAAGCCTGTTAACAACTCATCGAGCACCGTGCTCCGTCCAGCGAGGAAAGCATGGCATGGCTTAGCCCCTCTGTTCTAGCAAATGGACGCATGAGGGACGATGATCACAAGATGAACCGACCCCCCGAACGGACCCCTGCTACACGCGGGGGCTCGGGGGCTTAGCATCACAAAGAGACCAAACACGTAGTAGCAGACAAACGACGAGTCACCTCTGGTTAAGCCCTCAAGCGACAAATCAGAAAAAGCCTTTTGCAGGAGTGTCTCACTCCTCCAAAGGCTCGGGGGCTATACCCATCGAGTGCACTCGTGTGCACCCATTGGCGAATCGAAAAATCCCCTAGGCGATTCTACCCGAATCGCCCGGGGGCTCGGGGGCTACTATCAGATATCTATGTAAGGAAAATGGACCCTAGGCCCATTTACTTTGGATTTTGGTGTTTGATGACCAACACAACCAAATTGGACTAATGAATTTGCAAGTGATTGTTTTGTAGTCCAATAGGGTGCAAGACGTGACTTGGACGAAGGCGATGTGATGATCCGATGATCAACACCATAAGCAAGACCCTTGAAGCACAAGAAAAGACCCAAGACATCAAGCAAAGTCTAAGCATGAAGATAGGAACCAAGCCGTACGCAAGATCGCGAAGAAACGAGCTCATAGAGGTGACCGGACGCTGGAACGGACGCTAGAGGAAAGCAACCAGACGCTCTGATCAAGAGGCTCGGCAACAAGCGTCAGTAGCAGCGACCGGACGCTGGACCGGACGCTGGCGGCAAATCAACTGGACACAGGACCGCAGCGTCCAATCAAATACAAAGAGGTTTTAGAGCAGCAAAACTACGACCGGACACGTTCGGTGGCAGGTGACCGGACAATGGCAGCGTCCGATCAGTTGATCACAGCTCCAACGGTCGGGACGACCAGACGCATCCGATCAGGACGACTTCAGCGTTCAGTCAGTAGCAAAAAAGCGGGATTTCGTCCCCAACGGCTACTTTCTCACTGGGGCTTATAAATACAACCCCAACTGGCCATTTGAGGTGTGTGGAGCTGAGGAAACATACCAAGGGTGTTGATACACCATTTTAGTGATCTCCACTTGCATAGTGCTTAGTGATTCATTAGGTAATTTGCGTAGGTGCTTTGCGAAGTGCTTAGGTTGATTAGACCACCGCTTATGCGCTTGCTCTAGGTTTAGGCCTAGTGTTTAGTGAGGTTTGCATACCTCTTACTACCCGGTGCTTGCGCGCACCATTGTTGTACATCGAAGGGGCTTGTAGTCTTACGAGATCACACCAACCGCGTTTGTAGTGTGGCCGCCACCGTGTACCGGAGGGAACAAGGCCCACGACGTTTTGGCCAGAAGCTTGATAGTGAAGACGGCGGGGAGCATCCGGGAGAGGCTTGCCAGAAGGCACGTCGGAGACTCACTTGCGCGTGGGTAAGGCCTGAGGCTATCCATGGAGTTACCCGACTGGGAGGTTGGCCCTTGCGAGGGATTCCATGCAAGGGGCTCCAACGAGGACTAGCAGAAAGCTTGCGCGCTTCTCGATACCTCGGTAAAAATACCGGAGTCATCGATGGGAGTTTGCATATCTCTACCTTGCTCTTTGCTTCCGCATTTACATTGATTATATTACTCCTTTTGCGGTAGAGATAGCAACACATTAGCAAAACCATAGTTGCACATTTAGATAGTTTATCTTTTGCATAGATTTTGCTAAGGACAGGAAAAGAGGCCATAGTTTAGAGTGAGATTTTTAAGTTGCCTAATTCCCCCCCCCCCTCTTAGGCGTCACGGTCCCCTACAATTGGTATCAGAGCCGGTTGGCTCAATTTGGACCTTTGGCCTAACCGCTGTGGGGGATGTACCCCCGGGTACCACAAGATGGTACATGGGCCGCACCATCCGAGGTGGCCCGGCCCATAAGATCAAGGCGTGCACATGAAGATTATAAGTTGTACTAGATATTGTAATAGTACTAAATTGGATACTTTACTTGTAACCTTGTCTCTTCGGAGTATATAAGGAGAGACAAGGGTCCCCAAGAGGACAGGTTAATCTATATACATCTCAATACAATACACCAAAGACACAGGACGTAGGGTATTACGTCGATCAGACGGCCCGAACCTGTCTAAATCATTGTCTCTGCGCCTTGTGTCACCATCTGGTTCTTGATTACACGCACCATCTACCGATAATCTACCACCACGGGCACCCCCCTCGGTGGACTGCCAACCATATTTCGTCGATAGTGGTGTGCCAGGTAGGGGGTGTGCGCGCTGATCCATGGTGAACTAGATGGTAGACCTCAATTCCACCGTACGGCGACAACTCGGTGACGGAATCAATCTACTACGGCTACAACTCAGCGACCTCCGTTGCATACCGACGTCCATCTGATCCTCTCCTTGGCTGAACTACATGGCGGCACTTTATCGAGATCCCATCGGGCTCACGACGGGCACGCAGGGCTCCAGTATGCCCGTGATCTACAGCAACATGCATGGCTTCGGGATCTGATTCCAAGAGATCGATACAGATACGTTTGCTGGCCAGGCCCGTGATCTACAACAACATGCATGGGTTCGGGATCCGATTCCAAGAGATCGACACAGATACGTTGGCTGGCCAGGCCCATGATCTACAACAACATGCAAGGCTAACTTGCATGTACGGGCGTATGCACATATACAACATATGCATATACGAAGGATGCAAGCCAATGACAAACAAGCAAGCTAGATCATCATGTAAGCCGCACATACTTCCGTGTATACATGCATCTACGCTCGACGTTCTCATGAACAGTTTCGGCAAGCTAGATCATCATCCAGTCACCGAGATCCAATCAAGACGTACAGCCTACAGCCGCATACATGCAACCTCATCATCGGCATCTTCTCCGACTTCACCGACCCGCCGAGGACTCGACGACGCAACTATGTGGCGTTTGCACTCCGAGCCAGATCCGCATGGGAGTTCTACTCCAATTCGAATCAAACACAATAGAGATCTCCATGGAAGCAAATCTGCATGCATGCAAGCAAATAAGGAAGAAGTATGTGTACATGTACGTGTAGGCCAACTACAGATCGCTGCGGCACTTGCATGTGCACACGCACATATGGCATCAAGCACGCTTCGACCACGTGGCTACGCCAAGCTCCGACCACGTCGACCACATCCCGAGCGGCTCTGCCGAGCTCCGACCACCTCGACCACCAGACCACGTCGCAATGATGATCGCCGTGAAGAACGGCGCTACGACAACCGCGACCATCGTCGTGACGACAAGTCAGAAAGCTCAAGGACCGGACAACTTCATCGCCACTGACCAGATTTCTATCCAAAGATAAGTACACTTCTAATATTTATATTTAACACAATTTTCATTACGATGTTTCTCCATAGTGTCCTCGTCATGATTATTCTTCAAATAACGATTGTCCATGTATACAATCTTAAAGATAACATACAGCTATACTTAATGCAAATCCTCGACCAATCATGTTGATGCTCGATGTCTCCAGAAAAGGCCCTGTCTCCGGCTCCTCCCTACACGTGCACGAGCGTCTGCCCTCTACGTTATGGGTGGTCGGCAGTGGCTCCTTAGCGACGCTTTGTTCTTCCTACACGTGCACGGGCTCCGTGCCCCGCGTTATGGTTAACGGGCTAGCTAGGGCTGGAGACTTAGCTACAGCTACATACTAACTGGTCGGGCAGTTTATATTAAGTATAAACACAAACTTCACATTAACACTGATGTTTACAAAGCACCAACTGCTTTATCACATCATGCTCATTTGCAAATGGCTGTTGAGCGTCATTTTCTCCATAATTTATTATTTTGTACATCATGTACTACCATTCTACATATTTTTATTACAGTAATTTTGAGCTATGCTCAGGGACTTCGTCGCTCGCTCCTCGACCTGTGCTCGGGGACTGCCTCGACCACTCTCCAACCACAGCTCGGGGACTTCGTCGCTCGCTACTCACACACGGGGACTGCCTCGACCACTCTCTGACCACGGCTCAGGGACTTCGTCGCTCACTCCTTGACCTGTACTCGGGGACTGCCTCGACCACTCTGCGACCACAGCTCGGGGACTTCGTTGCTCGCTTCTCACGCACGGGGACTACCTCGACCACTCTCTGACCACGACTTGGGGACTTCGTCGCTCGCTCCTCGACCTACGCTCGGGGACTGCCTCGATCACTCTCCAACCACAACTCGAGGACTTCGTCACTCGCTTCTCACGCACGGGGACTGCCTCGACCACTCTCCGACCATGACTCGGGGACTTCGTCGCTCGCTCCTCGACCTACGCTCGGGGACTGCCTCGATCACTCTCCGACCACAGCTCGGGGACTTCGTCGCTTGCTTCTCACGCACGGGGATTGCCTCGATCACTCTCCGCCCACAGCTCGGGGACTTCATCTCTCGCTCCTCTACTTGTGCTCGGGGACTGCCTCGACCACTCTCCGACCATGGCTCGGGGACTTCGTCGCTCGCTCCTCGACCTGTGCTCAGGGACTGCTCGACCACTCTCCGACCACGGCTCGGGGAGTTTGCGTCTCGACTACATGCGACTGGCGACTCGCATACAGTTGGGATATTTTTTCTCACTTAGACCTTGCTACAAGGCTCATACCTCGCCTTCCAGCAAGCTCGAGGACTACATCGGTACGATGCACCTGCTGGTGCATCTTGTATCGCTCGTACGACGATTCGTTTCTCAACTTAACTGGGAATTCTTTTTAGACCCTGGCACCACGTGCCTACGTTACCTAGTACCAAGCTCGGGGACTAAGTGGGCACACTTCACCTTGCGGTGAATGTGTTTGTTTTTTGACCCCTACGCCTATGATGATCAAGGACGCTACGCTTCAAAACGCACTTACATTTCTTTTTAGAAATACAAGTGGGCACACTTCCTAGGACGGAAATCTTTTTATTTCTTCTTAAGAGCACCATACATTCTTCGGACAACCTACTTCTCCGGCGACAACGGTGGTCGGAGATGTCAAGAACTCAAGCCTCACTATTCGGAGAAGGTTGAAACGGCGTGTCGCATCAGAATACATGGCGCTTGGGGACTAGCTGTGGGGGATATACCCCTGGGTACCACAAGATGGTACATGGGCCGCACCATCCGAGGTGGCCCGGTCCGTAAGATCAAGGCGTGCACATCAAGATTATAAGTTGTACTAGATATTGTAATAGAACCAAATTGGATACTTTACTTATAACCTTGTCTCTTCGGAGTATATAAGGAGAGACAAGGGTCCCCTAGAGGATAGGTTAATCTGTATACATCTCAATACAATACACCAAAGACACAGGACGTAGGGTATTACGTCGATCAGACAGCCTGAACCTGTCTAAATCGTTGTCTCTGTGCCTTGTGTCACCATCTGGTTCCTAATTACACACACCGTCTACCGATAATCTACCACCACGGGCACCCCCCTCGGTGGACTGCCGATCATATTTCGTCGACAACCGCCGTTGAGCCGATGCTATTTAGAGTGGTTGGGATAGATACCTCTAGGCCTCCGCACTTTGATGGCACTAACTTCCCCTATTATAAAGCTAGAATGGCTTGGTACCTTGAAGCGGTTGATTTGGGAGTTTGGAGAGTCACTCATGACGGGATGAAACCCATTAAGAATTCGATAAACCCACTAAGAGTGAAGAAAAGGAAATTCATTTCAATGCTAGAGCTAAGAATTGCTTGTTTGAATCTTTTAGCATGGATGTGTTTAATCAACACTTTAAATACGGCACATGAAATTTGGTTAAAACTTCAAGAGCTCCATGACGGCACATCTAATGTCCGTGAGTAAAAACATTGTCTCGATAAACAAAATTATGATTCCTTTACAATGAATGATGATGAGCTTGTTCGTGGTATGTATTCTCATTTGAATCTAATTATCAATGAGCTCTATTCAATAGGACTAACAAAGCTAGATGATGCGGACATCGTGAGGAAGATCATCTCTGTTCTACCACAAAAGAAATATGCAAGCATCATCACCATCCTTCACAATATGGAGGACTTTAGCACCATGACCCCGAGCATAGTCATTGGCAAGATAGTGGCATTTGAAATGTCACGTAAGGTGGGTCAAGAAGAAGCCTCTTCATCAAGCAAAGGCAAAGCTCTCGCATGTAGCGAAAAAAAGAAGATGAAGGGCAAGCAAGTTGAGACAAGCTCAACCTCAACCTCCTTAAGTGAAGATGAAGAAGAAGATGGGGATGACGATGATGAATCAAGTGATGATGATCAATCTTCCTCTTCCACCTCCAACCTTTATGAAGAATCAATCAAACTTATCAACAAGGTGGAGAAGATGATCCAAAGGCTCAATGTCAAGGGTGTGCCCATCTAAATCCAAGATCTCATTTTCACCAATCAAAGAAATGAGCAAAGAAAGAGGGGATGCTATGGATGCGGCGAGTTGGGGCACTTTGTGGAAGTTTGTCCAAACAAGCCCACACCTAAGACAAAGAAGAAGACATGCAAGAACCAAGCCCTCACATCAATAAAGTCATGGGATGATTCTTCAAGTGAGGAAGAACACCATCACAAGAGGCGAGGGTGCAAGCACTCATCATCAAGCTCTTCTCGTATGTGCCTTATGGCATGAGGTAATGAAAGCTCATCCTCTAGTGAGAGTGATAGTGATGATGAAATGCCTTCTTATGATGAAATTGTGCAACAAAATCTTAATTATGCTAAAGTTTGCACTAGTCAACAAAAGAAGCTCGAAAAATTAAAAGGAAAGCTAGATAGTTCACAAGAAGCATACAAAACTTTGCTTGAACAATATGAGAACTTTGCTAATCTCAATGTTGAACTATCTACTAAAATTGAGCAACTTAAGGCTAGTGCAACAACAAATGCATGCACAATCAATGATGAGCAACTCGTAAAGAAAAATGAAAAATTAAAAGAAAAGTTAGCTAGCTCACAAGATGCTTATAAAAGTTTGCTTGCTAAAATGGAAACCATGTGCAAACATTGTGATGAGCTAACTAATAAAGTTGTTAATCTTGAAGCCGTTAGTACAACCCCCACCAAGGCATCTAAAAGGAAAAGTTCTATCTTTAACATGTCTAAAAAGGATGCCTCTACTTCTTGTAATGATTTATGTTTAGACTCACCCTTGTGCAACCAAGTTTGTGTTGAGAAAGTTGTTGTAGATACATGCACACAAAAGGTTGCAAAGGAGAATGAGCAACTCAAGCAAGAAGTAGCTCGCCTCACCAAGGACTTGACTCAAGTAAGAGGCAAGGCAAAGCAAGCCCAACTTCATCAAGATAACACCATCAAGGGAGTGAAGAAGCTTGATGAAGGATAAACCGTGGTTTGCTACGTGTGCCACAAGGAAGGCCACAAGTCCTATGAGTGCAAGGTGAAGATTGGTGAGGAGCAAAGAAGAAAGAGAAGAAGCAAACAAGCAAGCTCTCCAACACCTACACCAACAAGGTGGATAAGAAGGCCTCCACACCTTATCTCTTGAAGAAGAAGAAAAATGACAAGGTTGTGGCCATCAAGGTGAACAAGCAAGCCAACAATGGGGTTAAACGCTTTTGGGTGCCAAAGGAAATCATTTCCAACATGAAGAGCACCAAGAAGGTTTGGATCCCGAAAGGGAAGTGAGAAGTCCAATGGACTTCGGGGAATTTAGAGACTTGGCAAAGTATGGGTGCATTTCATGGGGTGCATCATGATCGACAAGATCATTGCCAAGTAGGTTAGTGAATACTATGGACCCAAATTCCCCTTCCCATATTAGGTAGCTAGATTCAATTTCCTTCAAGTAGTATCAATTTGCATTTCCTACAAGTCATATTTCTTACAAATTGGTATCTTTAAGCATCTAGTTACTTTTCATGCCTATGCTTGCATTTGCATGCTTATATCTTTTGTCATGCATACACTATGTATATCTTATGGTAGGCTTGCTCGATTTCATTATTAACCCTTGGAGCAAACCTACATGGTTTAAAATTGTTTAGGAGCACGACACATAGCTTGTCTTTCGATTGTTCATCTAATATGTGCCAAAGTCCAAATTGTAGATAATTTCTCCCGAATATCATCTTCAAAAATAATTCTCACTTTCATGAGATGTCATCTTTCAAGTGGTATTATTGATTCTAAAATCAATGTGCATGACTTCTACAAGTATCCCACACTTGTGTGCACAAATTTAGGGGGAGGTTACTCTACAAGTTGGATGCTTTGAGACTAACACCTTTTCAAGCTTATCATGTGTGTAGTAGTCCAATTGCAAGGAAAATGGAGTCCCCGGAGTTAAGCATCATACTTCAAATATCCACCACCTATTGCAAGTGGTAGAAATCAAATTGGTTTCCACATGTGGTATTTCTAAACCGATATCATCATGTTGATTTCATTTTGATATTTATATGCTTTCTCCATGCTTTATATAGATTAAATTCCCTTGAGCAATAATTTGTCAATTATGCATATGCTTTGCTTTCCACCATATGTATGCATATATTTAGGGGGAGCTTAATCTATATAATGTGAGAGTCCAATTTTGTGACCTATTCCAGTCTACATACAAAGGTTCACAAAGTTTGACCTTCCCTTGTGCTACTAATGTCTTCCTTTTCGGTGTTTGATTCCAAAGGGGGAGAATTTAGAGGACCAAAAGCAAGCATTAATTTTAGGACCAAAAGCTAGATCATAATAATTTATAAGTGGAATGGTCCAAGAAAGGGAGGATAGTGGATTATGGATTGCCTATGTAATGGGGAGACTTTGTAGAAAGCAAGGCTTCAATCCATAATGCCACATGGGGACATTTGCAAGGGCAAGATAAGTATTCAAGTGGTATCTTCTAGTCTTACAAGTAGTATCTTTTAGCATCATATAACCTTGCCCCTTGCATTGCATCCTATCAAGTAGGTAGTTTTCAAATTTGCTAATTTTTATTATTTGCTTCCTTTGGTCGTGTTGTCATCAATCACTAAAAAGGGGGAGATTGTAAGGAAAATGGACCCTAGGCCCATTTACTTTGGATTTTGGTGTTTGATGACCAACACAACTAAATTGGACTAATAAATTTGCAAGTGATTGTTTTGTAGTCCAATAGGGTGCAAGACGTGACTTGGACGAAGGCGATGTGATGATCCGATGATCAACACCATAAGCAAGACCCTTGAAGCACAAGAAAAGACCCAACATATCAAGCGAAGTCCAAGCACGAAGATAGGAACCAAGCCGTACGCAAGATCGCGAAGAAATGAGCTCACAGAGGTGACCGGACGCTGGAGGAAAGCAACCGGACGCTCCGATCAAGAGGCTCGGCAATAGGCATCAGCAGCAACGACCGAACGTTGGACCGGACGCTGGCGGCAAATCGACCGGACGTAGGACTGCAACGTCCGATCAAGTACAGAGAGGTTCTAGAGCGGCAAAACTATGACCGGACGCGTCCGGTGGCAAGTGACTGGACGCTGGCAGCGTCCGATCAGTTGATCGCAGTTCCAACGGTCGAGATGAATGGACGCGTCCGATCAGGATGACTTCAGTGTCTGGTCAGTAGTAGAAAAGTGGGATTTCGTCCCCAACGGCTACTTTCTCAGTGGATCTTATAAATACAACCCCCAAACGGCCATTTGAGGTGTGTGGAGCTGAGGAAACATATCATGGGTGTTGATACACTATTTTAGTGATCTCCACTTCCATAGTGCTTAGTGATTCATTAGGTGATTAGCGTAGGTGCTTTGTGAAGTGCTTAAGTTGATTAGGTTGAATTGTATTGTTTGACTTAAATTCAAAGTTTGTTTGGATTTTTGAATTTTTCGAGAAAACCCCGCTTTTCAGCATTTAAATCCTACCCTGAAAATCCATTTCAAAATCTAAGCATAATTTGGGGTTGATCCCAAAAGCAAAAGTGTAGAGCTTGGCAAGTTATACAAAGTTTGTTTTTGGAGTTTTTCAAGTTGTTTAGAAAAATTTTGAGTAATTCAAAAAGGCATAATTCGTTAAATTTCCCTATTCAAATTCAAAAGTTCATTTCAAAATCTAGACCGAATTAGGAGATGGTTATTGAAGCAAAGTTGTAGAACTTTTGATTTTGAACAACTTTTGTTTTTGGAGATTTTTGAGTTGTTATGAAAATTTGAGAGTCATTTGTGAATTTTGGCGAATGGCAAACTTGTAATTACTATGAACAGTGTCCACCGTCGAGACTACACATGGCGACCTTCTTGGCGTTCAGTGCGTCGTCGTGGCCGTCCTTGGCGTCCTATTTGCACGGAAGCGGCTCGTCGTGGCTTCCTTGAGCTTCTGAGTCGCGTTATAAGAACCGAGACGCCGTCATCGTCGTTTTTCTTCCTCCTCTGCTTTTCCCGTCGCCACCACCGCAGCTCCGTCGAGCTCTCGCCGTCGACTTAGCGCCGTTGCCGTCTCGGCAAAGCCTGTCCCAGCTCCGTCTTAACCTTATGCGTCCAACCGACCCACCAATTCAGTTTATCTCCACCGGAAACTTCGCCATCCCGTCTTTTTCTTCTTCGCCAGCAACTCCTCCGCCGCCGGCCGCGATTCGCCACGACGAGCTCCACGGTGCATCTTCGTCCCTGGTTTTGGCTGATTTTGTTTCGTCTCGATGTTGTAGTACTTAATCCATAGCTAGTTGCTCATTTTGATCACTGCAGTCGCTGGTACACAATCGCCGACGATGTTTTGCTCCGCCGTGATCACCGTGATCGTTGTCACGCCTCTCCGTTGCTTCTCCGACCTCGCTCCTTGCTTCAACGCGTTCGGGGTGAGCCTCTGGTGCTTCCTGAATCCCTTGTTTGAGCTCTACCGGTCACACACCGCCGGCGTAGCGCTGCTGTGCCACCGCGTCCGCCATGGTCGACGACGAGCTAGTATAGGGCCGTAATTAGTGCTGATAGGGACGTCAATCGATGCGCCTAGACTTGGTGATCATTTTGGTACGTTGGTCGTCGCGGTGATCTCACCGTCGGTGAGAAATCGCCGGTCGAGCAAATCCTTTGCCGTGGTCAACGTCGGAGGTTAGGGATGACAGTGGGGTCGGGTTGTCGATGACTCGGCGTTCAAATGGATTTTTCTATTTTGATTTGAATGAATAGTGTATCTGTTTTTTGTTATTTTTGTGTAGATTCATTTAGAGCTCCAAAAATTATGAAATTGTTTGTGTGACTTCTCTGTGATGTATAGTATTTAAGAAAAATATAAAATAATGTTTTTCAGTAATTTTTGAATGTGATAAAAATTGCTCAATTTATTAATAAATGGATTTCCATGATTTTTCTAGGCTTATTTATTTATCCAAAAATTATGAAATTTGTTTTGCCACTTAGTTATCATGTAATGAACATTTAGAAAAATTTTGAGCTCAATTGGAATAAGTTGATTTATTTCATAATTTTGAATTAAATAATTAATTCATAAAAGCAAATAGTAAACTTAAATGATTTAGGTTTTGTTTGAAATTTTGATTGAGTGATGACCTTGGATCATTAGTTGATAATGATCCTTGGCAATTGATTGGGTGTTGCAAAAAAGGTTTGACTAGTTTGACTTGCAACTGTACCGCGAAGGAAAGTTGTATTCAAATTATTAATTTTGCATCCATCATCGAGCATCATGTTTCGTATTCCACATCATGTTAAACATGGCATTGTTATTACATGTAGTAAACGAAGGTGAACACGTGGTAGTTAAACAAGTGGTTGAGGAGTTAATCCGTCTGTTGAGGTCGGACCAAATACTTGTGAAACGTCGCAGGAGCCGGACTTTTCCGTCAACGAAGGCAAGCCCCGGATGCATACAACCCTACCTTATGTTTTACAAATTAATTTTGCTTTTGCTTTCCGTTACTGCATTAAGTGATTAGGAGTTAAGTAAGAGCCTAATTGGTGCATTACCATCCTTGTTATTCCATATTTACCATATTACCAGTTTTTAAACTCGTATATGTCTAGTTCTGCTTAGCTATGCGTAGAACGATGAAAGTCAGGTGATTACCTACCACCTGCAAGTTTTAAAGGGAACATTGGTTAATTATGTTAGCATGTGATATGGGAATGTGGAGTAATAAACCTAGACCGGGCGGACTCGGTGTGTGTGAGCCACAAGACATGGAGGTCTTGTGAGCGGGTTCTTTCCGCCTGTGTCGATTAAGGCACGTCCGTTGTTGAATTGCATGAGGTGAGAATTTGTAGTACTAACCACATACTCCGGTAAGCCTGAACTTGGCGATTCTATTACGAGAATGGCTACTCGCGCACTGGGAGTGGAGAGATGGCGGGAATAGCATGTACCCACGTGGCTATGGGCTGGATTGGTGGAGTACTGTATTCTCGGGTGGCACGGACCCGTTCTTGTTTCAGAGGATCTGAAGATAGGTTGGTATATGTAGGTCGGGGACCTGCATATGTCGTGTGGTCTAGAATTCCCAGCTGGGTTTATAATCGGTTCGAATCGTCGTTGCTCCTCGGTTATGGAGACTCAACTCACTGTTCATCATCGTAGTATTAATAACTGGAACTTGAGAATGGTTGATGAAGGTGTTGGATATGAAGTTTCATGATCTCATTACGGATCGTGTCATCTTTGTATATGAGTTTATGAAGTTTAAATTATTGAAATAAAGAATTTTGTTAAAGAGCTTTTACGCAAAATAAATTTGATTATTGCTAAAACCATACCTTGAATCCCTGAGCCTGCATTCTTGAGTTATCAGTTCTTATTTCGGTTAAGTCTTGTTGAGTACTTTTGTACTCAGGGTTCGTTGACCCTTGTTGCAGGTGAGTCTCATGAGCAGATCTGTTGTGGATCGTGCTGCATGACAGTTGTACCTTGTGATGACGATGAGAAGTAATTGTGTGGCCCTTGGGCAGGGCAGCCTCATTGTGTGTTTTGTATTATATTATAATGCCGCTCCACTACTTTTTTTTGTATTAATATCGAACTTAGTTGTATGGTTTGAAACAAATGGTTTGTAAACTATGTTATTGTAAGTCTTCCGCTACTTTTACTCTGATGTATCTATTTGAATAAACTGTTGTAATACTGCAATGACTCTGTAATGTGATCCTGCTCGAAAATCGTGGATGATTCGGGGTTCCCCGAGGACACTCGACAGTCTTCTTAAATTACCAGGAACATATGCATAGATGTCAAAGGTCGTTGGACAGTGACAGGTGCATGTGGGCCCTATAATTTAGGAGGTTCTGCCATAGAATGGTATCAGAGCGATCGTTACAAGGTTTTTGTTGTATGGTTTTACAAAAACTTCAAAATGATTTGGGACAAATCTATTTAACTTGTTAATTTGGTCCAAATTGCTTCCGACTTATCTTATTCATTCCTCCCATTCCTTATTTGATTAAAATGGCTTTGTGTGGTGGAGTAGTAATCTTACTATGCCCTATATAAAAATAAATGTTGTTTATGTACGTTATAAACTTTGATGTTTTTGTTCGTAAGAACGATTCATGCATCATTATTAATTCACTCGTTACTTCCTTCACCTCTTAGTCTGGAGTTGAGTAGTGAGACTGGTTTGAGTAATGTAATCCATCATAGCTGCTCTTTAGACTTTGATCAAATGGTCTTACTTGGATTAAATTGGTTTCCTACAGTATGGCTCGTGCCAAGATGACGCCCCGTAAGTCCACCGGACCCAAAGGAGTTCCTCGTCACCAACTTGCCCCTAGAAACGATGGTGCTAGCAGTAGCAGTTCTAGGCCTGATCCCTAGGCGGAGATACAGAGAATTTCTGCAGAATTAGCACAAGCTACTAGAGATAGGGCTTTGGATGCTATACAGGTAGGAGAATTATAGGATCAATTGAGGCGTCTCACCACCGCACACAGGAACTGCGAAAGCATGTTAGTTCGTACGGTGGAGGGACGAAATGAGGCTTGGCATAGGGAAAATGTAGCTAGAGCTAGAACTCATGAGCTAGAATTCTATGTAGAAGATTTAGAAGAGTATAATACCTATCTACATGAGGAAGTTCATAGGCTTAGCAATCTACTAAACCCGAATCATGAGCCTCAAGCTGATGCCATGGACCCCGGTGTCATCCTTGCCGATGATAATGAATCGGAAGAGGAAGAAGAAGAAGATCCTGAAGAATTAGTAATGATCAATGAAAGTGATGATGAAGGTGGTAATAATTTCAGAATGGATACCGAGCCTGAAGTTTGAAGTAATCGCGGAAAAGAGTAGAGTTGTATAATAGTTAATTATGGTTAAGCTATGTATCTTGTTTTGGTACATATAGGGTCTGGTGTTTATAGTAATAAACCCTATGTTATGTGTCTGGAGTAAGCTGTTGTGCAATTCAATAAAGGCTGGTGAATAAAGTTTGGTTTGTTATGAGCAGATGCGTCGTACGCGGGGATCGCATATTCCTGGTACTTCACAAGATGATGATGATATCCCCAACCCGCCACCGATGCCAACCAATCTGGCTAATGCTATCGCTGCATTAGTCAATGTGACTGTGGAAAATTCTCGTTTGTTTCATGAGATGGCTCAAAGTAATCAGAATCAGATGCATGGAAACCGTGGCCGCAATCATAACAGGCATGAGGCTACCTATGTGGATTTCACGGATACAAAACCCCCGGTGTTCACCAAGGCAGATGAACCTTTGGAGGTCGATGACCGGCTTAGGACCATGGAGCGTAAATTTGATCTTATTCATTGCATGAGTTTGAAATCGGTGTTTGCTGCCTCAAACAACTTAGAGGTGCGCTAGTGCTTGGTATGCAAATCGATGGCCATGCAACCCGCAGTGTTCCGTTAACTTGGACAGAATTTCGTGACCGCTTTGAGCCCATTATATCCGGAAGGAGTGATGGCTATGAAGTTGGATGAATTCCTTGCTTTGAGGCAAGGGGATCAAACAGTTATGCAAAGTATGTGGGAAGATTCAATCATCTATCGCAGTATGCATCTGAACATGTCAATACGGATGTCAAGAAAAAGAAATGGTTCATGAGAGGTCTGAATATCAAACTGCAGACAATGATGACAGCCTGTACCAATATCACGTATCATGAGGCAGTAAATATTGCAATTGCTTGCTTCAGAGGCAAAGTATCGGCAGCATAAGGAGCTCAAGAAGAAAAAAGAATGTGCCGTCTGGATCTTTTGGTGGAAACCAAAAGAGGCGAGAGTGATTTATCATCCAATAAACCATTATCGTCCTCTTTATCGTCCGCCGCAGTTCCAAGCCGGGAAACAGTTAAATGTCCGTCCTGCTATAACCTATCCAAACTCACAGTCAACCAATGCTCCTGGTGGTAATGCTCCAACGTCATAGGGTCACAACTATCCATGTTACAATTGTGGAAGGACTGGTCATTTCTCCAGGGAATGTCCATATCCTAGGTAGGCTAATCAAAATTATCAGAAGACCCCTGCCAATCAACAACAGGGTCAGGCACCAAACAAGAACCACAATCAGAATGCTCAGAAGGGCAAAGATGAGAGGAAGACAGGACGGGTGTTCTATATTCAAGCTGGAGAAATTCCGGAGGGGGAGCCAGTGATGATGGGTATGTTTCCTGTTGCCAATCACCCTGTAGTTATACTTTTTGATTCTGGCGCATCGCATTCATTCATCAATAGAACATTTGTCGTGAAGTATGAAATTTCAATTGGGGCAACAAAGGAAAGTTTCTTTGTACAGTCGCCCGGGGGACGTCTGTGTACTAAGGAAATGGTGTACCAGGTACCCGTAAATCTGGGTGGGCATATTTTTCCCACTACCATGATTATCCTTAAGGATCAGGATATAGATGTAATCTTGGGAATGAATTGGATGTATCAGCATAAGGCTGTTATAGATGCTTTGAATAGGACTTTAAGAGTAAGTTTGCCTGATAGTAATTCTCAACTTCTCATCCAACTTCCAACCTTAAGAAGATCAGTGGGCAGAGTTTGTGCAACTGCCGTCAAAGAGATTAGAGATATCCCGGTAGTACGTGAATTTCCTGATGTGTTTCCTGAGGATTTACCCGGTCTACCACCTGATAGGGATGTACAGTTTAACATAGAGTTACAACCTGGAACAGCTCCGATTTCTCGGAGAGCTTATAGAATGCCACCTAAGGAATTGGTCGAGTTGAAGGCTCAGTTACAAGAATTAATTGAGAAGGGGTTTATCCAACCTAGTTCCTCACCTTGGGGATGTCCGGCAATTTTTGTGAAAAAGAAAGATGAGACCCTGAGGTTATGTGTTGACTATCGTCCGTTGAATGAAGTGACCATCAAGAATAAGTATCCATTACCTCGGATAGATTTGCTTTTTGATCAGTTGGCCGGAGCCAAAGTTTTCTCCAAGATAGATTTGAGATCAGGGTATCACCAAATTAAGATAAAGCCTGAAGATATTCCCAAAATGGCATTTACCACAAGATACGGATTATATGAATACTTGGTGATGTCTTTTGGTTTGACAAATGCTCCCGCTCATTTCATGTATCTGATGAACTCAGTATTCATGCCTGAGCTAGACAAGTTTGTAGTGGTATTTATAGATGATATACTAGTATATTCCAAGAATAAGACAGAACATGCAGAACACCTCAGAATTGTTCTGACTCGTTTGAGAGAACATCAATTGTATGCCAAGTTCAGCAAGTGTGATTTTTGGCTTAAGGAAGTGCAATTTCTTGGACATGTCTTGTCAGCCGAAGGAGTTGCAGTTGATCCCGGCAAAGTGAGGGATGTGCTTGATTGGAAACCGCCAACCACAGTTCATCAAGTTCGGAGTTTTCTTGGATTGGCGGGATATTACCGTCGGTTTATTCCAGAATTCTCTAAAGTATCAAAACCTATAACTGAATTGTTGAAGAACCAAGTCAAGTTTGTCTGGTCATCAGATTGTGAAGAGGCTTTCCAGACTTTAAAAAGGCTGTTGACTACTGCACCAGTGTTAGCTCAACCTGATATCGAGAAGTCGTTTGATGTTTATTGTGATGCTTCAGGTATTGGTATTTGATGTGTGTTGATGCAAGAAGGCCGAGTCATTGCCTATGCGTCCAGGCAACTTAAGCAACATGAAGAACACTATCCTACTCATGATTTGGAGTTAGCAGCTGTGGTTCATGCTCTGAAGATTTGGCGGCATTACCTGCTTGGTAATACGTGCCATATATATACAGATCACAAGAGCTTAAAATATATCTTTACTCAGTCAGAGTTGAACATGCAACAAAGAAGATGGTTAGAACTAATTAAGGATTACGATTTGGAAGTACATTATCACCCTGGTAAAGCAAATGTAGTTGCAGATGCTCTCAGTCGAAAAAGCTATTGCAATTGTCTGACAGTAAGAACAATGGGTTTGACTTTATGTCAAGAGATGGAGAAGCTAAATGTAGAAGTAATTCAACAAGGTAGTTTGACCAACATAATTGTTGAAGCCACTATTCGAGATCAAGTTATTGCTGCTCGAGGAAGGAAAACAAGGTGTAGCCCATATCAAGGAAAGAGTCGAGGGGATGGAAAGGCGGAATGTTTCAAAGATAGATAATGAAGGTGTGCTATGGTTCAAGGATCGTTTGGTAGTACCAAAAGTTCACGAGTTGCGGCGGTCAATTCTTGAAGAAGCACATGCTACTAGGTTATCTATCCATCCGGGAAGCAACAAGATGTACCATGACTTAAAACAAAGGTTTTGGTGGACAAAAATGAAGATAGAAATTGCGAGATATATAGCAGAGTGTGATACTTGTCAGAAGGTGAAAGCTATACATTTGAGGTCTGCTGGAGAACTACAACCATTACCTATTCCAGCTTGGAAGTGGGAGGACATAAGTATGGACTTTATTGTTGGCCTACCCAAGACAGCAAAGGGATTTGACTCAATATGGGTTATTGTAGATCGACTCACTAAGTCAAACACATTTTCTTCCCCTGTCAAAACTATATATCCCCATCGTCCAATACGCCAAGATATATTTAGCAAGAATTATGAGTCTCCATGGAATACCAAAGACCATAGTGTCCGATCGGGTACACAGTTTGTCTCCGATTTTTGGAAACAATTGCATTCTTCCTTGGATATCAAGCTCCCTGTATAGTACTGACTTATCATCCATGCATCGATGGATGGACTAAAAGAGTCAATCAAGTGCTTGAAGATATGTTAAGGTGTTGTGTCCTTAATTATTCCAACAAGTGGGACGAATGCTTACCTTTGGCCGAGTTCTCATATAACAATAGTTATCGAGGAAAGCATTAGAATGGCTCCATTTGAAGCACTCTATGGCCGTGAGGTGCAGAACATCATTTGAGTTGGTCGAGCCGGAGAAAGAAGATTCTTTGGAGTTGACCTTGTGAAAGAAACGGAAGACAAGGTTAGGCAAATACAGAGTAATTTGAAAATAGCTCGATCCCGCCAAAAGAGTTATGCGGATGAGACGACGGAGACCATTGGTGTTTAACAAAGGAGATTTTGTATATCCGAAAGTATCACCAATGAAGGAGTTAACCGTTTTGGTGTTAAAGGTAAGTTGGCACCTCGATATATTGGACCATTTCAAATTTTGAGAGATATGGAAAAGTGGCCTATCGCTTGAAATTACCGAACATTTATCATTTGTACATGATGTGTTCCATGTGTCTCATTGAAGAAGTGTCTCGAGTGCACGAGAAAGAATGTTGAAGTTGAAGGAGTGGAATTTGAACCAGATCGACTTATTCAAAATATCCTATCCGAAAGTGTTGGATCGGAAAGATCGTGTTACTCGGAGGAGAACAATAAAGTTCTACAAGATACAATGGAATCAACATTGAGAATAGGAAGCTACCGGGAATCGAGAAGATTACTTGTTAGAAAAGTTTCGAGTTTCTAAGCGTCAATATAGAATAGAATAATGTTAGTTGAGCTCGGTTACTACAATTTGTGTTTTGTAAAAGAACCTCGGTTGTTTTATGGAAAGTTCTGGATGTTTTTGGATTGACACATTTCCTTTTCCATTACTTACTCTATGGTTTTGAATCTCTGGTAGAGAGATTTCTTTTAGGGGAAGGATTGTAACACCTCGGTGTTTAAAATACTAAAACCTAACATGTCATCATATGCATTGCAAAGCATTTGGCATTTGGTGAAAACTTTGAGATGCATACACTAAAACAAGTTTATATTCATGTGGTATGTGTTGAATTATATTGTTTGACTTAAATTCAAAGTTTGTTTGGATTTTTGAATTTTCGAGAAAACCCCGCTTTTCAAAGATTTAAATCCTACCCGAAAATCCATTTCAAAATCTAAGCATAATTTGGGTTGATCCCAAAAGAAAAAGTGTAGAGCTTGGCAAGTTATACAAAGTTTGTTTTTGGAGTTTTCAAGTTGTTTAGAAAAATTTTGAGTAATTCAAAAGGCGTAATTCGTTAAATTTCCTATTCAAATTCAAAAGTTCATTTCAAAATCTAGACCGAATTAGGAGATGGTTATAGAAGCAAAGTTGTAGAACTTTTGATTTTGAACAACTTTGTTTTGGAGATTTTTGAGTTGTTATGAAAATTTGAGAGTAATTTGTGAATTTTGGCGAATGGCAAACTTGTAATTATCTGTGAAGAAGTGTCCACCGTCGAGACTACACCGCGGCGACCTTCTTGGCGTTCCAGGTGCGTCGTGGCCGTCCTTGGCGTCGTGCTGGCACGGAAACGGCTCCGTCGTCGCTTCCTTGAGCTTCTGAGTCGCGTTATAAGAACCGAGACGCCGTCGTCGTCGTTTTTTTCTTCCTCTCGCTTTTCCGTCGCCACCACCGCAGCTCCGTCGAGCTCTACTTCGTCGACTTAGCGCCGTTCTTTGTCTCGGCAAAAGCCTGTCCTAGCTCCGCCTTAACCTTACGCGTCCAACCTGACCCACCAATTCGGTTTATCTCCACGAAACTTCATTGTCCACGTCTTTTTTCTTCGCGGCCAGCAACTCCTCCACCGAGCGCGATTCGCCGTGGCCAGAGCTCCACGGTGCATCTTCGTCCCTGGTTTTGGCTGATTCTGTTTTGTCTCGATCGTTGTAGTACTTAATCCATAGCTGGTTGCTCATTTTGATCACCGCCGCAGAATCGGTACACCATCGTCGATGACGTTTTGCTCGCCGTGATCACCGTGATCGTTGTCACGCCTCTCCGTTGCTTCTCCGACCTCGCTCCTTGCTTCAACGCTGCTGGGGTGAGCTCTGGTGCTTCTGAATCCCTTGTTTGAGCTCTACACGTCGCGACACCGGCGGTGAAGGTGCCATGCCATGCCACCGCGTCCGCCATGGTCGACGACGACGAGCTAGCTAGTATAGGCCGTAATCAGTCGCCGATAGGGACGTCAATCGATGCGCCTAGACTTGGTGATCATTTTGAATACGTTGGTCGTCATGCGGTGATCTCACCGTCCGCGCGAGAAATCGCCGGTCGAGCCGTCATTTGCCGTGGTCAACGTCGGAGGTTAGGGATGACAGGTGGGGTCGGGTTGTCGATGACTCAGCGTTCAAATGGATTTTTCTATTTTCAGATTTGAATGAATAGTGTCTATTTTTGTTATTTTTGTGTATATTTATTTAGAGCTCCAAAAATTATGAAAATTTTTGTGTGACTTCTCTGTGATGTATAGTATTTAAGAAAAATATAAAATAATGTTTTTCAGTAATTTTTGAATGTGATAAAAATTGCTCAATTTATTAATAAATGGATTTTCATGATTTTTCTAGGCTTATTTATTTATCCAAAAATTATGAAATTTGTTGTGGATCGTGCTGCATGACAGTTGTACCTTGTGATGACGATGAGAAGTAATTGTGTGGCCCTTGGGCAGGGCAGCCTCATTGTGTGTTTTGTATTATATTATAATGGCGCTCCACTACTTTGGTTTATATTAATATCGAACTTAGTTGTATGGTTTGAAACAAATGGTTTGTAAACTATGTTATTGTAAGTCTTCCACTACTTTTACTCTGATGTATCTATTTGAATAAACTATTGTAATACTGCAATGACTCTGTAATGTGATCCTGCTCGGAAATCGTGGATGATTCGGGGTTCCTCGAGGACACCCGACAGTCTTCTTAAATTACCAGGAACATATGCATAGATGTCAAAGGTCGTTGGACAGTGACAGGTGCATGTGAGCCCTATAATTTAGGAGCTTCTGCCACAGCTTGTCGGAAGGCACATTGGAGACCCACTTGCGCATGGGGAAGGCCCGAGGCTATCCACGGAGTTACCTAACCAGGAGCTTGGCCCTTGCGAGGGGCTCCAACGAGGACTAGGGGGAAGCTTGCGCGCTTCTCGATACCTCGGTAAAAATACCGGAGTCGTCGATGGGAGTTTGCATCTCTCTACCTTGCTCTTTAGCTTTCGCATTTACATTGATTGTATTTCTCCTTTTGTGGTAGAGATAGCAACACATTAGCAAAACCGTAGTTGCACATTTAGATAGTTTATCTTTTGCATAGATTTTGCTAAGGTTAGGAAAAGAGGCCATAGTTTAGAGTGGGATTTTTAAGTTGCCTAATTCACCCCCCTCTTAGGCGTCACTGTCCCCTACAATCTATACCCGGGTATTAGAGCCAAAGGATTAATGAGCGTCATGTCAGCTCATTCGGTGGTTAAGGACGCAACTACGACCCCATCCGACTCCGAGGATGAGGTTTTCGCCTCGTCCAACCCCCGGGGGCTAGGCCACGCCTTGTCTGACTCTAAGGACGAGGTTTCCGCCTCGTCCGACCCCCAGGGGCCGGGCCACGCCTCGTCCGACTCCAAGGATGAGGTTTTTAGCTCGTCCAACCCCAAGGCGGGGGCTCTGACTCATCCAGTCCCATGGGGAGGGCTCCGCCTCATTCGACCCATGAGGGTTGGATTCTGTCTCGCCCGGCCCCCAGGGTGAGATTTCTGCCTCGCTCGTTCCCTAGGGTCAGATTTGCTACCGGACAAAAGCAGTGGACCCAGGGTGGGACCCAAACCGCTTCAACCACTATGGCATGGAGGCAGGCGCCCAGGAGCATGTCTTGGGCGCATCCTGATGTGACTAGCAGTCCCATCAGGCCATGCTGAGAGGCTCACGTCACCCACTGTGATAATAGGCCGGCACTGTGCTGCTGACTCCCTGCCTGACCACCATCCAATGTCAGTCAACCAGCGCCAGTTGACTAGCACTATATCGCCAGCCCCCCATTTGGTTTTTGTTAGGGGGGCCTTTGACCATTCCGTCTACTCGGATGGGACAAAAGACAAGAACGGCGCACGACGCCCGCACATATGCTGCAGCAGCCAACAGGACCCCGGTACGATGCCGCTGCCACCATGATCTACAGGGTTTGCGAGACCCACGCAAAGAGGAAGACAGCACACCCCCGGGAGCCTTATTTCTCTTTCTTTTTCCCTCTTCCCTTCGGCTGTAACCCCTGCTTTCCCTTGGCCTATAAAAGGGAAAGCAGGGCATCCCACTAAGGGGCATCGATTCACCACATTGCACATCACACCGCATCACAGCAGAACCACTTGCATCGAACCTTGAACACATAGCTGAGCAGTAACTAAGCTCTCGGCACCCATTTGATCTTTCCATCAGAGACTTAGGACTTGTCCCTCTCTCGCCCATTTGTAACCCCAACTACGAACTTTCCAGTGCTAGTAACATGAGTAGCAGCCATGAACTAGACATGTCTTCTTAGCACACCATCCGGGCCAGACGTGCAATAATACAAATTTACTCGTTGGTGTTTACTTGAAACACCGACACTTGCCTCCAAGGCTTGGAACCTGGAGACAAATCATTGTGAGAGGCAGCTTGAAAGATGTCACCCCAATCAAGTACTAGGTGATGTCATGACCGAAGAAACATACCGTGTGGAAAGTGAGGGGGTTGACCAAGAGGAAGACAAGAAGAAGAAGAGCGTGGCATTCAAGGCCGCATCCTCATCCAAGAACAAGGGCAAAATCAAATAAAGTAGAATCAAGTGATGATGAAGGCTCAAATGCATGTGATGATGATGATGAAGAGTTGGCTCTCTTTGTGAGGAGATTTGGAAAATTCTTGAAAAAGAAGGGCTATGGTCTTAGAAAGAATAGGGCATCATCCAAGAACAAGGAAGAACCAAGAAGGTGCTTCAAGTGCAAGAGAAAGGATCATTTCATTGCAGATTGTCCATATAATAGTGACAA
This sequence comes from Miscanthus lutarioriparius, assembly GCA_904845875.1. NCBI lineage: Eukaryota > Viridiplantae > Streptophyta > Magnoliopsida > Poales > Poaceae > Miscanthus > Miscanthus lutarioriparius. Next base: position 13,026,893 of record CAJGYO010000009.1, on the reverse strand, counting down.
CGATGATGATGATGATAAGAAGAGCAAGAAGGACTGTAACACCCTAAAATTTGCCTATTTTGAAATAGGGTTAAAATGATTTAATTTTATATTTTTGTGCTCATGAAACATATGATAAATAATATTTTTCATTAAATTAAATTCATCATAGGATGTAGAAACATGTTTGAGCATACATGCTTCTGCATTTTGTTTAATGTACTCAGTGATTTTGACTAAAATTCAAAATGAATTCAAATGCTTTTGAAAACAGTTTTGAAAAGGTTTGGTAATAAAAAAAGAGAAATTGGAAACCTCCCTCCCGTTCTGTTTAGGCCCGAGTGGCCCAGCTCGCCCCTCTCCCTCTCTCTTTTGGCCATTGGCCCACTCCCCCAACTGCAGGCCCATTTCAGCCCTTTCCTTCCCCTCCACCCCGTAGCCAGCCCGGCCTGCTCCGCCCTTCCATCTCCCTCTTGGGCATGATGGCCAAGGGCTGGCCCTGCTGAGCTGCATGGTCACGCACCACCTCTCTCCCTATCTCTCTCTGGCCGGCCCCGTGTTCCTCTCCCACTGACAAGCCAGACCTACCTGTCGGTGACCTCTCCGTCCCTTTCCTCACACCGACTCTAGGGCAGTTTACCGAAAGGGCAAGAGGGGCATACCAGGCTAGGTATGGGCCTCATCCCTAGGGTGTGTACTATGCTGCAAGTATTAGTGCCATTTCTGGAGATGACTCCATAACACTTGGGAGATGGAATCCTTAGCTGCTACTCCATATTAGAACGACTAGGGAAAAGCTTTGTAGTGTACCCTACTTGCTCACCTTGGAAGTGTTTTAGGAGTAATTAACCTAGGCGTATGGGAAACACGACTCATGGTGAAAGTGTACAACCTCTGTAGAGTGTAAAACTGGTATATCAGCCGTGCTCACGGACACGAGCGGCCTAGATCCTTACTGAATAGTTGGTTACTTGGATGGTTTGGGTTATGATTAAAATTGCTGATATCTCTAATTATTCATATTCATTAGCCTAAGCATAACTTAGCAAATTATGATTAATAATAAAATATGACCAACTAAAAGTGCTTACCACAATTCAGCCGTGTCGAGCCTTTTGAGCCTGCATTCCCTCATGTTATGTTTGCTAAGTGGTAGTAGCTTACGCTTGTTTTATTTCATTACTTTGGCAAAATCCTAGATGGGTACCAGATGGAGGTTCTTCAGTGGAGTTTTCCAAGAGGTGTTAGGCTTGTGATCAACCAGTTGACGATTCCTGTGGTGTTGGAGGCTTCGCCAGAAGAATAGAGTTATAGTATATACTATAAAGTAAGACTATGTCTTTTGTAACAAATATTTATGCGCTATGTAATAAAGGCATTGTCTTTGATATTACCCCTTCATTTGTAACTATATGTGTGAATTGAATTCCTGGGCACACATATGGGATGTACCTAGTTTTGTTCTTAAAGCTGGGTGCGACAGTCACTAACCTTCAAGGACCCAAGCAAGTTTGGGTACCTAAAACGAATTGATCTTCTTTTGTAGCTGAATTATAAAGCTAGAGGAAGGCATTGGGTGCTTGATAGTGGGTGCACACAACACATGACCGAAGATTCAAAAATGTTCAATTCATTGAGTTCAAGTGGGCATGATGATTTTGATTCTATCACATTTGGTGACAATGGCAAAGGCAAGGTCAATGGGCTTCGTAAGATTGCAATATCCAATGACTTGAGCATATCCAATGTGTTGCTAGTTGAGAGCTTGAACTTCAACTTGCTATCTGTGGCTCAACTTTGTGATCTTGGTTTCAAATGCATATTTGGAGTTGATGATGTAGAGATCATAAGTATAGATGGATGTAACTTGATCTTTAAAGGATTTAGATATGATAATCTATACTTAGTTGATTTCAATGCTAGTGAGACACAACTATCAACTTGCTTGTTCACCAAATCTAGCATGGGTTGGCTATGGCATAGAACGCTTGGTCATGTTGGAATGAAACAATTGAATAGATTGATCAAGCATGACTTGGTTAAAGGACTGAAAGATGTTATGTTTGAGAAAGATAAGCTTTGTAGTTCTTGTCAAGCCGGCAAATAAGTTGGTGACACTCATCCCAATAAGAGCATGATGAGCACTAGTAGAGCATTTGAGTTATTGCATATGGATCTATTTGGACCAACATCATACACTAGCATTGGTGGAAACAAATATAGATTTGTGATAGTGGATGTCTATACTACATACACATGGTGTCGGGAACCTAATACCGGGGTACCCAAGGAGATGGAACTAATAACCATCGAATGTTAAAATATCCCGAACGGACAAGAGCACCGCTGCGCTTCTTGCTCGAACAATGGGAGTTTTGGTTCCGCCACGCCCGAGACCCATCGGCCAGCTCCGCCTCCCCCGACGGCTGGGGGACGGCTCTGCCTCGCCCGAGGGCTGAGGGCTAGACTCCGCCTCGCCCAACCCCTGAGGGCTAGGCTCCGCCTCGCCTGATGAACCTCGCCTCACCCGATGTCCAAAGGCTACCTCCGCCTCACCTGACAACCGCATCCCCCTCCCTCATGATGATAGGCACAGGGTAAGACAAGACGTTCGGGTCAAACCGCAGCATCAAGGACCATGCCCTACGCCACTGTAGGAAAGTATTGTCAGAACACAACGGGACGGGCGCTTTAGACCCTTCCTGGTATGGCAGGAGCTGAAGAGTGTTGTGGGCACATACTTTCCGACCTATAGTGTTGTAGACGCCGCCTTCAGCCCCCGGGTGAGAAACCAGACATCAACATAGGACAACCAATACAGTCCAAGGAGGGACTCCCGTCCACTACAGTAACGAATGAGCGGTCAACGCACCATTCGCTCCCCACAGGGTCGTGTGGAAACATCTTAGCCCGACACGCCACCCGCGAGGGCGGGATGGGATGTGACCACTTGCAGATCAGGTAAAGGCGCAACATCATCAGCACATAGGCGCTCAGCGAACATGCCAACCTCTGACACCAGCTGGCCGTGTCTACAAAGCTGGCTTGGAGGAAAAGGAAGACCCGGGCCCGTCCAAGGACCTTCCATACCCTTGGTATTTTCCTCTTTTCACCCATCTGTAACCCCTGCTCCCCCCCTTCATCTATAAAGGGGGGGGCATGGCTCCCCACTAAAGGGGGACCAAAGAGACCGACTTTCAACGAACAACTCACATACAGACGAACTCATAGAGAGTTCAGTTCGACTCATATACACAGCCAAGCCGCCACTAGGCTCTTGGCCTCCTTTCTACCCTTCCATTAGAGACCTAGGACCAATCCCTCTCTCGACCGTTTGTACCCCCTACTACGAACCGCTTTCAGTGCTAAAAACATGAGCAGCAACAGACTGGACGTAGGGACATTCAGCCCAAACTAGTATAAACCTTGTGTCCTTTAGCGCACCATCCGGGCCTAATGCGCATAATTATAAATTTACTAGCCGGTGCTTGTTCGAAACACCGACAGTTGGCGCGCCAGGTAGTGGCCTTTCCGCATTCCAAACCAGGCCTCGAATGGCTAACCACAACGTCAGCTAGGTCCTAGGCGCACACATGCGCTTCGAGAGCCTAGATTTCGTCATCACGGTGGGAGGAGAGTTGGTACGGGCGCAGACCGCCATCCAATCTCTCCCCTCCATCGTCCTCGACCACAATAAGTCTGGGCGCCAGCTCGGCATCTACCTTGGACCCCAGCAATCTAGGGAGAACTAGCATCGCCTCGCCCTTTCCAACGACGACGACGTAGCATGACCTTTCGAAGAGGGGCACCTTTCTCTGGAGCACCACGTACAGAGCGCCCCGACAGCGCTTCCGTTTGGTCTCTGCAACGCCACGGCGACCGCTTGTCACTTCGTGGCACTACGCATGGTTCAACCGCCCGCAGACAGCGAGTTCATGGGGGTAATTGAACACGACATGGAGTCCATCCACAAACTCCTCATCGAGGAGCCAGAGTCACCCCCCAGCTCTGACTCTAGCAGGGGGAGCCATCACCCTTCCCAGGAATGCTTCATGGTGGAAACCTCCGAGGGGCACGTCGAAAGCGTCTCCTAGGGGGAGGCCACCCCGATAGCCAACCCTGACGCCAGGACCAGAGGGGAGGCGGCAGCCCCATCCCACATAAGGATGGAGCAGCTAAGAGCATGAAAGCTAGAGATCAATGACACCGGACAACAGCTTGTTCGGGAGTACCAAAAGGTCGAGGAGGAAATCAAGCGTCGTGGAGACGGTGGGCACGCACGTGCCACCGCCCGTAACATACACCAAAGGATCCTCACTGATGACGGGACCCTCCCTAACTTTGCTCGAGCAAGTCAAAACATCGCCGCTGTGACGGCCTTGTTTCACGGCCTTCCAGAGGCTGCGACGTTCGAGGACCGCTGGGCGCGCCAGGAAATTCGCACGTTTCTCGAGCATGCGGCGGTGTAGCAGGTGGAAAGCTTGTTGTCTCAGTGACGCGAGCCTGACACCAGCCAGCGCACGCCCTCGGTGTGCCTCACCAAGGATGCATCGGTTCACCAGGCACCGCCAGACGGCAGGCAGCACACCCCTGTTCCGGTGCATCAATGTCTCGGCCACAACTGCGACGCACGCAGCACCATCGACGCCCGCAGACGTGCCTACAACGACTCAAGAGAAGGAGCCAAACACGGCTACCACCCTCGGCATGGTGGATGCTATGACAGGGGCGAGGACCAGAGCCTGAGCCCCGGCCTGCCGGGCCCTCAGGCCTTTGGCCGGCACATCCTCAATGCTGCTTTCCCGCGAAGGTACCGACCGCCTACCAACATCCCTAAATATTCTGGAGAAACAAACCCCGGGCTTTGGCTCGAAGACTATCGGCTTGCCTATCAAGCTGGTGGCGCGAATGATGATGATTTCATTATTCGCAATCTCCCACTATTCTTGGCCGATTCGGCGCGAGCATGGTTGGAGCACCTACCGCCCAATGCCATTCAGAGTTGGGCGGACTTGAGGGAGATCTTTGTGGGAAACTTTCAGGGCATGTACAAGCGCCCTGGGAACCCATGGGATCTCAAGAACTGCCGCCAGAAGGCCGATGAAACCCTCCACGGGTACATCTGGCACTTCTCTCGATAGTGCAACGAGCTCCCTAACGTCGCCGATGCCGACGTGATAGGACCCTTCCTATCCGGGACAACCTGCGAGTCTTTGGTCCATAAACTAGGACGCAAGGGCCCATGGACGACCAAGGAACTCCTAGACATTGCCACCAGCCATGCCTCAAGAGAGGAGGTAGTCGGAGCGATCTTCGACCGTTCCGATGGCAAGGCAAGACGGCACGAGGGCGCCCGCGAAGGCGCCTCCAACCATTCCGCCAAAAGAAAGAATAAGAAGCAACGACGTGATGACTTGCTCGTGGCCGCTACCGACCGCAAGGGGGGCCGGAAGCCCATGGAGGGCACTCTGAACCACTTCGAAAAAATGCTTGAGGTGTCGTGCCCAAACCATGCTTTCCTGGCCAAGCATCTGTACAAGGATTGTGGCCTCATACGCAAATACTTGTCCGGAGGCCTCAACAAAGGGGACCAGGGGAAGGAACCTGCCCCCACCACTGCCAACACCGAGGAGAAGGACGACGCCTTCCCAACGCCGAATGATGCCCTCATGATCTTCGGAGGATCAACGGCCTATGACTCCAAACGCCGCCAGAAGGTCGCGCGCCGCGAGGTCTACATGGCCGGACCGGCCATGCCCGCCTTCCTCCGGTGGTCTGAATCCGCCATAACCTTCGACCGGGCCGACCATTCGGATACCGTCCCACACCCAGGAAGGTACCCGCTTGTTGTCGACCCAATCGTCGGCCCAAAGTGGCTCACGAAAATACTGATGGGCGGAGGCAGTGGCCTCAACATCATGTTCGCAAAGACGCTCGACGAGATGGGCGTCGACCGAACGAACCACCACCCGATTCGAGCGCCTTTCCATGGCGTCGTGCTTGGCAAACAGGCTGTGCCGCTGGGGCAGATCGATCTGCCCATCACTTTCTGGGATCAGTCCAACTACAGGACTGAGACCCTCACCTTTGATGTGGTAGGATTCCTGGGAACCTTCCATGCCATCCTGGGCCGACCATGTTACGCGAAGTTCATGGCCGTCCCCAACTATACATACCTCAAGCTGAAGATGCCGGGCCCTCGCGGGGTCATCACCGTCGACACCTCCTTCCAACGCGCTTACGAGTGCGAAGTCGAATGCTGCGGCCACGCCACCACGGTCGTCGCCTCCAGGGAACTCGCCGCTCTCAGGGAGGAGGCTACCAAAAAAACACCCAACGCGAAGAAATCAACCGGGTCGTTCGAATCGGCAGAGGGCTCCAAGGAGGTCCTCGTAGACCCCAGCAGCTCCGAGGAAAAAATGGTACGCGTTGGTACCGCGCTCTCCTCCGAATAGGAAAGCACGCTCGTTGACTTCCTCCGCGACAACAAAGACATCTTTGCATGGAAACCCTCGGATATGTCGGGCATCCCGAGGGAGGTCGCCAAGCATACTTTAAAAATCCACCCAGGATCCAAGCCGGTAAAACAACGCTTGCGCCGCTTCGATGAGGAAAAGCGCTGGGCCATCAGTGAAGAAATCACAAAACTGCTGGCCACCGGATTCATCAGGGAAGTACACCACCCAGAGTGGTTAGTAAATCCCGTTCTTGTACGAAAGAAGAGCGGGAAATGGAGGATGTGTGTCGACTACACAGGTCCCAACAAGGCGTGCCCAAAGGACCCGTTTCCTTTACCATGCATAGACCAAATAGTTGATTATACCTTAGGGTGCGAAACCCTCTGCTTCCTTGACGCCTACTCCGGCTACCACGAAATCACGATGAGAGAGTCCGATCAGCTCGCGACGTCTTTTATCACCCCCTTTTGATCGTTCTGCTACATCTCAATGCTATTCAGTCTGAAGAACGCCGGGGCAACTTACCAGCGCTGTATGCTCAACTGCTTCAGGAACCTCATCGGGCGGACCATTGAGGCCTACGTCGACAACATCATAGTTAAGTCCAAATGGGCTGACCACCTTGTCACCGATCTTGAAAAAACCTTTGCTAAACTCCGGGCAAATGGCATCAAACTCAATCCCGAGAAATGTGTTTTTGGGGTCCCGAGGGGCATGCTGCTCGGCTTCATTGTCTCCGAGCGCGGCATCGAAGCCAACCCGGAGAAAATTTCAGCCATCGCGAAGATGGGCCCGATCCAGAACATAAAGGGGGTTCAACGGATCACAGGGTGCCTCGCCGCCCTTAGCCGATTCATCTCGCGCCTCGGCGAATGAGGACTTCCCCTTTATCAACTCCTAAAGAAAGCCGACCGCTTTGAGTGGACAGCCGAGGCCCAGGAGGCGCTCGACATGGTCAAGCTACTTCTAACAAATCCCCCGGTCCTGGTTCCTCCAAGCGATGGACAATCCCTCCTACTATACATAGCGGCCACCACACAAGTGGTTAGCACCGCCCTGGTTGTAGAGCGGGAAGAGGAAGGGCACACCTTCAAAGTACAATGCCTAGTGTACTTCATCAGTGAGGTATCGTGCTACTCCAAAACCCGCTACTCCCAAATCTAGAAACTCCTATACGCCGTACTCATCACCAAGAGGAAACCGCGCCACTACTTCGAGTCACACGTCATGACAGTCGTGACGTCGTTCCCCCTCGGTGAGGTCGTCCATAGCCAGGATGCCATGGGGAGAACCGCAAAATGGGCACTCGAGCTAATGGATCAAGGCATCGCGTATGCACCCCGAACGGCAATCAAGCCCCAGGTGTTGGCTGACTTCATCGCGGAGTGGACCGAGGTCTAGACGTCACCAGTGGTCGTCGATCAAGAGTACTGGACGATGTACTTCGATGGGTTGCTAATGAAAAAGGGGGCCGGTGTAGGGCTGGTCTTCATATCACCCCTCGGGGTCCGCATGAGGTACATGGTTCGTCTCCATTTTCCCTTGTTAAATAATGTGGCCGGACATGAAGCACTCATCAACGGCCTACGAATCGCCATCGAGTTGGGCATCCGATGCCCCGACATCAGGGGTGACTCCTAGCTAGTCGTCAACCAAGTCATGAAGGAGTCAAGCTGCCACAACACCAGGATGGCTGTGTACTGCCAAGAGGTCCGACGGCTGGAAGACAAGTTTGACGGTCTCGAGGTCAACCACATCCCAAGGCGCCTCAACGAGGTGGCCGACGCACTTGCAAAAGCCACGTCTGGACGAGAGCCGGTGCCAATGGGTGTGTTCACCAGCGATCAACATAAACCCTCGGTGCGCTACAAAAGGACAGAATCGGCCGACGATGGCCCGTTTGATCCGGCCCCGAGGGCCGATCTACCGATGGCTCTGCCCGACCCCGAGGTCATGGAGCTTGAAGTGGATCCAACAACGGAGCCCGACCCTCCGGATGTCTGGAGAACGCTCTACATCGACTACCTCCTCCATGACGCACTACCAGCAGACAAGACGGAAGCTCGATGGCTCGCACGTCGTGCCAGGTCCTTCGTTCTTGTAGAGGGCGAACTCTACAAACGAAGCCACACCAGGATCTTGTAGCTCTGTATCCCCGGCAAACAGGGAAGACTTCTGCTAAGCGACATCCACGGTGGGGTCTGCGGTCACCATGCCGCACCGAGGACCTTGGTTGGAAATGCATTCCGACAGGGCTTTTACTGGCCCACTGCAGTAGCTGATGCCGATAGAAATCGTATGCACTTGCGAAGGGTGTCAATACTACGCTCGGCAAACTCACCTCCCGGCCTAGGCACTCCAGATGATCCCCATCACATGGCCCTTCACGGTCTAGGGGCTCGATCTAGTTGGGCCATTCAAAAAGGCGTTCGGGGGCTTCACCCACCTACTTGTCACCATAGACAAGTTTACAAAATGGATCGAAGCTCGGCCGATCTCCACGATCAAATCCGAGCAGGCCGTGCTGTTCTTCCTCGACATCATCCATCATTTTGGAGTTCCAAACTCCATCATCACGGACAACGGCACGCAGTTCACCGATAGGAAATTCATTCGATTCTGCGATGAACAACACATCCGGATCAACTAGGCAGCCATCGTGCACCCCCGGACGAACGGGCAGGTCGAGCGCGCAAATGGCATGCTCCTATAGGGCCTCAAGCCCAGGATCTTCAACCGGTTGAACAAGTTCGGCGCACGCTGGGTCGCCGAGTACTCTGGAGCCTGAGAACAACTCCCGGCCGGGCCACCGGCTACACACCTTTCTTCATGGTCTATGGTGCCGAGGCCGTCCTCCCGACAGACCTCGACTACAGAGCACCAAGGATCAAGGCATAAAACGAACAGGGAGCTGAAGCATCCCACCAAGATGCCATGGACCAACTAGACAAAGCCCGCAACGTCGCCCTCCTCTGTTTGGCCAAGTACCAGCAGGTGCTACGACGGTACCACAGCCGACGAGTATGGGACCAAGCCTTCTGTGTCGAGGACCTTGTTCTCTGCCTTGTACGGAGCAACAAGGACCGCCACAAGCTCTCCCCACCCTGGAAAGGGTCGTACGTCATCGCGGAAGTACTTCATCCAGGTGCCTACAAATTGAAAACCATCGACGGCAAGGTCTTCACCAACGCCTGGAACATCGAACAACTACGTTGTTTTTACCCTTAAAAAACGCATACTCTTCCTTATCAGTTTTTGTCTTTACAAAACCCCGATCTTTAGTGACGTCCGACCCCTGCAAATTGCGAGGGGTCGGACCTCACTCGGGGGCTGATATAAATGATACAAGTACGTTTATCTTGCAAAAACTTCCTGTGTTACATTAGCAAACATTCTATAAGTTTTCTGTTCTTCTCATAACAAGGTCCTAAGGACTAAGATTTCGAGAAACAAATTCTGACTACAACTAGGTAGGACTACGAGAGGCCCACGCTCCAGCGGCTGCGACCTCTTTGCTCACCAGCGCAATCAAAATTAATTCACCCGCACTCCTAGTTTCTTATGACTTGATCCATGGGAAGGGTCAGAGGACACCAAAGCTTCTTCTACAAGAAGAGGAAGCTAAAAAGTTGTTTGCCACAACAAATGATGAAAATTTGTTCATTCTTCGCACAAATTCGCCACTTACAAAATGATTTCATCACGAAAAGGACTAATGTACTCATAAATTGAGAAGACTGTTTACTCAGGGGCTCCCCCACAAAACTTACTCGATTACAGTCCCCGCCTAGTTTTATTACAAGTACTACTACGGTCGCCACACCAAGCTCTCCATCGGCAACGTCCTGGCACGTACACGGGCCAGTTTGTCTACTGCGGCCGCCGCACCATGCTCTCCATCAGCGCCGTTCCGCAGGATCCTCGAAGGCGCCATCATCTGCAACATCGAGCACCACGCGCGGCGACTGTGGTGCCCCTCCACCGAGGCATCCGGGGACTATGCCATCGTCATCAGCCACAACCCCGACAACAACGTCTGGACGGGGGACGCCTGCCGCCGAAGGAAGGCCGCCATGAATGATGGCAAGGCCAACGATGCTCGGCACCTTATGGTGCCCCTCCTTCGACGACGGCGACCCCTTCTCGGCAAAGGTGACCCGCACCATCTCATCTACGTTGGGTGACCTCTAGCTCGACATCACACTCCAGATTCACGAACGGATCAGTGAGTTCCTATCTCTCTGGCATTACCCTTCCTCACTCAGGAACCACCGCGACGCACGAACACATTCGGTGGAAAGTAAGAAGAAGAAGAGGTAGCGGCTCAGAGGCAGGCTAAAGAGGTGGGATGAGAGCTCTCCTCCCCTCCCTATTTAAAGAGGAGGCGCTGCAGCTAAGGAAAGGCGAAAGATTAGGACGAAAAAACTCTCTCCCTTCCCCTACTTAATGCAGATATGAAATCGACGCTGACGGAAAGCCGATGGGACACGCCTGGACTGACGGGACGCGCTCCAGTCAAACAAGACGTTGCTTGGGCATGGCCCACCACTATCGCGCGCCGGACGTGGCAATCAAAGCGTGCACATGCAGGCAACCCTCCGTTTCCCCAGGCAAGACCACAGAATGATCCCACAATGGGACCTTTGAAAAGGGGAGCCCGACAGGCCTCCTAGGCCAACCATGTGGCCTAGGAAAGACGACGAACGAACGGCCACCGAGAGATAAGCACCTCTAGTTTCTCACTTTACGCGTTAAAAATTATTACCGAGCTCCCGACCCCAGCAGAAGCAGGGACACGGACTTCGCTCGGGGGCTGCCGAGGATGTCTACTAGTCTAGACATCCTCTTCACCCGACCCCTCCGTACGTTTGAAGCCGAGGTCATGGTATGCGAGCATAGAACTTTGAGTAAAACTGGACGAGCTGGCAGACCCTACGCCCCGGTAGCTACGGTGTTTTCTGTTCTCCATAATAATTGAACTCACAGTCCCCCGCGTTTCCAACTTCGGCATCCGCCTTCTCATGAAGGGATCGAAGGGGTCCGCCTATAGAATCTCCCCCAAAGGAGAAGCTGTCAGGTCACCTAAATCAATCAAATGACTCAAATCACCATCGGGTGACAAAAACAAAGAATAGCGATTCTTGTGCAGGTTACTCTAACCTCGTCGTAAACATCAGGATCCGAACCCCGCGCGGACACATCTGGTAGGAGCTTCCCATCACTCATGCCACCATGGTAATCCTGCTTTTTGTTTCAAAATTAAATCGTACATAGACCTCATGCAGTGGATGCATCCCCAATGCTTCGTGCCGCGTCACGAAACGGCAGTCGCCTCATACGATATGCGTGGCAACAGGCCGAGGTTCGAAGGCCGGCCCATGAAGGGCTCGAGGCCGCCTTGTGCCGAGCAGAGACAGGGAGAAATAACTGAGATGAGCCCCAGCGGCCCTGCCTGACCCCGCTCAGAAGCGGACAAGGACATCTCAACCTTTTCTCGTTCGATTCTAACCCTGAGCCAAACCCACAGAATCTCCACCGAGGAGAGGCCAGTGGGCCACCCAAGCCTATTGGACAGCTCGGGCATCTACCGAGAGGTGGGTTAAGAAGTAGTGGAGTGCCACCAGAGGGCTCTGCCGACCCCGTCAGCAAATGATGGACCCGGATTCCACACGAACGTACCTGTTAGCAAGCTCATTGAGCACGACACTCGAGCCGCCGAGGCAAGTGTCATCTACTCAGCCCCTCCAATTGCGAAAATTCAGGACGGGGTAATGTGCGAAATACGGCCGACCCCTATCAGACCCTAACAGGGCTCCGGGGCTCGAGCCGCTCAATCCAAAGATAGAGGTTCGGAGGCCGACCCGCCAAAGGTCCGAGGCCGCCTCGCGTCAAAAAAAGAACCAGGGGGAGAACGGAGGTAAGCCTCAGATGCCTTCGCCCAACCCGCATTAAGGCAAGTTGGGTCATCTCAGCCTTCAAAGTTCAGCCTCCCTCCTTGTCGAGCCCATGGAGTCCCCATAAAGGGGTATCTGTTGGAAGGCAGGACGGGAAATAATGGAACGCCATCGGTCTCCAATAACATCCGACCCCAGCAACCACAAAGGGTCGGACCTCACTCGGGGGCTGATAAAGGTACCGGTACTTCCTCTCCTTTTTTCGAAAAAGTCATTACATCAGACCTCTTCCTCGCATCAAGATTAGCGGCAAGGTCCGGGGGAACATATTGGTAAGATCACAAAAGGCCCACGCCCATACGGCTACGGTAATTTTTTCTCACCAGTACAATCAAAATTTCCTCTTAACAAACGGAATGGTCGATCGTGTAAAACTTTTTCATCACAAAAATGGGAGAAGGTAAGGTAAAAAACAAACAAAACGAAATTATGAAACAAAATCATGAAGTTGTTCCAGAACATGAATAAACCGACACTTGTTCACCTATTACAGATAAATGTTTATCAAACTAATTCCACTAACTACTTCCACGAAGGGAGAACCTCTTCTTTCAGCTTGTCTGCCAGGTCCCGCGCAAGGGGAGCCACCGCCTTCTCCATCTCATCCAGCTCAGCGTCTTCATAGACAGGCGCAAAGCCTTGGCTCATCACCCCCAGGTTGATCTCCTGAGCATAATGGGAATGGGAGACAGTGAAGGCTTGGGTGATCCCAAGGCAAAAGGCGCTCTCCTCAAGCTGGCCCACCCGTGCTGTGATACCAGTAGCACGAGTCATGAGGGAACCAGCCCCCTCCTCTTGCGCCACCTGTAGGTCGCCACAGACCGCTAGGACAGTGGAAGACAGGCGATCATACTCATCACTTTCGACCTGAAGAAGCCCCCGCGCCTCGGCGAGATCAGCGTGCAGACCGGTAGAAACTTCCTCGGCATCCAGCCATCGGGCCACCTCGACTCCAAGATCCGCTCGGCGTGCCTCGGCCTCCCGACGTGCTTCGTCGCGCTCTCGGATGGCCCGGTCGACCACCATGGCATCCTAGTTCGCCTTCTCCTGCAACGTCACGGACCTCTCCTCAGCCTTCAGCTTGAGGTCCCGCTCCGTCTGCAGCTCTGCTAGGAGCTCACCGGCCCGCTCACTGGCCGTGGCATTCTTCTATACCAGCTCATCCCGCTCCTTTCGGAGCCTGGCGATCTCCTCCTCATCCAGCTTCGTCCTCGCCGACAAATCCTCAAACATCACATGGAACTCCTCCACGTCCCGACGCGCCTTGGCCTCCCACTGCTGGACGACAGCAAGCTGTGCGCTCACATCGCCTCGCAGCCAGGCCTCCTCGGTGACGCGGTCCCACTCCGCCTTTCGCTCGTGAAGAAACCGAGATTTGTTCTGGCTACGGGCAACAAGACTCTGAAAAAAAGACCAATATCAAAAATACAAAAACACAAGGACATGAAAAGAAAGGGGAAAACAAGGCGGATACCCTGTTGGAAGGAACGATAATTTCACGCAGGGCTCTAGTGGCCTGGTTCAAGGCATTCATCACAGTCGAGAACCCGATGTCAAGGCTCTCCCGCTCCATGCTCTAGGCAACATCGTCAAGTGAGAACAGAGCCGACGTCAGGTCCTGAGCATCCATCCACTAGAGCGGCGGCTCGCCCCGCATGGGAGAACGAATGCCCCCCCAACAATAGAGCTGGGGGCAACCTCCTGCGGGTCCTCTCCACCACCGCCAAGACGCCCGCAGACTGTCCGACCGTATCCTCCTCCATCCGGCCTTCCCCGAGCACCGCGGCCAGGACCGCTGGTGGCGCAGATTGCGCCGCCCCTTCAGATGCCATCATAGCAGTATCCAACCCCATTGAGCTCATCGCGGTCACGGCCACCTCCGTCTGGGCCTTCGATGGCACGGACGGCGCTACTCCCTCAGATGCCGCCGCGGCTGCACCTGACTCCGTATGGCCCGCATCGGGCACCGTTACTTGGGCCACTAGGGGCTCGGATTGTGCCACCCCCTCAGACACCACCATGGCTGGCTGCGTCCGGCTGCTCTTGGCTTGGTGCAGTCGCAGCCGTCTGCTCGAAAACCACCGAGGGCACGGGCGTCACCACAGGCGCCGCTGGACCGGCCAACGAGGCCGCAACCACGGCGCCTAAAATGAGGGTGACGCCGGGCAGCGTTATCCGTCTCGCCTAAAGGGCGAGGCTCTTCTTGGGCGTCGGCCCCAGAGGGTGGCCCCATCGCAAGAATCCACAAAATAGAAAAAAAGCATAAGATCAGAACAGAAAAATAAAAGGAAAAAACGAGGGAAATCGATGACGTACTCTGACTCTTTCGGGCAGCGGGTACGTTTCGGGGACGAACCCCCGGGCCCCTGCTCCAACTCATGTGGGCGGGACCATTTCGAGCATGCCCCCTGCTCTGAGGTAGGGGGGCTCATCTCCCTTGACTCCGAGGGCATGGCGCTAGAGCTGCCCCCCTCCATTGACTCCAAGGGTGCGGCGCCAGAGCCGCCCCCCTCCATTGACTCTGAGGGCGCGGTGCCAGAGTCGCCCCCCTCCATCAGCTCTTGGGGCGCGGCGCTAGAGCCATCCCCCTCCATCAGCTCACATGGCACGGCGTCGGAGCCGCCCCCCTCCATCAGCACCTCGGGGACCTCCTCGGATCCCCCCATCCATCGATCCTCCACCGGCACCCCACGTGAAGCGGCGGACTCTTCGGCTCCCACCTCCGCCGACCTCGCGGACTCGCTTCCCTCCTCACGGAATGGGAGGGGTTCCTGCACGGACGGATGGGCACTCGTCAGCGTGCCCTCATCCTCCAGGACACCCCAATCCACATCGCCAGCTACCTCGTCACCATCGTCATCATCATCATCAT
Organism: Miscanthus lutarioriparius; assembly: GCA_904845875.1. NCBI lineage: Eukaryota > Viridiplantae > Streptophyta > Magnoliopsida > Poales > Poaceae > Miscanthus > Miscanthus lutarioriparius. The sequence goes on along the minus strand of CAJGYO010000009.1, from coordinate 13,011,630 downwards.
CATCATCATCGTCGTCATCATCATCGTCACTGCTTACACCCTCTCCTCGATTTCGTGCTTCCTGCTTTCGTCGCTTCTCCTGATTCCTGAGCTCCCTTGTCTTCTTGTCCCACTTGGCCGCAATATGATTCGATGCCGCCAGCACCCGATCCCTCAGCATCAGGGCCGGACTGTCCTTGAAGAGTAGCCTCCTAGGCTGGTCCATGAACACCCTAGAGTCAGCATCAACGGGTCAAAAGGTTCAAGTAAAAAGAGGAGCGTGGGGAAAGAAGGCTTACAAACTCAAAAAAACCTGGTTCCAGCCGCATTGGGGGATGCCCTGGCACCAGATACACATGGTCGAGGGTGGCACCGGTGGTGTCTTTGAGGACTCCATCACCTCCTTAATGCACTGCACCACCTCGGAGGGAGGAAGCGCTTCATCGACAAGCGACGTCCCTTCGAACGACACTCCAGGCACCATCTGGTGCAGGGGAAGCGCGCGCGCCAATAGCAGCGCCACCCTCCTCGCATGGTAGGCACCGATAATTTCCGACCCCTTCACACCACGATCCTTCAGAGCATGGAGGGCGGCGAGGAGGTCTGTGATGTGCTTCTTCTCCTTAGTCAGGACGCCCCACTCCCACGACTGTGGAGCCTCTTCGATGAGGCACCCAGTGTACTTTGGCAGGGGAACGCTCACATCATCCCTAATGTAAAACCACTGCGAATGCCACCCCTTGTTGGAGGTCGACAGACGCATCAACGGGTAGCCCCTCGACTGGGTATGGCGCAAATGAATGCTGGCGCATCCCATCAGCACATTCACCTCCTTCCCCCCAACTCGCCTCTTCGATAGACTGACGGTGAAGAAGTGCCGCCACAGATCGAAGTGGGGATCGATCCCCAGGAAACCCTCGCACAGGGCAACAAACGCCACCATATGTTGAACCCCATTGGGAGTAAGATGCTGCAACTCCACCTGGTAATAATCCAGTAGCCCCCAAAGGAATCTATGCGCGGGAACAGCAAATCCCCGCTCATGGAAGATAGCAAAAGATACGACGTACCCTTCGGGCGGCGTCGGCGCCTCCTCCTCACCGGGCAGCAAGCACTCCACGATGGTAGACTGAGGGCGGAGAAGGCCACGGCGGACAAGACCCTCCAAACACTGAGAGGTAACGCCAGATCTACCCCATAGCTCCATTGAAGCGAAGGGAAGAAAGGTGGGTGCAAGCTCAACAACAACTGCGAGGTGGGCGCGAGCTTAACAGCGAGCGCGACGCTAAGGCAAACCCAACAACGGCGGTGGTGCGGGCGCAAGAGGCTAGGGCAATTGGCGGTAGAGGTTTCGGACGCAAAGGCCAGGGGGCGAGATATGGAACCCTGGGGGCGAACCCCATGGTTTTATAGGGGCGACAGATGCAAGAAGGGCAATAGTCTGCCTCGATCTCCGGGCCTGCCACGTGCACCGTCGCATCAAGTCGTGGGACACGCGCATGCAATCCCTATCCCTTCCCGCAAAAATTGTGCCGAGCGGTTTGCCTTCCCTAGGCGAACTAGGACTCTCCTCCCAACAAGGGAATACGGGCCACAAAGCTCTTTCTCTCCGGCCCACCTAGGACCCCGGAGCCCAAGGGTCGTCCCAACGAGGGATGGTCCCGCAAAATGACCAGGGCCTCGATCCGCAGTCAAAGCCCAATGAAATCCCCACGAACGGGATACCATGAAAAAAAGAGAAAATCCTGTCAATGAAACGCCGAGTCTTACGGCCTTACCCGCAGAGGGCCCGATACTACCCCCGGGCGATTCTACCCCAATCACCCAGGGGCTCGGGGGCTACACCCACCAGGTGCGCTCGCGCGCACTCTCTGGCGAATTGACTCCGATACTACCCCCCGGGCGATTCTACTCAAATCACCCGGGGGCTCGGGGGCTACACCCATCGAGTGCGCTCACGCGCACCCTCTGGCGAACTAACTCTGATGAAATCGAAACACCCCCGGGTGAATCTGGCCAAACCACCCGGGGGCTCGGGGCTACTGTCAGGAACCTAATACTGGGATACCCAAGGAGATGGAACTAATAACCATCGAATGTTAAACAATCCCGAACGGACAAGAGCACCGCTGCGCCTCTTGCCCGAACGACGATAGTTTTGGTTCCGCCTCGCCCGAGGCTCGTCGGCCAGCTCCGCCTCCCCCGATGACTGGGGGACGGCTCCGCCTCGCCCGAGGGCTGAGGGCTAGACTCCACCTCGCCCGACCCCCAAGGGCTAGGCTTCGCCTCGCCCGACCTCCGAAGTCTAGGTTCCGCCTCGCCTGACAAACCTCGCCTCGCCCGATGTCCAAAGGCTGCCTCCACCTCACCTGACAACCGCACCCCGCTCCCTCATGATGATAGGCATAGGGTAAGACAAGACGTTCATGTCAAACCGTAGCATCAAGGACCATGCCCCGCGCCGCTGCAGGAAAGTACTGCCAGAACATGACGGGACGGGCGCTTTAGACCCTTCCAAGTATGGCAGGAGCTGAATAGTGTTGTGGGCGCGTACTTTCCGACCTACAGTGTTGTAGGCGCCGCCTTTAGCCCCCAGGTGAGAAATCAGACATCAACATAGGACAACCAATACAGTCCAAGGAGGGACTCCCGTCCTCTACAGTAACGAACGAGTGGTCACCGCACCATCCGCTCCCCACAAGGCCGTGGGGAAACATCTCCACGCCGCCCGTGGGGGTAGGACAGAACATGACCACTTGCATATTAGGTAAAGGCGCAACATCATCAGCACACAGGCGCTCGGCGGACATGCCAACCTCTGACACCAGCTGGCCGTGTCTACAAAGCTGGCTTGGAGGAAAAGGAAGACCCAAGCCCATCGAAGGACCTTCTATACCCTTGGTATTTTCCTCTTTTCACCCATCTATAACCCCTGCTCCCCCCTTTGTCTATAAAGGGGAGGGCAGGGCTCCCCACTGAAGGGGGACTAAAGAGACCGACTTTCAACGGACAACTCACATACACACGAACTCATAGAGAGTTCAGTTCGACTCATATACACAGCCAAGCTGCCACCAGGCTCTTGGCCTCCTTTCGACCCTTCCATCAGAGACCTGTGACCAGTCCCTCTCTCGGCCATTTGTACCCCCTACTACGAACCGCTTTCAGTGCTAATAACATGAGCAGCAACAGACTGGACGTAGGGACATTCAGCCCAAACCAGTATAAACCTTGTGTCCTTTAGCGCACCATCCAGGCCTAACGCGCATAACTATAAATTTACTAGCCGGTGCTTGTTCAAAACACTGACACATGGGTCTTCTTTCTTGTTGACAAAAGTGAAACATTTGATACATTTAAAACATTTGTCAAGAGATGTCAAAATGAGTTTGATACAACCATCAAGAAAGTGAGAAATCACAATGGTAGTGAATTCAAGAACACTAGAGTTGATGAGCTTTGTGATGAATTTGGAATTAGACATCAATTTTCACCCAAGTACACTCCACAATCAAATGGTCTTGTTGAGAGGAAGAATAGAACACTTATTGACATGGCAAGATCAATGCTTAGTGAATACAATGTGAGTGATTCATTTTGGGCCAAAGCTATTAACCCGACTTGCTATTGTAGTAACCGCATCTATTATCATAGAATGCTTGAGAAGACACCAAATGAGCTATTGAATGGAAAAAAGCCCAACATAGCATACTTTAGAGTAATTGGTTGCAAATGCTACATCTTGAAGAAAGACACTAGATTGAGTAAGTTTGAGAAGAAATGTGATGAAGGCTTCCTACTTGGTTACTCCACTACAAGCAAAGCATATAGAGTATGGAACAACACAAGCAAATTAGTTGAAAAAGTGCATGATGTTGAGTTTGATGAAACCAAAGGATCTCAAGATGAAGATGAGAACTTAGATGATGTGAGAGGCACTCAATTGGTCAATGCAATGAAGAACATGGATATTGGTGATATTAGGACAAGAGAAGTGGTTGAAATTGAAGATGACAAAGATCAAGTGCTCACTTCTCCCAATGTGCAAGCTAGTGGTTCTCAAGTGCAAGATCAACAAGTGGCTAGTTCATCTCAAGACAATGAATCAAATAATCAACCAAGTTTTAGTGGTCAAGTGCAAGTCCTCCAACTGACTTCATTTGCAAGAGATCATCCTATTGATCACATCATTGGAGATATTAAAAATGGTGTACAAACAAGATCAAGATTGGCTTCATTTTGTGAACACTATTCCTTTGTATCATCTATTGAGCCAACCAAGATTGAAGAAGCTTTGATGGATGTTGATTGGATCAATGCTATGCATGAAGAGCTAAACAACTTCACAAGGAACCAAGTTTGGGAATTCATAGAAAGACCAAAGAACTACAATATGATTGGTACCATGTGGGTGTTTAGAAACAAGCAAAATCAAGATGGCATAGTAGTAAGAAACAAAGCAAGATTGGTAGCACAAGTTTACACACAAGTAGAAAGTCTTGATTTTGGAGAAACATATGCAGCAGTTGTTGGAAGCAATAAGAATCCTATTAGCTTATGCTTGTGCCCACAACATCAAGCTTTATCAAATGGATGTGAAGAGTGCATTCTTAAATGGATACATCAATGAGTTAGTATTTGTTGAGCAACCTCCCGGTTTTGAAGATGACAAGAAGCCCAACCATGTTTACAAGCTCAAGAAGGCACTATATGGTTTGAAGCAAGGACCAAGAGAATGGTATGAGAGGTTGAGGGATTTCCTACTCTCATAGGGATTCAAAATGGGAAAGGTCGATACTACTCTCTTCACCAAAAAGCTAGGCAAATATATGTTTATGATATCATATTTGGATCAACAAATCAAGAGTTTTGTGAAGAGTTTGGAGAGATGATGGCAAGTGAGTTTGAAATGTCCTTGATCGGAGAGCTTAGTTACTTCCTTGGACTTCAAATCAAGCAAATGAAGTATGGTACATTTGTGAACTAAGGCAAGTACATCAAGGACATGATCAAGAAGTTTGGATTGGAGGAAGCCAAGTCAATTCATACACCTATGGGGACAAATGGTCATTTGGACTTGGACTCAAGTGGTGACATGGTCGATCAAAAGTTGTATTGATCTATGATTGGAAGCTTACTTTATGTAACCGCTTCAAGGCCGGATGTCATGTTTAGTGTATGCATGTGTGCAAGATTTCAAGCCTCACCAAGAGAAAGTCATTTGAAGGCTACAAAGAGAATATTGAGGTATTTGAAGCATACACAAAATGTTGGATTGTGGTATCCCTATGGGTCTAACTTTGAGTTGATTGGAATTCAGACTCCGACTATGCGGGATGCAAGGTGGATAGGAAGAGCACATCGAGCACATGTCAATTACTTGGAAGTTCACTTGTATCATGGTCATCAAAGAAGCAAAATAGTGTTGCACTATCTACCGCTGAGGGCGAATACATATCTGCCGGTAGTTGTTGTGCACAATTACTTTGGATGACATTGGAATCAAATTCAAACAAGTGACATTGCTATGTGACAATGAGAGTGCGGTGAAGCTCACAAACAATCTGGCTCAACATTCAAGAACAAAGCACATTGACATAAGGCATCACATCAAAAGAGACCATCAACAAAAGGGTGACACTTCAATTGAGAATGTGGGCACCGATGATCAACTTGCCAACATATTCACCTAGCCACTTGATGAGAAGAGGTTTTGGAAGCTAAGAAATGAATTGAACATACTTGACTTCTCCAACATGAGTTGATGCACCCCAACATTATATGACATGCCTCTTGTTGGCATTTCTTAGCATCACTACTAGAGATGTAATCTCCAGCAATGACACCAAAAATGCTTATGGTATTTAAGTGTGACTTAGAAAGATATGAAATTTTGTAAGCACACAGATATACCATTGTAGCACTTCACCGGGAGTATTCCAGGTATCGATATTTATATTTTTACCACAGGGAAGGTCTTGGCAAAGAATATTGATTACTTTCTTCTGATGGATCAATGAGCCAAACACTTACTCTAAACAGGGGTAAACCAAGAGATAGAATAATATATAAATGATAAATGCAACACTTAGAGTACTCCATATGATAGCAATAGCAAGTCTAAGTAGATACAAGAGAGATTAATTCCTAAGTTATTCTAGTCACAAGTCAAAGCATACAATGATGTGCATATATACTTAACAATAGCAAAAGATTAACTCCATATCTATGCATAAGGGACATTACTAAAGAAGAGCAAGAACCGAGCTTGACTACTTCCATCACAATTGGGTCCCACTTGGCCTACAGACGGGAGGTGGACTACAGAGGATTCAACAAGGCTGTCACCCTCATGATCTACCACACGATCTGGAATGTAGGGTGCATCCGTAGGTAAATAACGTATAAGCACCACGCTTACACAATGTTGACCACTCACCCCTTTCATCAACAAGAATGAGCGCTTTGTGATCCTATGCATAAACATAATGATAACTCTAACTACACCAAGCATATAATCAAAGTAAACTAAGAACATGATAACTAAGAATATAATAAATATGAAGAACAATGTCATAGCAAATGTATGAATAATAAAGGATACAAGGCTATACCAAACCAAACTCTGGACAAGATCGGGAATCCAAGCAAGATGCTTGACTCTCTAGATCTAACTTAGCTAGCTATGTCTAGGAATATTTGTGTAGGGAGCTCTGAGGTTGAATGATCTAATGGATTCTAATGAATTGAATTAAATGCCTTCTAGAGGAGGTATGGGGGTCCTTTTATAGGGGGCACTAGGCATCCTGTGGGCCCATGAATTCGCGGCATCGCTTCATCTAAGCTCTCGATTCGAGCCGACCTTGATTCATGGTGAAGATTGGTCCTTAGAGGCGGTGGAGCACCAACCTTCAAAGCGGGGGCTGACCTGCAGGCTCCATAGGCCAGCCAGCCTACAGGTGCGGCCCCACCCCTTGCCCGTTCGGGTTGATTTGCGGTGGTTTGTCTTGCACGGTGGATTGGGGGTCCTTAAGTCGGTTTCATCATGGATGATCGTGATTTGCTTATAGGTTGGTAGCTTGATACATGTTGTTTCACAAGTGGTACTAGAGCTTTGCTTATAATGTTGATCTCATGAGGTATCTAGTGTTTGTGATGTATCTAGCTAATCATGGTGTTAAGGATGGTGCAAAATGTGCAATCCGATTGGTATCATGCTTCAAAGGTCCATTTCTTATACCTTAACATCATTTGTTAGCTATTACTCTCCCACAACTTATATCCCTGCATATGTGCCAAGCTTTGTACCAAACTCATCTAGCACATATGTAGGGGGAGCTAATAACTACCAAACCGAATTTGTGTAACTTGTCCAAATCCAATTCAAGAATAAAATGCTTGGACAAGTAACTCAAGTTCAAAATTGATTATAATTCATATCTTTGTAAAGGTTGTCATCAATTACCAAAAAGGGGGAGATTGAAAGCCTTAGTTTGGTTTTGGCTAATTGATGAAACCTATTTGGACTAACCCTATGCTCTAAGTGAATGATTGAGATAGGTTGGTCCAATCCAAGTGATGGAGCTAGGTGGCAACCATGGAGATAGATGGTGATGACCACCAGATGGTGAATCAAGTGCTCTACATTTGGAAAAGAAGAAAGAGAAAAACAAAATGGGCTCAAGGCAAAGGTATAAGCAATAGGGCCTTTTTGTTTTGGTGATCAAGACACTAGAGAGTGTGATCATATTTTGGATAGATAGCCATACTGTTAAAAGGGGTGATCTCATGGTTAATACGGTGATCATGTGCCACGAGGTGAATGAATTCCATGCATTTGCATTAGGACCTAGGGAGTGCTAACATCCCTTGGAAAATATGTTTGAAAAATGCTAACTAACGTACACAAGTGTTGGAAACTTGGTGAAGATATCATGTTTGCACAAGGGATGAAGTTGAGGTGAGCTAGAGTTCTCTGCCTAGCATCGGACGATGATGGCGCAGGCATCGGGCGATAATTTTGTGCACATCGGACGATACAGTGGTAGCCTAGGTGGTTTGGAGCAGCTCATCCCGCTCCTTGCGCATCTGAGCGACCCCCGCGGAATCCTAGCTCGCCCTCTTCTCCAGGGCCGCGAGCCTCTCCTTGGCCTCTAGCTTCAACTCCCTTTCCTTCTCAACCTCGGTGAGAAGGTTGAGGATCTTTTGGCGGGCCCTGGCATCCTTCTAGAGCAGCTCATCTCACTCCTTCCTAACCTTGGCAGCCTCCTCATCGTCCCTCCGCGATCTCGCCAACAGGGCCTCCGACGGCGCTGGTCGCGCCGGTGCCTTAGGCGCCGCCTTGATAGCGCCCGGCTATGACCCACCTGCCATAGCCATCGCCACCTCCACCTGTGCTGGCGGGGTCACGATTGGCTGCGCCGCACCCACCGTGGTTGGCGCCACGAGCACGGTCGGTAGCCTCGTCCTCCCGATTGTCGACAGTGGTATCGCGGCAATCGTCGGCTGCTCCGTGACCTCTGAAGGTGTCCCTTGAGCCCCCGTGTCCACTCGTACCGCCGAGGGCACTGGCGTCACCATGGGCAATGTCCGACCGACCGATGACGCGGTCACACTGGCACCGCTCCTGCCCAAAACGGGCACGACACCAGCCAGTGGCTACCACCTCAATTGGAGGGCCACGCTCTTCTTTGGCGCCAGCGCCAAAGGATTAAGCTGCCTCCCAATGCTGCAAAAGATGAAAAGCATGTCACGACAAAACCCATCCAAAATAGAGAAAACAGGGGAACTGACAACTTACCTAAGCGACGTTGGGCGACAGATACGTTTTGGGGGTGAACCCCTGGACCTCTGCTTCGCCGCGTCGAGGCAGGGCCGTTTCGAGCCCACCCCCTACTCCTGGGCAGAGGGGCTCGCTCCCCTTAACTCTTGGGGCACGGTAGCAAAACCGACTACCTCCGCCGGCATCTCAGGCGTGGTGGCAGAGCCGCCCGCCCATGTTGACTCCCAAGGAAGGCCAACGGTACGTCCCGCCTCTACCGGCTCCCTAGACGTACCCTCCCCTTCGTGGAATGGAAAGGGTCCCAACTCCTACAAGGACGAACCAATACCTATCAGCGCATCCTTGTTTTCCAGGATGCCCCACTCGACACCGTCGGCTACCTCATCGTCATCGCCATCATCATCGTCGTCGTCATCACTATCGGTGTCCTCCCTCGTTCTCGCGCCTGCAGCTTCCACTGCCTCTTCCTCTTCTTGTCCTCCTTCGCCTTCCTTATCCGCTCACCCTCAGCGTGATTCGCCGCCCTCACGGACGAATCCCTCGGTAATAGAGCCGGGTGATCCGTGAAGATGAGGTCTCTCGGCTGGTCCCACCCCTCTCAAAGTTAGTATTGAGAGGTCGGGAAGTCAATTGAAAAGGAGGTATGAGGAGGGGAAACTTATGAAGATGACATGGCCTGGTTCCGGCTACATCGGCAGATGCCCCGGCACCAGGAAGACAAAATCGAGGGGGGCACCCACGTTGTCCCGTGAGGGCTCCATTGCTTCCTTGATCCGTTGCGTGATCTCGGAGTTGGGGAGCGCCCCCTCGACGAGCGCCGTTCTGTCAAACGACGCCTCGGGCGCCATCATGTACTGCGGGATCACGCATGTCATCAACGGCGCCACCCTCCTTGCGTGGTAGGCCATGAGGTGAATGAATTCCATGCATTTGCATTAGGACCTAGTGAGTGCTAACATCCCTTGGAAAACATATTTGAAAAATGCTAACTCACATACACAAGTGTTGGAAACTTGGTGGAGATATCATATTTGCACAAGGGATGAAGTTGAGGTGAGCTAGAGTTCTCTGCCTAGCATTGGACGATGACGACGCAGGCATCCGATGGCTAACCCTAGGTGGTGGGCAGTTGCACAGTAGAGCATCGGGCGATAATTTTGTGCACATCGGACGATACAGTGGCACTATTCACTTGCTGACTGTGTAGGTCAAGATGCAGCAGACGATAGATAGCGTCCGATGGGGTTACATCGGATGCGTCCAATGTGATTTTGACCTCTCTAGAACCTCTCTGTATTGCATAGAATGATAGAGATCATTGCGTCCGATGTGACATCGGATGCTAAGGCGCAGAGTTAGTCATTGGGCACCAATGGCTATTTCAAATGGTTGACTGATGAGGACACAATGCGTGGAGCATCGGGTCGGACTTAGCGTCCGATGCTCCCGCAACAGCTGGGTAAAGTTGGTCAATGGCTCTTTGATCCATGGGGCTCTATAAATAGGTATTGGTCAGGTGTGGCTCACTCTCTTGGATCTCTAACATATTGATACACCTTGTGAGCATACTCCACTCTCCCACTCATCTAGTTCATGTGATGATCATCTTTTGTGAGATTGTCTCCAGCTCTGATCGGTGGATTTGTGAGGGGTTCTTGCACCTATTCCCCGCGGAAGATCATTAAAGGTTACTCTAGTTTATTTCTTGTGACATTGAGCATCCTCATCTTGTGTTGGTTGTGTGGCACCCAAGTGTGGGTTAGACGTGTGATGTCTATTAGCGCGTGAACCTCCAAGTTGAGTGATCGTCACAACAGGGACTAGCTTGCCGGCAAGCAAGTGAACCTCGGGAGAAAAATCTTGTGTCACTTGTCTCTTGGGATTCATTTGGTATTCATATTGATTCACACATCACTTGCCCAGCTTGGTATAATCACTCCTACTCTCTCTTGTATTTACTTTAGTAGTATACTTGTGTAGGTTTAGTTAAGTAGCTCTAGTTGTATCTATTGATAATTAGTTCTCTTACTTGTTAGCTCACTAGTTGTAAAGTAGTGACATAGCCTTTGCTTGACATAGAGATCATAATTCAGTAGCATATCGGTAGGTGGCTCACAACCCTTGTAGAGCTAGAGCAAAACTCGTTTTGTGCCATTTAGTTGTCTAACCACTTTGCTCTAGTGTCTTTGTAGTTTTTTAATAGGATATTCACCTCCCTCTAGCCATATTAGAACCTTTCACCTGAGACCTGTGTCCTCATGTGTAACTCCTCTAACCACTCTTCCCCTAAGTCACTTGTGTCCATACAGCATGTATATTTCTTTATTATTAACTTCTCAGGATTTTAAAATGAATATTTAAGACCCTAAATGACTTCAGATAAAAAAGTTATCAACTACAAAGTTGTTTTTCTAATCGAGATCTACAACTTTCATGTTGGTTGTTTCACCATCCGAGGTCGTTTGAAAAATTTGAATTTCAAATCATCAAAACTTCAACCATACTTTTGAGACCTCAAATGATTTCAAATGAAAAAAGTCATCAGCTACAAAGTTGTAGTTCCCATTAAGATCTACAACTTTGGTTTTGGTTGATTCTCCATGCGAGGTCGTTTGGAAAAATTGAATTTCAAAATTTTGGAACTTCAGATATAAATTTGAGACCATAAATGATTTATAATGAAAAAGTTGTCAACTACAAAGTTGTAGATCACATCCAGATCTACATCTTCTATTTTGGTGATTTTTCCATCTGATGTCGTTTGTACGATTTGAAAAAATTGAATTTTAAAATTTGATAGCTTCAAACAGAATTCTAGGTGAGTAAATGAATTCAATGGAAAAGTCATAACATACAAAGTTATAGATCTCATCGAGAACTACAACTTTGATATAAAGTTTGTTTTCATCCGACTTTGTTAGGAAAAGTTATGAATTTTATTGTACTGCAGCACAAGCCAAACCGCCGGTTCGTATTATGAACCGTTGGTGAAATGATTTTGACCGCCCGTTCGTAATACAAAACAACGGTGAAGATGGATCGACCATCACCACGGTTCGTAACACCAACCGGCGGTAGTGATAGGTTATCACCGCTAGTTCGTGTTACGAACCGTTAGTGATAATCGCCCCCATTTTCACCAATGGTTCGTAATACGAACCGACGGTCAAAATCATTTCACCAATGGTTCGTAATACGAACCGGCGGTGATGAGTATCACCGCTAGTTTTGAGGAAACCGGCGGTGATCCTATTCTGTAGTAGTGGATGCCCATCCCAGTGTGCCGGCGGGGTTCCCACGGCTGGCGATCATCACTGCTGCCCTCCCTCGGTGGGTTCCGAGCCCCCGAGTGTTGCCGGTTGCAGCTGGATGAACCCAAGGCGTGGCTCGCGTCGAGTATCTGATCTGCTGAGACCTCGATTAGGTATTGGATCTCTTTGAATTTCCGGCATCCCTCCTTGGTTAACGGTTGCGGCATATCCACTGTCGCCTGTAAGATTTCACCAAGTTTTGGCTGGCTCTGGGTTGCAGGCGGCCCTATATGTCGTTGTAGACTTGGCGCCCTCATGCTCCAGTCTGCCCCTCGAGTTGCCCGTGGAGACACCTTTTCTCGTTGGACAGCACATCGTTGTTTTCAAGGAGTCAGGCCTGGATCTGCTGGTTGGTCCCATAGGGGAACTCGAAGTCAAAATCGACGTAGCCTTGTGGGGGAGTGTGATGCTCGAGGCGCTCGTCATCGTCTCTTCCATGGCCACCGTGATCGGGGGTATTCATGTAGCACTCTCGTAGATGTGGAGGATCGTTGCCGATCTCTTCTTCCTCCTAGTTGTACTCAGCCACTAGCTAAGTCGACGAGGCTAGTGAAGCTCACATCAGAGTCGATGTAGTAGTGATAATCGTTGACCGATCATTCCTTGTCAGTGTCCCTGTCGCTGAAGCTACGGAGGTTCACCATCCCGATAAATCGGTCGTTGTCGTTGTCATGCGGCTCAGCCGGTTGAACCAGATGATCATCCTCGAACCCTTCAAAGCGGTAGTCGGGAAGGGGTTCGATGGCCTGGCGTAGCTAGAATGCGTAGGTCACCACTACGTTCCTGAGACCGGTTGAGAAACCGGGTAGGACGTAGTCAGGTATGGTAGCGGTGGTGGTCCTGATTCGGGAACCCAACATGGGTCCTTCCAGACTTCGAAAGCCGTGGCGAGGAGGTACTCCTGACTGAACTTGTTGATGGCCTCCGGAGCATAGAGGTTCATGTGGTGGGCCAAGGCTAGTGGCCGTTCCTCCATGGCATCCTCGAGCCCGGCGACGAACATGTAGATGGCAGGCGGCTGCTCCTCCTCCTGCACAGGAGGTTCAGGATCTTGCAGATACAAGTTCCCGAGCTGGTCGCCAACGAAGTGCAGACTGTTGAAGGTGATCTCGTCGCTTGGCTCCATCTTCTCAGCGTCCTCATTGATCCTGAAGATGAGGATCATCTTAAACACAATGAATCTACACACAAGCAAAAGGCCCCTACCTAGCGCACTAATTGTCAGAAGTGTTTACTCCAGCAATACGGATCAGGGTATATGCGTACAGGGAATCAGAATGGGCGACACATGAGAGACAGGGTTTATACTAGTTCAGGTACGTGGTACCTACGTCTAGTTTGAAGTAGATCTCTCTTTGTTCGTATGCTCAGTTGTAGGGGCTACTGATAATAGTTGTGCCTATATGGAAGTGATTGAATGCCGATCAGATGGTCCCTACCCCTCCTTATATAGCCTAGGGGTAGGTGTAACACCCGGTTTCAAGGACAAAGCCGAATGCACACCATATGTGAGCCCTGGAAATCAAATCTCACATATAGCTACAAACGAAGGGGCAGTATCAATTCATAATGCTTAATATATAGCGAATTTAGCAAAAAAGATAACCTTAGAAAGCAATCAACGGATAGACAACTCTGATCTCCGGGTGCAGACTTCACTCCACTGGATCCAACTGACTGGTTGATCACAAGCCTAATTCCTTCATACTCTAGCAAACTGATATCTAGCCTGAGGTGTGGGGGAGATTGCAAGGGTGAGTCCATGTCGAACTCAGCAAATATAGCAACAAGGTATCGTAATCCATAACCACATGATCAAGTTTAATTGAATAATAAATATCTTAAACAATTGACATAAATGATCATCTTAACAAGTAAAAGTCATCATCCCTTATGTAAGTGTTCCAAGGCCGCTCGTATCCGTGAGCACGGCTAGTATACCAGTTTATTAAACTCTGCGCAGAGGTGTACACTTTCACTGTGAGTCATGTTTCCAAAATGAGTGGGCTAATTACTCCCAAAACACCGGAAACCATATAAAGCCATCCAAGAGCTCGTCTAACCGGCCAGGGCCGCAGGGTCATCAGATATAAGGACCCCCCTTCCAATAATATAAAAGGCCGCTTCCATAGCTAGGCTCAACAGGACAGAGGTTGTCCTATACCTAACTCGTAGACCTCTAACCAGCTAGAAAATGGTTTCTCAAGCAGCTAGAGCCAGAGTCATATAGCCCTCACAGTTGTACGTTAAATCCCGAATAATCAGTTACAAGACAAGTCCTTATATTGCTAAAAAGTCATCTTGTTTATGTTTAGAGCATATTCATTAATCAAGTTTCAAGATCATGGTCATAGAAGGAAAACTCAAGCTATACTTGCCTTAAACACCGATCCTTCGGTAAGCTTTAATCTTCAACGTTTTCTTCTTCTTCTCCTTGATCTCCAACTTCTTATAGATCACCAACGCAAAACTCACCGACTGGACAAGACCGAAAAGCACCACACAAGCACCCGAACAAGCATGCATAGCAAACATACTAGATTAGAACAATACACCAATCAATGAAAAGATTCGAAATCTAATCTACACATTGCTACGATCACACACACGCGAAAGGCACACTAATCGGAGCTACGGTAAAACAGAAACATACGCTGGAAAGAAAACTATATGCTTTATCTATTTTAATGATCATAAAACATGTATAAGATATCTCAGGGGAATATCTAAAATTGAGTTAAGTCATTTTATACTTGAGTTATTAGATTTAGAAAACTAAGATAAATTAATCATATCTTAATTATAAATATTTTGATATCATTTATGCAAATTAAATTGAAATATAATAACAAATGAGAGTATATATATTCAAAGTATATATGTCACATTTAAACTTGACAAATTACAATTTAAAGACATACATGTTTATGTCACTAATTAATCATATTTTATTAATCAACATATCTCATATTATATAAAGTATTTAAACTTTACTTTAGAAATATAGAACATGTGAGAGCAACTAATAGAACAATTATATTATGTCTCATAATTGATCTAAGCAAGTCATAATTAAAAAGGCATTAATGTTGACATACGTCATATTTTATAATTATAAAAGATTATATATATACTTTTAGTCATTTAAACATCTATAAATTAAAAACATAAATCATGTGAGGGCATCTATTCATACTTAACACATATGCAACATTCAACTAATTATAATCTAAGACTATACTGAAGTTACTGATTAATCAAATTAACAGGTTATGTATAATCACCGAGATATAAAACCTATATTGTTTCTAGTTATAAAACTAATTATAAGCATGTTAACCAATTTAATATTTAGCTATATATGAAAAATCATGTGACATGAAAACCATTAGCGCTACTGCGTAGAGCGCTTCGACACGAAACTAACGCAACGAGAACGAAACAAAACAGAGCTAAAATGATGAAACGGCGAAGGATTAAAGATCAATGATAATTACCGGATGGCAATCTTGTAAATACTCCATCTTCTACCTTTCGTTATTCGTACGTACACTGTGTTGCTCACGTGAAAACGATAGGAGAAGGGTGCTCGGCTTGGGGCTTCTGCCGGCCAGAGAAGGTGGCCAGGCTGGGGCTATGGCCGGCTGAGGGGCGCTCGGCTGGACAGCCAGCCGGCGGCGGCGCGGTGCCAGGTGCGGTGGCCGGTCTAGTGGAGCAGCGGCGGCTGCTGGCCTGGACGCGGGGCTGCGGGCCTAGGATGCACAGCGCACCAGGGGCGGCGGCGTGGGACTGGGATGGCCGGGGACGAGGTCCACGCGATGGAGGCGCAGGAGAGATGCTGCAGCGCCGGACGACGAAGATCGAAGAAGCTCCGTCAACCATGGTGGCTCCTCACCGGAAAAGGGGGAGAAAGGTTAGGGAAACGATGAAACAGTGATGGATTCGCGAAAAGAATGGCAAGACGGCGTAGAGAACGACGAGATCTACCTCGTGGTGGTGATGGTTTTCGCCGGAGACGTCCGAGGTGGCCGGAAAAGCTCGCCGAAGGTTCGTCGGAAACCTAGATGTGGAGAACTTCGGCGTCCGATCTGCGGGGCTACGAGTGGCGGCTCGAAAAACGGGCTGTACTTCTGGAAAGCTCGCGTCGAGAGGAACACCGGCATATATATAGTGTAGGGTTTTGAGGTCGGTGGAAAAACAAGATATTTTATTATTTTCGGATTTAATTAATTCCGGGATTAAGATAATTCTAGAAAAGTCCAGAATTGATTTTGAGCCCACGAAAAATACTCCGATGGCTCCAAAAATTCTAGGAAAATGCTCGAAGACACTTTTGAACATAATGAACCCAAATAAAGTTTTTAGAGCTCACGAAAATATTGTTGCAAAGATCAAGGAAAAATATTAAGCCCAAGGAAAAAGGAATTTAATTCCAGAAAAGGTCGGAAAATTTTCCGGAGAGAAAGAAACGTCGCTCTATCATATTTCAAAACCATTTGCACTCATAAACACCAAATGCAACCAGCATGAATGCACAATCCCGCATGTTGCTACTCCTATGATGAATTTTAATTTAAAAAAATATTACTTTTCCTATATTTCATGAGCACAAAAACCGATAACCATTATTTTAACTCTATTTTCAAAAGTGCAAAATTTTAGGGTGTTACAATTCTACCCCCTTAAGATGAATCTCATCCTCGAGATTCGGAAGATGATGATCAAGTCACTAGAATGCACACTGCCATTGGATCTTCTCCACTTTCTCGAGTAGTCCCACCATCTCGACAAAGATTCCTCTTGACTTTGCACACGTGTTAACTTTTACTCCAAATAGCATACTTGCGGATCCCAAGATGTTGATAGGCCCTCTAATTATCTCTCGAGTATCCCCAAACCAACTCTCTGGTAATCTTCCAATTGTTAGGCCTCTTCTCTTTATCTTTTTAACAACCTCAATGAACTGTTGCAGCTGGGTGCTAGCTTATTCTTCACACTGACACTCCATATGCTTCTCACAAAGACCACTTTGGAATCCATTGGGTGACAAACTCTTGTCCTCACTAATTCCAAAATGTAACACAATACTTCTCAACATGTCTTGCTAGATTTTTTTTTAGTCCAAGATATCAAATCGACTACTTCATACATCTATATTCCAATTGATCCTCATGTATTACTCTCTCTTGGTCCAAAATATATTCCAACTTCAAAACACTATTAACTATATATATATACTCAGGTTGAGTTGTGACTCTTAAACACAAAACTTAATCCATGGTGTCGTCCAATCTTCTTAGCATAGCTCTTCCAATTTGCTAACGGTATTGGCAACGACTTTTATTTCTCCTAAAGATAACACATACTTCTAAACCAAAAACATTTGGTTACTTGAACCCAACACTGATGTCACAATCTCAAACCAACTTACTGAAAATGTCCCTTAGATTCTTATGATTCACGTAAATATCACTCTTCATGTCCAAGTAGATATTACCACTATGCTCCACAATGGATAACTCCAGATCTCATATGTCAAATAGTCCATCTCAAGCCTCCATAGTTGTCTTGATGCACAATTCACTGCTTTTCTTACATAGAGCACATCCATATCCTTGCCAACCGCTTTATAAAAGAAACTCTTGTGTTCAACACTATAATACCTCTAATGAACGTGTGATAGAATCTTACCATTCCGCTCTTGCATACTTAAGCGGGTTCCAGCTCAACACATCTCTCTTGAGAGATTGTCCGTATAATTCTATCATTAGAGACATCCCACAACCAAAAAGAGAACTCCACCCAAACTAAACTCACTTAAGTTGCCAAAGAACCAACTGTAGAGAAGTCCAATCATCATATTTTCGTATGCCATCAGTGCCAACTTGTCTTGAGTTGAAGGTTGAACTCCCAAGTGATGATAGCTTGAAGCGAAGACCAATCCTGACAAAATATTTGAGCTCCTTGTAGATGATCCAACCTGTTAACAATCTTGAACAAAGATCCTTGTGTCTAATAGTGATTCCTCAACCATAGGAATAACCGACACTTCCAAGTGAAGCTCTAGATTGTATGAGACCTCCATCTTGCGATTCCTTTATGCCTTGACTACCCCCCTTAAGAAAAGATCAAGTAGGGGCACCAAAGGATAGCTTGCTTCTTCTCCTAATTGATCTATCCAATATATTCCAAATAAACTTATGTGCAAAAACAATCTGATTTCTCCAGCGAGTAAAAAAAATAGCAGAATAGTAAAACTGCTATAACTCATGTTCTATAAATCCAATAGTATTGTACTTTACACCGTTGGAAAGCTCATGAAATTATCTACAACTTTTATTTAGACCATGTTCTCTGATTCTGAAGTTAAGTTGATAAAAAAAACAGACCACAACAGAAGCTAGTTTCAGATTCCGGACAGAACAGTAACTTCAGATTACGACAGGTATAACTTTTAATCCAGAACTAATAATGAGGTGATTCTTGCGGCATTGGAAAGATACAGAGGTCTATTTATTCCCACAAAAATTTCATAGCCATTGCTCGAACAGGTAAAAAGTTATGACCAGAACACCACAGACTGCTCTAGATTTCTGACAGCACAGATACATCCTCTTATGATTTTCATAACTCCATAACCATAATAGCTATCAGGGTGATTCTTGAGGTCAGAGAAACATGTTGAAGTCTAGTATTCTCTAAAAGTTTACCATGATTTTTGATTGCCCGAAAACAGAGATATAAACCAAAGATGACAGGTTGCTCCAGAAAGATAGGATAGGAAAACAGGAGAAAACCAAACCCAACTATCCATTCATTAATCCTTATGTCTTATGCTTATAAACTAAATGAATTTGTGGAAAATACCAGAAAATCATTGCACTCATTACAAAGATTCAAAACAAAACATAATCATAATGACAAGCCAACAAGCAATTAGGGTGCACAATTCAATCATCGACTTACACTTGCGATACTATCGTCTTCTTCATATTATGGGTAAAGATCCTATAGCTTAACTTCAAATTACGTGAGAAGGTGGTAAGACAAGATTCTAAAAGCATATCAAAGCAAGGAATAGATGAAACAAAGGCTTTAAAATAACAATCAAGGAGGGGATGAATATCAAGGGTAGGAATATAGTAGAGAAAAAAATATCAAGGTCTATAGAACAAGGAATTTTGTTGCAACTTTTAAACCTTAGAACGATCAGTTTTTACTAGGCTTGCGTTCTACAGCCAGCATTGCTCTGATACCACTTGTAACACCCGGTTTCAAGGACAAAGCCGAATGCACACCATATGTGAGCCCTGGAAATCAAATCTCACATATAGCTACAAATGAAGGGGCAGTATCAATTCATAATGCTTAATATATAGCGAATTTAGCAAAAGAGATAACCTTAGAAAGCAATCAACGGATAGACAATTCTGATCTCCGGGTGCAGACTTCACTCCACTAGATCCAACTGACTGGTTGATCACAAGCCTAATTCCTTCAGACTCTAGCAAACTGATATCTAGCCTGAGGTGTGGGGGAGATTGCAAGGGTGAGTCCATGTCGAACTCAGCAAATATAGCAACAAGGTATCGTAATCCATAACCACATGATCAAGTTTAATTGAATAATAAATATCTTAAACAATTGACATAAATGATCATCTTAACAAGTAAAAGTCATCATCCCTTATGTAAGTGTTCCAAGGCCGCTCGTATCCATGAGCACGGCTAGTATACCAGTTTATTAAACTCTGCGCAGAGGTGTACACTTTCACTGTGAGTTATGTTTCCCAAATGAGTGGGTTAATTACTCCCAAAACACCGAAAACGATATAAAGCCATCCAAGAGCTCATCTAACCGGCTAGGGCCGTAGGGTCATCAGATATAGGACCCCCCTTCCAATAATATAAAAGGCCGCTTCCATAGCTAGGCTCAACAGGACAGAGGCTGTCCTATACCCAACTCGCAGACCTCTAACCAGCTAGAAAAGGGTTTCTCAAGCAGCTAGAGCCAGAGCCATATAGCCCTCACAGCTGTACGTTAAATCCCGAATAATCAGTTACAAGACAAGTCTTTATATTGCTAAAAAGTCATCTTGTTTATGTTTAGAGCATATTCATTAATCAAGTTTTAAGATCATGGTCACAGAAGGAAAACCCAAGCTATACTTGCCTTAAACACCGATCCTTCGGTAAGCTTTAATCTTCAACGTTTTCTTCTTCTTCTCCTTGATCTCCAACTTCTTATAGATCACCAACGCAAAACTCACCGATCGGACAAGACCGAAAAGCACCACACAAGCACCGAACAAGCATGCATAGCAAACATACTAGATTAGAACAATACACCAATCAATGAAAAGATTCGAAATCTAATCTACACATTGCTACGATCACACACACTTGAAAGGCACACTAATAAGACTACGGTAAAAAAACAGAACATCTATCGAAGGAGGATTTATTTGGAAAGAAAACTATATGCTTTATCTATTTTAATGATCATAAAACATGTATAAGATATCTCAGGGGAATATCTAAAATTGAGTTAAGTCATTTTATACTTGAGTTATTAGATTTAGAAAACTAAGATAAATTAATCATATCTTAATTATAAATATTTTGATATCATTTATGCAAATTAAATTGAAATATAATAACAAATGAGAGTATATATATTCAAAGTATATATGTCACATTTAAACTTGACAAATTACAATTTAAAGACATACATGTTTATGTCACTAATTAATCATATTTTATTAATCAACATATCTCATATTATATAAAGTATTTAAACTTTACTTTAGAAATATAGAACATGTGAGAGCAACTAATAGAACAATTATATTATGTCTCATAATTGATCTAAGCAAGTCATAATTAAAAAGGCATTAATGTTGACATACGTCATATTTTATAATTATAAAAGATTATATATATACTTTTAGTCATTTAAACATCTATAAATTAAAAACATAAATCATGTGAGGGCATCTATTCATACTTAACACATATGCAACATTCAACTAATTATAATCTAAGACTATACTGAAGTTACTGATTAATCAAATTAATAGGTTATGTATAATCACCGAGATATAAAACCTATATTGTTTCTAGTTATAAAACTAATTATAAGCATGTTAACCAATTTAATATTTAGCTATATATGAAAAATCATGTGACATGAAAACCATTAGCGCTACTGCGTAGAGCGCTTCGACATGAAACTAACGCAACGAGAACGAAACAAAACAGAGCTAAAATGATGAAACGGCGAAGGATTAAAGATCAATGATAATTACCGGATGGCAATCTTGTAAATACTCCATCTTCTACCTTTCGTTATTCGTACGTACACTGTGTTGCTCACGTGAAAACGATAGGAGAAGGGTGCTCGGCTTGGGGCTTCTGCCGGCCAGAGAAGGTGGCCGGGCTGGGGCTATGGCCGGCTGAGGGGCGCTCGGCTGGACAGCCAACCGGCGGCGGCGCGGTGCCAGGTGCGGTGGCCGGTCTGGTGGAGCAGCGGCGGCTGCTGGCCTGGACGCGGGGCTGCGGGCCTAGGATGCACAGCGCACCAGGGGCGGCGGCGTGGGACTGGGATGGCCGGGGACGAGGTCCACGCGATGGAGGCGCAGGAGAGATGCTGCAGCGCCGGACGACGAAGATCGAAGAAGCTCCGTCAACCATGGTGGCTCCTCACCGGAAAAGGGGGAGAAAGGTTAGGGAAACGATGAAACAGTGATGGATTCGCGAAAATAATGGCAGGACGGCGTAGAGAACGACGAGATCTACCTCGTGGTGGTGATGGTTTTCGCCGGAGACGTCCGAGGTGGCCGGACAAGCTCGCCGAAGGTTCGCCGGAAACCTAGCTGTGGAGAACTTCGGTGTCCGATCTGCGGGGCTACGAGTGGCGGCTCGAAAAACGGGCTGTACTTCTGCAAAGCTCGCGTCGAGAGGAACACCGACATATATATAGTGTAGGGTTTTGAGGTCGGTGGAAAAACAAGATATTTTATTATTTTCGGATTTAATTAATTCCGGGATTAAGATAATTTCAGAAAAGTCCAGAATTTATTTTTAGCCCACGAAAAATACTCCGATGGCTCCAAAAATTCTAGGAAAATTCTCGAAGACACTTTTGAACATAATGAACCCAAATAAAGTTTTTAGAGCTCACGAAAATATTGTTGCAAAGATCAAGAAAAATATTAAGCCCAAGGAAAAAGGAATTTAATTCCAGAAAAGGTCGGAAAATTTTCTGGAGAGAAAGAAACATCGCTCTATCATATTTCAAAACCATTTGCACTCATAAACACCAAATGCAACCAGCATGAATGCACAATCCCGCATGTTGCTACTCCTATGATGAATTTTAATTTAAAAAAAATATTACTTTTCCTATATTTCATGAGCACAAAAACCGATAACCATTATTTTAACTCTATTTTCAAAAGAGCAAAATTTTAGGGTGTTACAATAGGGTTACAATGGAACCGATTGGCTAACAGATGTGTTTCCTAGTTTGTTATACGGAAGGTACAACAGATCATTCGATCATATCCCGGCGAATTGGAATGCTAGCTATTTATGCTTGCCAACATGATCAGCACGTCTGCTGATGCACCTGGTGTACGTGGGCCTCATACTCCGTTGTCTTCGGCCCAGTCTACAGGCTCGGGCTGGATACACAGGCAGTGAGGTCCCCGGGCCCATATCTCCCACAACCACCTCTCTTTCATTTTAAAAGGTAATTTAAAATAACACTTTTTTAGAAATTACCAATCTCTACCATCACGAAAGGTGATATAAACTAACACATTTTGATTTGTATCTAAGTTATTCATCTCAGCCGCTATAATATAGAAACAAAATTATCTCAAAAATC
Source organism: Miscanthus lutarioriparius (assembly GCA_904845875.1). Lineage (NCBI taxonomy): Eukaryota > Viridiplantae > Streptophyta > Magnoliopsida > Poales > Poaceae > Miscanthus > Miscanthus lutarioriparius. Next base: position 12,988,668 of record CAJGYO010000009.1, on the reverse strand, counting down.
TACATGTATATATTAATATCAGCTGCTATAAAAAATTATTGGATATATGTAAAGTAAGCTATATATTTTTGTATACTAAACGTTTCTTAATTTAAAAGTGAGCATAATAATATGTTCCAATGCGTAGATCAATATGTATACATTAGGATAAATATTTGTTTTAATAGCTTATCAAGTGTCGTAACATGTTCCCTCGACAAAACTCATAGCAATGACACTCACAACTCACTTTAAGTTATATTAATACTCTATGATAATAAATATCACAAGTTATTTTAAAAAATAAGCTTATACATTTTGTTTAAACAGTATGTCATTAATATTGATAATTTAATTTTAAGTATTATATATTTTATAAAACACCACTACTACAAATATATTTACGTGATATAACAAACTCAATATGTTAAGTGTTGTGATACAAGCTGAAACAACTATTTATATTATTTTAAGAACTAAAAGGATAGCCTAGGACCTATAATTCTTTATAAAAAATGAAAATTTTTGAATGAAAATAATAAACAATAAATTTTTCACTTTACATGTGGACAAGCACATCTTAGCAGTTAGCACCCTCATGCAAGCCATAGTGCTTGTATTTGTCATCTAAATTGTCAAAAATCACATATGATCATGCATAGGGCACATGATGCTTACATACCGCAAGACCATATATTGCTCCATTCGGTACGCGTTCTTCACTGTTTGTAATGGATGGTTTAGTCTTGTGCCTGTATAAATTTCTACGTGATACAAGACTGTGAGCCCCTACTTCTGCACAAATCGTAGCCTTTCACATCGTGCCGAGTACTTGCTCTGCACCATGATGACCCAGGCTTTCCAAACGAAGACTCATTGGTCAATAGCCTTTCTCTGCATCAGTGGATAAGCCAATCAAAATCTTCTGACGAAGACGGAAGACTCACCATTCTTAATCTTTGATGTGACCGTCACTTCGTCAGTGCAATTTGACCCAATAGGTTATCTGGCCAAGCGGTCGTCGTCTGGATCCAATAATGTGCGGCTGGTGGTGTCAGCTGGTTGTCGGGGACCAATACTAGTCGAAGAGGAGGGACTAATGGTCGTCAAACGTTAGTCCATCCACGTAGTCGATGGCGCGACTACAGCTCCAACCGACCCCAAGTACGCAGGCTCCGCATCGCCCGACCTCTGGCCGCGGGGTTCGTGTCGCCCAACCTCTAAGGGTGGGCTCCGCCTCGCCCGACCTCTGAAGGTGGGCTCCACCTCGTTCGACCTCTGAGTGTGGACTCCGCCTCGCTCGACACCGAGGCCGTGGGCTCCGCCTCGCCTGACCTCTGAAGGTGGGCTCCGTCTCGTTCGACCTCTGAGGGCTGGCTCCGCCTCGCTCGACCTCTGAGGGTGGACTCCGCCTCGCCCGGCTCCGAGGCCACGGGCTCCGCCTCGCCTGACCTCTGAAGGTGGGCTTCGCCTCGTCCGACCTCTGAGGGCTGGCTCCGCCTCGCCCGACCTCTGAGGGTGGACACCGCCTCGCTCGACACCGAGGCCGCGGGCTCGATCTCGCCCGACCTCTGGGGGCGGACTCCGCCTCGTCCGACCTCTGAGGGCTGGCTCTGCCTCGCCTGACCTCTGAGGGCCGGCTCCGACTCGCCCGACACCGAGGTCGTGGGCTCCGCCTCGCCCGACCTATGAGGGCTGACTCCGCCTCGCCCGACACCGAGGCTGCGGGCTACGTCTCGCCCGACAGAGACCCATACCGCTGCCAACCACTCTGGGTCCTAGCGAATGGGCTTGGGTCAAAGCTTGGATATCAGGGAGGTGACCGTCACGCCCCGATACAACCCGTGACCATGACGGGTCAGGCCGGGGGACTCACAGGAATAGCGTCGGGCGTACCGGTGCTGTTCTGCCTAACCCTTGTACGAATACTGATGTGCACATCAGTTCACCACGACTTCCGCCAGGACAGAATGGAGCGCCATGACCGGCGGACGACGCCTGCGTATGGCACCAATGACGGACAGGGTCACGACGTGAAGCTGTCCCTGTTGACGTCTACAGGGTCGGCGGGACCCGCGTGGAGGAGAAGAAGGACCCGGCGATCATGAAGAACTTCTCCCCCCTCTCTTTCTCCTCTTTTCCTCCGCTGTAACCCGTGCTTTCCCTTGGCCTATAAAAGAAAAAGCAGGACGTCCCATAAGGGGCATCGGACCAACGATCGAAACGACTAGCCTCTAATCATCTGATCATCAAACCCATCGAACCTCGAACACACACCCGAGCAGCTACCGAGCTCTCGGCACCCACTCGTTCTTTCCACCAGAGACTTGGGATCTGTCCCTCTCTCGCCCGTTTGTAACCCCTACTACGAACTTTTTAGTGCTAGTAACACGAGCAGCAGTAACGAACTGGATGTAGGGACATTCTGCCCGAATCAGTATAAACCTTGTGTCCTCTTAGCACACCATCCGAGCCAGACCCGCAATATTAGAAATTTACTCGTTGACATTTACTCGAAACACCGGCACTGGTAGCCTGTGATTAATTTCATAATGTGCTGGATTGGATGTCGGGCCTTTTAATTTTCTCCTGCCACTTCGCTGATGGACGACTACGGTAAAATTGCACTGACGGTCACATGAAAGACTAAGAATAGTGAGTCTTCCGTCTTCGTAAAAAGATTTTGATTGGCTTCTCCACTCATGGAGAGAAAAGACTATTGACCAATGAGCCTTCGTTTGGTCAGCATGGCGCAGAGAACGTGCATGGCATGATGTGAAAGGCTTCCATTTGTGCAAAAGCAGAGGCTCACAGTCTTGATCACGTAGAAATTTGACACGCACAAGACTAAACCAGTATACCCTCTCGCGCTGGGGCAGCAGTGTGGTATTGATAATTTAGATGACCACAAGCACTATTGTAACTTGTATGTGTGTTAAGATGACTGGTTCACCACGCCATGCATGGTCAGCTTGCCAATAGCTCCATTAACCATCTTTGCTATGCCTTCAACGACCGTCTTAAGCATCTGGTCCATCTAGATCTTCATGTCACTCTTAAAAATAGGACCGTCGTCCTTTGGCATTTTATTAGCAAGAAGACTAATTAAAGGTTATCCATATCAATTACTCCCTCCGTCTTAAAATAGAAGGCACGATTTGACTTGGTGCAGTCTTCAAGATCACAATTTCTCTTGCACTAATGGATACACCATGCTAGAACTTGTGAAGCGAGGAAGAGTGCACTAATAGATACGTTGCTTTACATCAATGATGTACTAGGAATCTAGGATACACCATCAGTGAGTACACGGATTATCTCATTCGACGTAGTGGGTGAGCAATAGTGGGTGTGTTCTACTTGATTTATACTAGGTTATCTATGTAGTCTACTTACGTTTGTACGAACTTAGATGTGTAGTTTACGACACTTGGTTTGTATCGACTTGATTTGAATTATTGTCAACATGTGTACTATCTCATTCTGTCACATAAGTTTTTTTTTCCATGTATATAATCTTGTAGACTTTTCAAATTCATGCATTTCACTATACCACAACCTTAAAACAGCGACTTTGCTAAAAGGCTTATATAGCGACAGACAGTTAGTTGCTAAATCGTTATAGCGACGGACCCCTGCTGTTGCTACAAAAGGCATCGCTATAAGTAAATAGCGATAGACATGATCTTTAGCGACCGACGGTTCGACTTAGTGCTATATAGCGACCGACGATTCAACGCAAAGGCAAAATACTTATAGCGATGGACAATCCATCGCAGTATTCGGTATTAGCGACCGAAGGTCCAATGAAAATCTTTAGCGACAAACCGTTCAACGGTAATTGTTATGTTTTAGCAACTGACGTCATATGGTATTTTGGTATTGTGGTGTAGTGTTGAAATTTGAAATACCGATTATATATGTATTTAAAATTTAAAATATCAATTTTCAAATAGATTTGTGGAGGCAGCTAGGGACACGTGCGCGCCTCCAAAAAAATAGATATGTAGCCTCTAAAAATCCATTTTTAGAGACGGTTCCTGTTCCTAGCCGCCTTGAAAAATCAATTTACGATTCTAGAAATCGTTGATTTCTAGAGACGCGAAGCTAGAGATGGTTGGGTCAGCCGCCTCGATAGTGGCTTTCCAGACGCGAGGTACCTCAGATCAATTACACTTCTTGCCAAAGGGACAGTGACAGCACCCAAACGTGTCTTGCAAGTGATGTCGTAGTCCCAAGAAGCTGCTTCCCTTCTTCCACTTTCGATTTGTCTCGTGCCATGCATGCCATTCAGCAGAAGCAAGTGAGGTCTATGGACGTGTGACGGGAGTTCTGCTAGTTCAGCTTCATCGTCAAATATATATAAGATTGAACTGTATGCTTCATGGACGCGGTGGTTCCCTCGTGACTGGTATTGACCATACACCGGTTCTCCCATAAGAAGTAGCAATTGAAGCTCACTATTCTCATACAATACAATGCTAGGAAGGCGTTACTTCCTTCCTGCCGTGTTGTTTCTGGTGATTCAGCTGATCCTGATAAGCATCATCAGCCAGCAGGCTCAGGGGAGGCTCCCGGCGCCGATGATTAACCGGCCTTTTGGATGTAAGTGCTAAGGGACTATTTGATTGTTATTGTGCTGGGAACAAGGAACGCTTGTTTTAGATTGTGGCTTTGGATAAGTTGATTCTCATACGTCTTAGTTTTTTCATTTGATGGTGCTTGAATTGGATCTGCAGAGCGTGTCAAAAGTGTATGTATAATATTTATAGTACCTCTCGGGCATGGGAACACTATGTTTTTATATAATCCATATGAAGCTACCTCAATGACTTGTTAATTGTATATTAATTAGTATACTTATACGTGATGTAGCTTTGGAACCTAATAATGAATTTTTATAGTTGCTCTCCTAATTGGGTTCTATAAATACATTTGGATCGCCTTGCCGATAGCTACACAATGATGAAGTTCTATGTTCTATTTGACAAAGTTAGAAGGCCATCTTGGTACTTTTTAAAATCGATACCAGATTTTGGTATAGTTTTCACTCCAACTAACCCCTCACAGAAATTTAAAATTGATTTCTTCACTAGATTTTTTTTAATATATAGTTTGCACTCCAACTAATAATTAGCTGGATACCAGATTATCCCACCCAAATAAGCAGGGTGGATGTCATATTTTTCAGAGAAATTATTTGCGATAGTATGGTTTATGTTTAATGGTATTTTTTTTCTCATAATCCCAACGTTTCTTGTTTAGACCAATTTAAGATAGTGTGTCTCTCGTAGCTTTTGTTAGCAACCTTCTAAAATAAGCTCCTGTATACTCCATCTTAGAGGTTCCAACGGATAGCATTATCTCAATTAATTGTACCAAACATAGCTTTCACTCCAACTAATAATTAGCAGGATACCAGATTACCTACCCAAATAAGCAGGGTAAATAGGTCATATTTTTCAGAGAAATTATTTGAGATGGTATGGTTTATGTTTAATGGTATTTTTCTCATATAATTCTCACGTTTCTTGTTTAGAGCAATGTAAGATAGTGTCTCTCGTAGCTTTTGTTAGGACCTTCCAAATTAAAGTCCCATATACTCCGTCTTAGACGGTTCCAACGGATAGGGTTATCTCAAATTAATGGTACCAAATTTTCAGCAATCACTAATACAAGTCGACAAACGTGAAGCATTTCTTTTCTTTTTTTTGGTGAATCACGGTATAACATAGACGCTTATACATTTCCATACACTCACCGCTATAAACGCACGCACACACACCCTATCTTTATAAACGTCTCCGAAGGACTAAGACTGAACCATCGGATCTTTGTATTATTAAAGTCAAGACCGTTAAATCCTGAAACAAATTAATCTTCGATGGCGAGATGAACAAACAGATATTTAACGGTTGGCTTTTGGATCCATGTGCAGGCTCGTGGAGCGATAATAAACTTCATTGCCCAATAACTTTTGCGCCTCCGGCGTGCCATCGCCCTCAGCGTTGTTAAATGATGAAATGAAGTTACTGGTTGCTGCTGATGAGCCGCGTAAATTGGACGTTCTCCCTGAGGCCTCGTTCGGTTATCTGAGATTGACTCCCAGCTGAACCCTTTCCTTCACTAATTTGTACTATGGAGGAATGGTTCCAGGCGTGGAACAGCCGGTTTCCGAACAACCGAACTGGGCCAAAATTGATCCGGTCTCTAGATTCAGCATAAATAATCCGAGTTTTTATACACGAGTTCTCCTACAATACGATGATTCAGCATAAATAATCCGAGTCTCTGTATACAAGTTCTGCTACACTACTTATTTTGTATTTGAATGGTGGATCATACGTACGGAACCAGCTAATGCATGCACCGTAAGGTTTTAGTGATGATTTGAGTAGCATTTCGTGGAAATAACTTGTCTGTACATCCGGTGGAATGGATTTGGGGTGCTTTTTCGTGCAGGGCCCAACAAGGCCGTCCAGTAGTGCCATCCTATGCATTTGGATAAATAAATCGATGCCGGCCACTAGACTGTGCACTGGATGGCGGATGATTGATAGGAGCGTGCGCTAGCCATGACTGACTAACGCACGCATGTTAGAACTTGAACTTATTTAGGATCTTATATTTAGCCGCCCACAACACGCACGCACAACACATGTATACAAACCCTACCCCTATGAGCACCTCCGAAGCACTGAATCGGTAGGTTTTGAGATTCACGAAGTCACCAGGCGCCTCGCTGTCGACGGGAACATCGCCTACCACTAAAAGCATAGCCCCTTAAATCCTGAAATAAATACAGAAAAATACGAGCACCCATACTAAGTCAAGGACTTGAACCCGGGTGGACATGTTTTATTAGAAAGAACCCAACCAACTGATACGATCAGTTCGCGGCTCCTCTTGGTTGTGGTAGTACGGGTTAGCCTAGGACTAGATAAGGTGATATTTAATTAGACCCACCGATCAAGGACAATTACGAGTAAGCCTAGGACTAGATAGGAGCGCCTGGCTGCCGCCGGCCGTAGGGCTGCCGCCGCCGTCATACTACCCCAGGCGGGGTCCTCTAGCCACTTCCTCGTTTTCGACGGAGAAGACACGGGAGGAGAGAGGAGGTTGAGGCGAGAGGAGAGAGGCCACGGTTTTCGACGGCACTAGTGTCCTTGCCTCCTTTGTGGCCACAGTTTTCGACGACATCGACGTAGAGGTGCCCTTGCCTCCTTTGTGGCCACGATTTTCGACGGAGAAGACACGGGAGGAGAGAGGAGGTTGAGGCGAGCTCACCTAGGGGGATTTTGGCGGCAGAGGAAGCACATAGGCGACTCGGCGACGTCAAGCTCCTTCGGCGGGATCCGAGCGACGGTGCTAGGCAATGGCGGTTGTGGCTCGTGCGGGGACAAAAACCTTGCTGCAAGGTGGGATAGGGAGGCGGCACGAGCTCGGACGACTATTTAAGAGGCACGACTAACTTGGGAGGCACGACACACAAGGCGTAGCAGAGCCGGACACGGCAGCGTCGGCGCGGTGTCCGAGCCGGCCACGAGCGTGAGGAAGGAGAGGCACCTGACGGCTGGGCCCGACACGTCAGCGGGTTGGAGGGAGAATGCGCGGCGTGACACAGACTTGGGCCGGGTGGAGCTGGGCCGTGCGGAGCGGCGGGGTGCTGAAAGGATCTAACAATGCCTAGAGGGGGGGGGGTGAATAGGCATATCTAAAAATTAACTGCAAATGCTAAGTTCAAATTTGTTAGTCAATGTCGGAAGTCCCGACGTTTGGGTCGGAACTCCCGACGTCGTTAGAAGTTCCGGCGCAAACGTCAGCAGTCCCGATGCCTACTTGAACTACAAAAGCAGTGTCAAATTTAACTTTGCGAATAAATAATCTTACAATCCCACTTCCTAGTGGTTTGGTGAAGATGTAGGGTCACTCCCTTGACGTCGTAATGCCTTCAAACCGTAGATCGAGTCCAAACCCTAAAATGAAAGTTTGGAAGAGAAAAAGACAAACAAATACAAGTAATCTCTAGCAATCACAACAACAAGCACACGGGACTCAAGGATTTATCCCGAGGTTCGGCAACCCCACACAGGAGCACCTACGTCCTCATTGTTGAGGTGACCACCAAGGTCGGAGTCTCTTCCACCTCCTTGCCTCTCTCAAAGCGACTACAAAGGTCACTTAAACTTTCCACTAAGAAATCAAAGGTAATACAAACTTCCCAAGGCTCTTCCACAAGATGAAAGCTCTTGGACAATGCCTAGCCGGCTAGGGGCAAGGCCCCAAGAGTAATAGACGTAAAATCAACCGGCTTGACGAAGAAATCAAGTGCTCAAGCTTTCCAAAGTGATGCTCTCACTTAATCCACTCTCCTTTCACTCAAAACCCTAAGGGAATCGAAGATTGGAGCAAAGGGGGAGGAGAGGGGTGCTTTAGTTGCTTGGGAGCTGTTGAGCACGAAGTGGGTCAGCTGTGAATGAGTCCGTAATGGTTAGAAGTGAAGAGAGGGGTATTTATACTCTTAGTAGAAATCTAACCGTTCAGATCTATGTCGGAAGTTCCGACACAGATCTCGGGACTTCCGACGTTAACAGAAAACACTGTTCACGAAGGGTCAGAAGTACGCGCGAGCATGTCAGTGTTGGAACTCCCGACAAACGTTGGGACTTCCGACGGTCGGGACTCCCGATGTACGTCGGGATCTCCGACGTGCGCAGTCAGTCAACCAGTAAAGCTCCAGGTGTTGGGACTCATAGCAAGGTCTGGGACTTTCGACGGGCGCAGACAGCCAGCCAGCAGAACCACCGGTGTCGAGATTCCCGGCTTGGGTCGGGACTTCCGACTGTCGGGAGTTTCGACTCACGTTGGGACTTCTGACGTCCACAGTCACCGCGTAGGCTAAGTGACTGGGAGTCAGAACTTCCGGCATGAGTCGTGACTTCCGACGGTCGGGAGTTTTGGCTTACGTCGGGACTTCCGACACCGACAGTCACAGAAAAAATAATCTACGTGCTCGCGGGGTGCTAGAGTATCTCTCTATTAATTTTATTTTTATGCTTGAGCACTCTATCTTCCTCAGACCAACTAAGTTTGCATCCTTGTTTATACTGCGATGGATCCTAAACTCAAAAGCAAAAATAAAACCTTTGGAGAACGCTTTGAGTTCGTCCACCTTTACAAGTTCAAAACAAATTGAGGGATACCATTTCATCTTTATCAACTCTTTGATTCTTTTATGGGACTAATAGCTGCAACATATCTCATTAAGATCGTATTAGTCCCTAATTTGGATGTCATCGATACACCAAAACCTACATAGAGGGCAAATGCACTTTCAGGTGCGTAAGGGGAAGCAAGCTGCGCGGAGGGAGATGAGGCGGCCGGTGCTGGAAGCGGGCCGAGGGAGATGGGCCGGCGCTGAGAAAGGGGTGGTAGGCCTGTGCGGGAAGGAGAGGAGAAGAAGGGCCAACGGCTAGCTGGGTCGGCGGGAAGAAGCAAGCTAGGCCATGCAGGCCGAAAGGGGGAGAGGGTTTTCTTTTTTTTTCAAATCCTTTTCTTTTATTTCAAAGCCATTTTTAATTTCATTTGCAAAAGAAATTTAAATTATTTTGAATTTTCAATCAAAACCACTCAACCAAATAAATCAAATGCAATGACATGTATACTCAAACATGTTGCTACCTTAAGATGAATTTTAATTTAATGAAAATTTTTATTTTCCTATGTTTTCATGAGCACAAAAATTCAAAAATAAATCATGTTAAACCTATTTTTAAAAGAGCCAAATTTTAGGGTGTTACATATAAGTTGGCAACAGTGGAAGGACGTATAGGACGTGCATTCATGCATATCCTGTTTGTGCATTGTAGTGCCCATATTACTTGCGGATACGCCATCCATAGGCGTCACACGTGTCGTATTGTGCATGATTGACCCGTCCCTGTTCCAGAGTTATTTCTGCACTGTGGCTTTGTGCTCTGTGTTCGTCTGTGGTTCACCCCTGCCGTGACCCACGTCTCCCTGTACTTTTTTCTGCGCTCTTGTCGGACATTTGCCATGTAGTCGTACTAGTCAGTAATGGCCTCAGACATCGCTCGCCTTGAACACGCGAAAGATTTGGTCAATTCATTCGTAGTGACCCCGCGCAGGAACCTTGATGGACCGTGCCAGGACCACTAAACGCTCCTCCTTTATAAGCAAGGTCTGGCTTAGCCATTGATAGTACCACTCGGTGCACTTTACCTCGCCTAGCTTTTTCGTTTGAGCAAGCTTTTCGCTCAGCCCTTCCTTGCAACCACCGTCAGGGATGGCAGGAGCCTATGTTAGTAGTTACTGTCTGAACGTTGAGGGTTTTCCCAGAATCCTGCATGTCACCCTGTAAAAGCTCGGAGTCAAAGATTGTCCCGAGTATGAGGGCCGTGAGTATGAGAAGCATGGCACCGAGCGGTGTGAGGTTACCGTCTATATTGGGAAGAGTGAAGAGTTCCCCGACATCACTGAAGCTTGGAATGTGACCACAATCGGGTTTCGCTTCATCGACACCTACCAGGTTGTGGCCCGCAAAACCTTACGGTACCTTTGCCAGATCTATGAGGAGCCCATTGCCCGTACCCTCATGAGGTTCTTGCTGAGTACAATTGAGTACTCAAGGTTTTATTTTCCCCTATGGCAGGTGACAGGTGGATGCTAGAGCTGACCCTTGCGTGTGGATTCCTCCTGGTGGGTTCTGAGAGGATTCATTTACACTGCGATTATAGTTTTTATTTATAACTCTCACTAAATGTTTTTATAAAAGGATGTTTTATAATCTGTTGTCATAGTTTATATATCAATGCTTCATCATGTCAGAAATATATATTTATTTCCGCTGTAACTCTGATCACATGTTTATATTCTGCTGTTAAATTAAATTATTCATAACTCTGATAACATGATTACATTCCGCTGTTATAACAATAAATATTATACTCTGATGTTGCATAAAAAGTGATGTAAGAAATGGCTAAAATATTGTAAGCTTTATTCTCTCATTTGTGATCCTGATGGAAAAATATGGATTTTCGGGTTCTCCCTGGGGTGTGCTCCCTTGAGTACTTAGTGTCTAATGGAAGACAAATACTCATGGGAGGCATTAGATTAGGCGGTTCTGCCACAAATAGTTGCCCTTCCTTGTGATTTAATATATTTATTAGGAATACTGATATGATATTTGGGTTGGTTCAAGGAACTATTCGGAACTTATAGCATGTCTTGTTTCATCCGGTATCGGTCAGTCCACCACATGCAAATCAGACGGAGTCGTCCGATCGATGCTTTTCTGCGAAATGAGTCGGTTGTACAAAATGAGTCACCATGAGCGCTACTCGGAGCAGTTCGGTGACAGACGGGTTCATCTCCTGATGCGAACCAGACACCACACAGCCATATTTGGATATAGCATCAGATCATTGCGCATCTATCGGTGTAGCAAACCCAACACACGCTGTTAGATTACGAGGTGTATCGTCATATCATGGATTTAATTATCTCATGAAAATTTGATGGAATGGCATCATTATATATGCTTACACTAATTGTTAATTTCTAATGGATAAAGTGGCGACCCATCAGTCCATCCCATCCATTCATAATCGTAAATAGAAAAAGAACCGAAAAGATGATGCCCACTACCACATTTGTTCTTCAGTTCTTCTCAAACTGGACATCTCACAAATGTGGAAACACCCAAGGTCCTACTGTGGCCAATGGGGATTTTTTTTTTAAAAAAAAGAAAACGACAACAAATTACGTATAAGTGCTCTCGCTACATTATTGATCGGTGTGTTGGGCCGCCACTGTTTGTGACGGCCTGTTACCGGCCCATGAAGTTCATTAAACGCTTGGTCCGCAAGGCATCCTCTCTCTCCGTCTCCCAACAGAAAAAGAGAATTTTCTCAAAGAGAAAAAAAAAACAAAAAAGAGAGAAAAAAAATGGGAAATCAAGTCAATGATTTGTTTGGACCCTCATACGAAAAAATGATTTAATGAAGGACCTAACATGCTGTTTGGTTCAGAAACCGTAACGCAAACGCTAACATAATAAAAAAACACAGGTAACGTTAATAAGTAACAAATCACTTGATTTGTTTGTTTTCCCCACGGTAACAGAAATGGAAGGGGAAGATCTGGAGCAGGGCCCACGTCCTGGAAGATCCGGAGCGGAGAAGACACGCAGCCAGCCTACGTCCATTCCATTCCGTTCATGAATGCATGCGCGCGGCATCTGTCCACGGGTATCGATTCACGCTCTTATAGCAGGGGTAACAAATTCCTATATATAGGGCGGTATCTGATTACGGCGTGATTGGATTACGGTTGGACCGAAACAAACACGATCACACGTTATCTATTACAGACGTAATCGGATGACCTTACAAATCCGTGAACCAAATAGCTCGTAAATGTGTATCCATGCATGTGCCTAATACAACGTGCAATAGTTGCTTTCTACACTTCTGTACATATAACGTGCTGTACCTGTAGAATGTTATATATAGCCATACCGGCTAGTCCAATGGAACCTTACACGTGTCTTATGACCAGTGGCTAAAGCAGAGCAAGCACCACACAGTACCACAAGTACATAGTGTTTTAATTTGTTGTATCCCTGGTTGTACTGGACAGTAGCTACTCCTTGATTAATGAAGAGTATGATAAAGAATCTGCAGTACAGTGCCCACAAGGATGATTCCCGCCGGCCTATTGCTCTGAATTTATGCTGTCTTTATTTGGTCATTTTTCCTATACATTACGTGCTTGTTTTTTTTATTGTTTAGACAATATGCAATTTTGTCATTTTCACTATAAGGAAAACTATAAATTTTCTTGTGAGTTATTCTTTTAGTTAAACTAATGTGTAATATAAAGTTATTGTTAGAAATTTAGGCATTTTCATTATCAGTTTAATCCAGAAATATAACATCAGCAGGTTTGTGACGGCATATATATATGCATGTGTATATTTCTTAAGAACGCTACAGCATGCATAGAAGACATACAGATCGATACAGTAAAAATACAAAATATCGTAATCACAGAGATTAGACTGTACCCAGCGGAGGGTCTCATGCCGAGGGCATCGGAGGCTCCATTCGCACTAGTCGACATAGTGCGTTGCTCGAAGTCACAGACCACATTCGGTGTAGGACGATGTTTGCAGTGCAGTCCCGCGAACGGATCACCAGGAAGAAGACAACTTGCGGTTCCGTGGGCAATCACCAGGAAGAAGACAGGATCTGGACGAGCAGTCACGGATCGCTCTCCAAAAACCTAATCGCCGTGCACCCCGTGCAAGGTTCTCCGGCGGACGAGGGTTCCGGAGGCACCTGCTCTCCCGCTGCTCCGTGCGCATAGAGGAATGGGACGGGGAAGACAGAGGGCTGCGGAAATGTGGATTCTCTCGGGAACAGTTGCTGAAGACAGAGTCTGGACTGACGGAGGACTTCCAGATATATGGCTGTGACCGGGGAGGGAGACAAAGGCAGCGGAGAATACCAGGAGACGGGAAGCGGAAGGGACGGTAACTGACGCAGTCAATTCGCCTCCACCATCAAGGAGCGAAACTCCCGTGATAATGTGGATTTAAGTGGCAAAAGACTAGCCACGCCCGCCCGCTCGCCGCTCGCCGCCCGCCTGCCTGCCTGCCTCGCCTCGCCACACCACGCCACGGCCTCGGCCCGGCCCGGCCCGGCCCGCGCCTGTGCCCGTGCCCGCGCCCACAGCCACAGTCCGACGCAGCCGCCGGCGGCGGCGCGCGTGCGCTCGTGTGGCACGCCTTTATCCTTTTCTTACCTTCTCAATTTAGATGAACAATTTCCAACCATATAAGCTGAGTCAGCGTTCAGTCAAAATCCCGTATGATATTAAACCATACAACACTTAATGTTACGTACCATAGAGTTTTATTTGTTTTATTAAATATTATATGGGCCAAGCCCATATTATATCCAACAATCCCCACCAAACATTAGGGTTTGTAACAAAGTAGTCTTAGAACCACATTTCTTTTATATACCAGTGTTTCGATGGAGACTGTTAAGTTGAACATCCATCTAGAACAATAGTTTCACTCAGTCACAACTGAACAATGGACTAAGCCTTGAATTGACAGTTTTGTGTGAGGTGAATGTCACTAAAGTCCTTAACTGGTACCGGGCAACAAAAGGCATCCCCTCTATTTGAAGCATATAAGTCATACTTCAGTGTCTTTCATGAGTATTTAGAGATCACCCAAATCTCATAGACTGTGACCAGCAGTCTGACTCATATAGGTGTGTTCCTCAAAAGATGTTCTGTAGGACAACATCTTTGCATTGACAAGCCACTTGGAACACATTAAGGCAAAAGCCAGCCTGCCTTACAGATAAGAAAAGATATGCATCAGAAATGAGTCTTACTAAGGATCTTTCCTCATAACTTACTACTAGCTTGTTTCACCGTCCTACTTCATGGGATCTCCGATCATATAGAATAGGTTGCCACTATAGTAAATTTTAAGTGGGTCTCAAACACATTTCTCTCGATGCATTTTCTATCACATTGCATAACAGACTCTTAGTGAACTGATCTGGCAGATTGTTAGACGTGTGAACATAGTCCAACGCTATTACTCCGGAGTTTCTCAATTTTCTGATAGATTTTAGTCATCTCTTAACATGCCTTGTGGACTTCATGTTATCCTTAGAACTGTTAACCTTCATAATCATAGTCTGGTTATCACAGTTCATAGAAATAGCCGGTATGGGTTTTTCAACAACCAGTAAATCCATAAGGAGATCACGAAGCCACTCAGCCTCAGATCCAGCAGTGTCTAATGCTGTGAGTTCTACTTTCATTGTAGACTTCATTAAGATAGTCTGCTTGCAAGACTTACAGGAAACAACACCACCTCCAAGCGAAAACACATATCCACTTGTGGCATAAAGCTCATCAGCATCAGAAATCCAGTTGGCATCACAGTAGCCTTCCAGCACTTTCGGATGTCCGGTATAACGAATACCATAGCTCATGGTGCCTTTTAGATAGCGCATCACTCTCTCAAGAGCACGCCAGTGATCATCTCCCGGGTTTGACACAAACCAGCTCAGCTTGCACATAGCAAATGAGATGTCAGGCCTTGTTGCACTAGCTAGATACATGAGCGAACCAATGATCTGGGAATATCTCAACTGATCCCTTGCTATTCTTCGATTTTTCCTCAATAGCACACTAGGGTCATAAGATGTAGGAGCAGGCGCACAGTCACTAAACCCAAAGCGACTCAGCACCTTTTCCACATAGTGGGTTTGTAACAGAGTTACCCTACCATCACCTTCTCTTAGAAGCTTGATATTAAGAATAACATCAGCCTCTCCCAAATCCTTCATCTCAAAATTTTTAGATATAAATTCTTTCACCTCCTCGATCACTTTGAGGCTAGATCCAAAGATCAGTATGTCATCAACATATAAGCACAGAATGACTCCTTCACCCCCACCGTACCGATAGTACACATATTTGTCAGCTTCATTCACAACAAAGCTAGCAGATGTTAAAGTTCCGTCGAACTTCTCATGCCACTGCTTAGGAGCTTGTTTCAGGCCATATAAAGACTTTAATAATTTACACACCATGCCTTCTTGACCATTTGCTACAAACCTATCCGGTTGATCCATATAGATCTCCTCCTCCAACTCTCCGTTTAGGAAAGCTATCTTAACGTCTATTTGATGAATGATAAGACCATAAGAGGCTGCCAGAAAAAAGCAAAACTCGAATTATGGTCAACCGGGCAACCGGTGAATAAGTATCAAAGAAATCCTCACCTTCCTTTTGAGTGTAACCCTTGGCCACAAGCCTTGCCTTGTACCTCTCAATAGTACCATTAGGCCTAAGCTTTTTCTTGAACACCCATTTGCAACATATAGGCTTGCACCCATAGGGACGATCAACTATTTCCCAAGTTCCATTAGACATAACAGAATCCATCTCACTCCGTACTGCTTTCTTCCATAAGTCAGTATAAGGAGAGGAATATGCCTCTTCAATGGTCGTTGGTGTGTCATCCACAAGGTACACAATATAGTCATCACCAAAAGACTTTGCAGTCCCCTGTCTCTTGCTTTTCCTGGTGACTATAGTGTCATCCTCCTTAGGATTTTGCACATAGGGTTTCTCAATTTGTTCTATCGGAGTAAAATTTTCATGCTTATGGGAAATTATAAATTCATGACCAGTTATGCTAGGTGCATTTTTCATGGGAAACTCATTCTCAAAAAATGTAGCGTCTCTAGATTCCATGATTGTATCAACAGCCATATCAGGAACACTAGAGTTTATAATTAAAAATATATAACCCACACTCTGAATAGCGTAACCAAGAAAGACACCATCCATAGTCTTTGGTCCAAGCTTTTGCTTTTTGTTTATTGGCACATTCACCTTTGACAAACAACCCTAAGTTCGTAGGTAAGAGAGATTTAACCTCTTCTTCTCCAATTCCTCGAATGGTGTAATTTCTTTGTTCTTTGTGGGTGCTCTATTCAGGACATAACATGCTATCAAAATAGCCTCACCCCACCATTCCTTAGATAGTCCCGCAGTCTCCAACATGGCATTAACCAAATCAGTTAGAGTGCGGTTCTTTCTCTCTGCAATCCCATTGGACTGTGGTGAGTATGGTGGCGTCCTCTCATGAATAATTCCATGCACCGCGCAAAACTCAGAAAATTCATTTGAGAAATATTCTCCCCCGTGATCGGACCGCAAATGCTTGATTTTCTTCTCAAGTTGATTTTCTACCTCAGCTTTATAGACCTTAAAATAAT
The DNA here is from genome assembly GCA_904845875.1 of Miscanthus lutarioriparius. NCBI lineage: Eukaryota > Viridiplantae > Streptophyta > Magnoliopsida > Poales > Poaceae > Miscanthus > Miscanthus lutarioriparius. Next base: position 12,971,845 of record CAJGYO010000009.1, on the reverse strand, counting down.
GCAATGCTTCATCTTTTGTTTTTAATAAATACACATAGCAAAATCTAGTGCAATCATCTATAAATGTCATGAAGTATCGTCTACCGCCTTTAGTCAATTGGCCATTCATTTCGCATAAATCAGAATGAACGAGTTCTAATGGTGCCAAGTTCCTCACCTTAGCAGCCTTGTGGGGCTTGCGCGGTTGTTTCGATTACACACATACCTGGCACTTAGAATCTTTGACTAAGTTAAATTTAGGGATTAAATTCAAATTTGCAAGCCGCGTGAGATAACCAAAATTAATGTGACAAAGTCGTGAATGCCATATATTCGACTCATCCAAAACATTAACATTGTTCACCACTTTATTACATACATCATCAAGCATAGATAAGCGGAACAAGCCTCCACAATCATAACCTTTTCCAACAAATGTTCCATGTCTCGATACAACACACTTATTGGACTCAGGTACAATTTTAAAACCATCACGACACATCTGAGAAGCGCTAACAAGATTCTTCTTGCTGCACGTTCTTTAATAGCACCGTCTTTTCTGAAGTAAACTTCAGAACGACCGTACCAGCACCAAGAACACGCGCATGTGAACCGTTTCCCATCAGCAAGGCACCAGTCCTACCGGCCTGATAGGAAATAAACAAAGAAACATCAGCACACACATGAATATTAGCACCACTGTCTATCCACCGCTCAGGTGAAAGACAAACTGAAAGAACAAAAGGTAAAGAATTACCATACCTAGATGTTCCTCCTCCAGTCTCGCTAATGACCACGTTTGCTGATTTCTTTTCTTGCTTATATTTGTGGTCTGGGCACGCACTTGCCCAATGCTCATCACTCCCGCAAACAAAGCAACCTCCACCTTTCTTATTGTTTTTCTTCTTAAACTGTGCAGTCTGCTTAGGCTTTGCATTGTTGTTCTCTTGCATGTTCTTCTTCTTTTTATTACGAGATGCAAATGAGTTTTTCTTCTGCACCGTATTGGCAGTGGAAGAGTTCACTGGATCAGATTAACGGTTTGAGTAACAGAGCGCGCAGGCTTTGAATGCGTCAAACTTAGGTGTCATGGTGTTAGCGTAGGGGAATTGGGGAATTGGATTGTAGGGTGGAAGAACAGAACACGCAGGAGAGCAGAGAGATACGAGGACAGATTCAGAGTTCCTTGGTCTGTCCCTTACTTGCGTCTTACACTTCCCTTCTACTTAAGTATTACAACTCACAGCTGTTACAACCTAACAACTACTGCCAGCTGGGTTTTTTTTTGAGACGAAAGAAGAATTATATTAGATTATAGAATACATCATCGTGGTACACGAACTCTGGAATATTCTTTATCTACATTGTACCCATACATTGTATAGCTCCAAATCTCAATCCTAAACCTGTATGACGATTCGTATGGATGACTGCATAGACAAACACTCAGCAAAAAGCCTTAGAACAGATGTCCAACGAACGGCTGCAAACATTCCTACAGGTGGAGTTGAGAAACTTCTTCCTTCCGCCACCGAAGAATAAGGAAAGCTGATCTGAATCTTGCCAACTCAATGCCAACAATTGGCTTGAGGGGCAGACTTATTCTCACTAGTCCTTCATCATGATCAGATCAAACTACACCAAAATGGAGAAGAGACTAAAAAAAATTATTACATGACGGCAACATCATCTCCGCCTTGATGTCGTCGTTCGGAAACCTAAGTCTCCATGCCATCATGCCCAGTAAGTTGCTAATGCCGTAGTTGTCACCCTCATCTTCGTCAAAGTCGCTATGGAGAAAACAAATCCACCCTACCCTCTCGTCGTCACTGAGAAGGAGGAGGACGAGACAACTCCCAAACACCAAGAAACTGGCATGGAGAGACCCTAACCATAAAGGAAACGATCTACTAGAAAACTTATTAGAGAGATGGATCTCCACTCCCTCTGGCCTCCAGCGACTTGCCGAAGGTGAAAGGGAGGGGGACCAGCGGTGGTGGAGGCGGGGAGCGGCGGCAGCCTTGACTGCGCCCTTGAGCATCAGACAACACAGTGTCCAATTCGATGCCTTGCGGCAAGGCAACGGCGGCTGGGTTGAGGCACACGATGTGAACGACGTGGTGGCACTCCGTCAGATGTAGTGCGAGCTCCCGTTGCTGTCCGGTCCACAGGAGTCCCATCGGTTGTCACATTGTCTCCAGTCGTAACACATGGCCCGCTCCTCTAGGTTCTTGTAGTACGGGTTAGCCTAGTACTAGATCATGGGGTAATTAATTAGACCCACAGATCATGGATAATTACATAGTCAGGGTTCACCTATCCTTAGGAGTAACATTTACTGCCACGATGGTCAATCTAACATTCTCCCAATACTTTTATTACACAAGTTCCATTCTCAGCAAAATATTGTAGCATTCGCAATGGTCCAGCATCTATAGTGAACCACTCTACATAAAATAGGACAATAACTTATATATGTTACTCGAAAATTGTTTATATGGAGATTGTATTATGTATCTTATTAAAATCGTTTCTAATTAAACACAATACACCAAGATAAAAGGATTGCAACAGTCAATTATATACTGAAGGACCTAGTTATTACTATAGTCCACCGTCTTTACATCGGAATGGCATTGCCTAAGTATGACGTTGGCCCATTTAATTTACAGTTCTACTGTGCAATTTGTTTTCATTTAACCCAATAGCAATGAAAATGCCCTAAAATTGTAGATAGAATGAGTAACATGAGCGATAGGATTATGTATCAGATTGTGCCTAAGGCAATCTTGACTCACATTGCGTCATGTTTGATCAAGCTGCAAGTTCGCTTGATTTACTTTTGCTCTTGCTGCGTGCGATCCTATGTAGAAATAGTTATGATTTGCATATACATGTGCAAGTAATGAAAAAATCCGCATGCATGTAACTCAAAATTTGTAGTTCTTGTGTTGTCATCTAAATTATTAATTAAAAGTGCACAAGGTCAAGCATATGGCACATGCCACGAGACTGTATATCGCTCCACTGGTCATCGGGCTTGATTGTTTGTAATGGATGGTTTAGTCTTGTGCATGTATAATTTTCCACGTGATACAAAGACCGTGAGTTTCTGCTTTTGCAGCAAGCGTGTCAGACGTCTTGGTCCATAGTATTTTCTCTACATCTTCCTACGAAGACTCACTGTTCTTAGTCTCTGGTGTGACAGCTAGTCAGTGCAATTTGACCGCAGGTCATCGGTCGTCGTCTCGATTCGATAATGTGCAGCTGGCAGGGCGTTGTTAGTCAAACGTGTTGCACAAGTGATGTCGCAGTCCCAAAAAGGTGCTTCCTTCTTCCACATTTTATTTGTCTCGTGCCATTCATTAATTTGACCATTCAAATAGAAGGCCTTGTTTAGATGCTGGTTGGGAATCAGTATTTGACACTGTAGCACTTTCGTTTGTATTTGACAATTATTGTCCAATCATGACCTAACTAGGCTCAAAAGATTCGTCTCGTAATTTACAATCAAACTGTGTAATTAGTTATTTTTTTATCTATATTTAATACTCCATGCATGTGTCTAAAGATTTGATGTGATGGAGAGAGAGTGAAAAAACTTGGAATCTAAACAAGGCCAAAGTAATGCCTTGTTTAGTTCCAAAAAGTTTTCCTAAAAAGTGCTACAGTAGCTATCACATCGAATCTTGCGATACGTGCATAGAGCATTAAATGTAGATGAAAAAAAATTAATTGCACAGTTTGGTGGGAAATCGCGAGACGAACGTTTTGAGCCTAATTAGTCCATCACTACCGGACTCCTTGAGTTTGCCGAGTGACCGAAACACTCGGCAAAATACCTAAAACACTCGGCAAATTGTTTGCCGAGTGTAACACTCGGCGAACAACACTCGCCATAAACAATTCCGGCAAAGCCAACTTTGCCGAGTGCCATTTATCGGGCACTCGGCAACCATTTTGCCGTGTGCAGTTTAGCTCTCAGCGAAAAGAAACAGTCATAACGTAAGACCCGCCGTTAACAGCAACTTCGTCGAGTGTCAAACGGCAAGGCACTCGGCAAATTTTTTTTAAAAATATTTTTGGTTTTTAGAATTCCTTTTTCACCGAGTGTTGCACTCGGCACATGATAAACATATGCTGAGTGTGGCGCTGTAAGACACTCGGCAAACATTTTTCAAACAATATTTGCTTTTTTTTAAAAATCCTTTTCGCCGAGTGTTGCACTCGGCAAATGATGAACATATGCCGAGTGTGGCACTGTAAGACAATCGGCAAACATTTTTCAAACAGTATTTGGTATTTTAAAAAAATATCTTTCGCCGAGTGTCTTGGTGAGAACACTCGACAAATTGTGTTTGCTTTGCCGAGTGTCTTGGTCATAACACTCGGCAAAACCTCAAAAATCTGATTTTTTTTTGGTTTTGCATTACATTTCACAGCATATATATATATATCACAGCACAGATATATTACACAGCACATATATCACATATATATCATCTCCACATATCACATACATCACAATAATCCACAATGGTACACAAATGTCATACCACAATACCAACATAAGGTTCGAGTTTAAAGTATCCACCACAAGTGCATTACAAGCATAAGTGCAACACAAGGAATAAGTTCAACACACGAAAAGAAGCAAATCACCAATTAGACCACGGCGACTGCTGCGGTGGGTCATGAGGTACATCGTTTGATGCCGCCGATTGACCCTTCACAAAGAATAGATAAGATTAATTGTCTAGAGAAGCTAATCGATTGGTTAAACTTCCATTAACCAACCATGTCAGTTGAATCGCTTGACACCAAGTACAATATACAATCAGGCACTCCGGCCATACTCCATGATGCTCGTGCAATGAGATTGTCTCTAGTAGATGGTGGTTTCTACACATAAAGATGGTGGATACTTTACTATGTAATCAGGCACTCCGGCCATACACATAAAGATGGGCAACACGTAATCAGGCACTCCGGCCATACACATAAAGATGGGCTACCCAACTTTCCTATAGCACCAGTCGGGCTCAGTTTCAAAAGGTTTGGTACCATGACTAATCATTAGTCACTCATGTAAAGTTTCAGTACTAGACCATTAAAACTGTTTGACAAAGAAAAAACCATATAAAGGCTTATAAGTTGGCAACTAATATTCAGGACTCCATGTAAACTAACCAAGATAGATCTGTTCACTGACCAGTGTGCCTGAACATATCATTGGAGGCACCTGTACAAAGAGCAACTAAAAGATCTCAACATGGAAGGAAAGCTGGTACCATGGAAGCACTCCCGGAGAAGAATATTTTAATGGCGACACAAGACAGATGTGACGTAAAGGCTCCAATAGCAAACCTACTAAAGCCTGAATGTTCTTTTATGGTCTCAAACTATGTTCATTTTGTAAAATCTGTAGGCTGTCCAGACTTACTTTACCAAGAGAGCTTAACTGCAGCTGTCTGAGCTCTCTCATTCTAAAGTAGTAACTAGGTAAAAGTATTAATTTCCTGTTAGCTAAGAAAGTTTGCCCCAACCGAGAGACATACTACGTAGTAGACAAAGTCACAAAGCACAATGCAGAAGGAAAATTAGTTTTGCAGTCGCAAATAATTGCAGTTGAAATATCAGTTATATACAAAACATTTTTTTCCTTCTTCCATAACTGAACCCAGGATCTAATTTTTGTTAGTCACCGGATCCAAGTACCCCTAAATGATGAGTCCCTCATATATGTTATTGTTTGGGCCTTTGCTCAGAGTCACCGGATTTCTATATTTCCCCTTCCTATCGATCAATATGCACCCCAAATCACAGTAGAGCACCCGGCACTTAGATGTGTTAGCAGCATATCATCAGATCTGATCTCAACCGCTGCAAGAGAGATTCCTGTTTACTGACGATATTAAAAAATGGATTCACAAGGTCCTCAGCACAGGGTGGGAAAAAACAACGGTAGACAGGAACATGCAACATGATCATGATCGGTATAAACTAATCCAGCCATCCAGACCAAGCGTCTACTTGCACTGAAACTACTAAGTGGCCTTAGATCTGAAAGGAGAAGCGAACAAACAACTGCACCAAGAATATGGTTTTCTTGCTCCCGTTCCATGTCCATAGCAGTGACAAGTCTAGTTTCCCATGCGCTGCTGATGCTTGGCTGCGTGCCCAAGGCAGATCCGATCATTGCAACTGTGCGACCCACTTGCGTGTTTGCTCCAGATAAAAAACGGAAGGAGAGACAAACTGATCTGGTTTCCATCTTCCAATCCTCCTTCGCTGATGCAGGTGACAGCGCTGGAAGCTCACTTTCCCAGCCCAACTGCCCAGTAGAAGTTACAGAACCAACAGATGGGTGACGAACATGCCTGACACAGGTGCAAATGAATAAGAATAACAGCGCTAGCTCCAGCCTCACTCTACTTGCCATACGTAGCGCACTGCACCACGACGTGTGTGCCGTGCACTCCCGTGAATTCCGGCCGTTGCGTTGCGGGCAGCTAGCTCGCAGCGGCACATGGACGGGGCTCGATCTGTGCCTGTGCTCACTGTTCACTGTCCATGGTCCACGTTTTCTGCATGAGCTTGTAGTTTAGTCTACACACACTGCCGGATCGATAACGATCCATTGGCTACAGATTACACACATATCTGGATGGACGCACTTCTAGGCAGGTGTGAACAATCTGTAACTCTGTAAGGCACTTCTAGGCAGACTCCGGCCATACTCCGTGAGGAGATCCATTTAATTCATGGATTTGACCTCTAAATTCAGTTTTTTGGATCTGGATTACGTGGAGGCAAGACGTTTGGCAGGATTCCGATAAAAAAAACGTTTGGCTAGATTTTATGAACTGAAACTGTTTTTAAAATCTAGAGCTGCTGAAGCTCTTCGGCATAGGCCGTAACCCAGACCTACTCCAGATCCCCCAGTGGCTCCATCAGTACACGCAACCAAATTAAGCGAGACGAGGTAGAAGCCTAGAAGGCCAAACGAAGACAAATGTATGCAGGTAGCAGGCGATAAAGCTCCAATCCTTAATTAGTGTGACTTTTCAAGTTTTATCTACAGTCGTACATGTTAAGAGGTAAAGCAGCTAGAGCTGCTGCAGCGAACACGGAACAACACCCAAACCAAGGTAAGCAAAAGGGGCAGAAGTGAACTAGCAGCTCTGCAAACTGCAAATTAACAAGCTGAGTAACCTTTGATGCAAATCACCCCATCATTCCCATTGCTAAAGACTAATCGGCACTGAGGATAGATGTACTCACAGGAGTGTCATCAGGACGACGAGGAGGAAGGAATAGCGCTTGTGGCAGAGGTTCACCCATCTTCGCGCCGAGATTTTGCATCCACTGAAACATGTGCTCCTGCCTCTGCCGATCAGCGTCAATCTTCGCCTCCAACGCTATTCTCTGCCTCCTCTCTTCTTCAAGCTCGGCCTACAAAATTTCACCCCACTGTTACAATGGAAGTCAAAGGTATGTAAGAAACAATGAACGACGAATAAAAGAGTAATAACCTGCAAAGTCTGCATGGCGTGCTGTGTACTGGTCGGCCGTGGGCGTATGGGCGGCCTCTGGCCCGTGTCGCTTGCTCGGATCTGGGAGAGAGTGGGGGTAGTGGCCGTGTCGACGACGCTATCGCCAAGCCAATACCTGCCATGCTTCTTGCCTCCTCCCACCCTCATGACAAGGTCACCTTCGAAATCCTGGGTGCTCGGATCGTACTCCGGCCCATGGACCGCCTTGGCCGCCGTTGTGTACTCGGTGAGACGGCTTTGGATGGAGGGATTGCTGTACGCCGAGGGGGGGTCCTCCGGGTTGAAGTCGACGGCGGACGTCGCCTTGCCCTTGTGGGCCATAGCCCATGCCTTCACCTGGGAGCAAGGTGCGCCACCATGTGACGCCGACTGTGAAACAAACAGTAAGATCATTAGAAACTATGCAGAAGCAAGCGTTGGAATACATAAATGAAGTCACGTACCCATCTCTCCGCGTACTCGGCAAGGGTAAGGTTCCCCTGATGGTGTGGTGCACCTGTCATCATCAAACGCCGCTCCCGGCAAGCGGCGTGTGTCTCCGACCACTCCGAGGAGCACCACTTGTCCACCATTTTCCTCCAGCACTCGCCTTTACCGACCACCCAATTTGGAGGCACCTACACGTCAACAAGCATTTGTCATATAAGAACACAGTAAGTGTACTTAATCTCAGGAAGAAACAGTATTTACCAGCATGTATTGCTCTTTGGTCAGCGTCAAGGTTCTTGCGAGGTCTTTGTCGATCTTCACTTCCTCGAAGACAGCTTTGTATTGCTGTACAGCCAGGATACGCGCCTCGTAGTGCATGTCCTTCATGAGCTTGTAGCAGGCTTTGTGAGCATGCCTCTCGGCCCTCTCCTCGTATCCCTCGTCACATCTGTAGTAATCCTACATATAAACATTATGTATGTAGTCATTATTTCAAGGATGTGATAGGAATGCGATGTATTGAGCAAGATAGTGCGGGGAAGGCTTACCCACAGCTCTTTCACAACCCGCTGCGCCTTGTTGTCGAATTTCCTGCCTTCCCGATCTCGTGCATCGGGGGCAGAGGCGTAGTGCTCGAACGTGTAGGCCGGCTCCACCCCTCCTGCCCAGTCCACCAGGCCGGGGAAGTGTTCCCTACACAGAAGACCCAGGATTCCACCAGGAAGGCGTTTGTGATCACCTGTAGCCACAACCTTCCATCCCCTGTCCAAGTGATTAACGAAAAAAATATTAGTTTGTATTTTGCCATGTTAAACATATCAAATGAAGTAGCGATAACATCTTAAGATACTTACCTTGGCCCATTGGGGTGAATCACCGGCTGTTTCGTGAAAGGTATAGGCTGGTCCGGGAGGCGTGAAGGGCCTCGCAACCAGATCTTCGAAGCAGAGGAAGAGGAACCCCCCGCCGAGGGCTCCTCGAGCTCGCCCTCCTCCTCGTGCTCGCCCTCCTCCTGCTCGGCCTGCTCCTCGTGCTCCTCATGCTCGTGCTACTCCTCCTCTGCCTCCTCCTGAGGCGAGGGAGATACAGGCAACGGCGGTCGAGTCGCTGCACGCGCCTGCCAACCCTGGCCTCTCGGCCGACCCCTGCACCTCCGCGGCGGCTCCTCAGCTGCAGGAGCCTCCTCAGCTGGAGCGGACACCGAGCTCCGATAAAACGACCCGAGAGACCTCATACCGCCCACCATCTTTTGTCAATCACCTGCAATTAAAAAGAGTAAACCAATAAGCACATATAAACAGGACAACCTGAAAAAGAAATGCAAAATAAACGAAACATAATTAGAAGTGGGTCCATGCTTCACCATCAGATGGATGTACCATCTTCTCAGGACTGTATCGAGTGCCATTTTTGTGCCACGTCATCTGTTTCGCGGTTTCCTCGGTCATGTATAGCCGTTGGATCCTCGGTAAGAATGGAATGTACCATAGGATCTTCACGGGGATCTCAAGTCGCCTCTTCTCGACCATCACTGACTCTACCTCCGGTACCTAGAGGATTGACACTTTGGACAGTACTTTTGCTTTCTCATGTCCTTTCCTAAATAGGGACGCACCCCTTCGGACAAGCATGTATCCGCTCATATGGCATCTTGAGTGCACGAAGGAGTTTTGCGACTCGTACATGCTCTTTGGCATAATGTAAGCTTCACGGAAGCAAGCCGCCAATAACTCGCCAACGTAGCATCGTAACAATCTCGACTCATGCTAAGCCCGAGCCTTTAAGGCCATTACCCATCCAATGGCATCCAGTTGAGAAACCTTTGTGTGGCCGTGAAGGGGTTTACGTGCGAAGACAACATGTCATAACACGCTTTTGCGGTTGCCTCGCTCCTCCTCCCCACCTTCTTCACCTACGTGTGCTTCGTGAAAGTCATTTAGCGGTCACCTACCCCGGCATCAAGATCGAAATCTTCGACGCTGCGTGCTCTCACGACCTCCTCTCTCATCCGATCGGCTTCACCGTGGTAGATCCACCGAGTATAATCTGCCGTGAATCCATTCTTGCAAAGATGAGTAGACATGACATCCTTTGGTTGCCGACGCTTGTTTGCACATCTACTGCACGGACACCAAATGGTTGACGCTCCTGGAACTAGGGCAAATGCTCTATCTATGAAAGCCTCCGTCTTCTCAATCCATTCATCAGTCAAAGCACACTGACTTGGGCGGCCCGTGTACATCCACTCATGGTCATCCATCCTCTGACATATATATATATATATATATATATACCAGCGAGACATTAAGAATCAATTGCATGTACACGATGTTCCTACCATCTAATAGGTCAGGATAGGTCCTAATCCCAAGCGAGGATGCGTAGCTGGGGTTAGTCTCCATGGTCTACTCCGATCCGAGACATAATTTCGGCAGCACCTCCCCGTTGTTCTCCAAATACACGTCCCGGTAGGGAGATTGTGTATCCGGAGAACAACAGGGAGATGCTGCCGAAACTCTGCCTCGGAACGGAGTAGACCACGGAGACTAACCCCATCTACGCATCCTAGGGCTGTCCAAAAAACGTGGACAATTCGAAACAGATATGGTTATCGACATGCAAAGAGCTGCATATTTCTAACCGTATCTCTTTCGAACGGGAGACGCCTAACCGGGTTACGTGCTCTACAAACATGCATGATACAGAAAAGAGGGGTGTTTTATGCCTCACCTCGCTGTCCCGCAAATAGGAGAAGCCTCAACCGCTACAAGGTCCACGGAACACCAACAAACAGCCAGAAGCCTCAGTCCTCCCTAAAAGAATAAGTCATTTCACACGAGTAAGTAATTACCTTTATATCACCATAAGATAATGGATACATGAGGTCAGTAAGAAAGACACTTCTAAATAAGAATACCCGCGATGATCCAGATTATTCTTCTTGGTTTTTATTTTTTTATCTTACTACTTCCCTGCCCCATAATCTCTCCACTAATGCTACTGCGCCGTTCATGCGATTCAATCTCAGCATGCCAGCATTTATTCAATCCAACGTAGGGGAGTACACAGAAGGAGCTGCCCTCCGTTAGATGCCCAGAGTAAACAGAAACAATTTTATCATCTGTAAAGAAGCAAGTTTCGCATGAAACATTGCTGAAGCTGCATGCTCAATATTTCAATTTACAATTAGATCCAACCGAGTTCAGCTTAGATGTCAAGAAATAGTAGTACATGCATTTGATCTAAATCCGAGTTCAAAATAACAAGTTCAACTAGTCATTTTAAAGTCATCTACTGCAATGAAACTAAGACAGAAATACCGCATGGCAAGTGCAGAGAGAAATCACACATAAAAACCTTCAAGACAGAAATGTTATTGTAAGTTCTAACTTTCAAGGAAAAGATTTATTCTTCAGATATATAACAACTGTGAACTGTCTGATCAAATAGTAACCCAACTTGGCTTGTTGCCTTTACTGAATATATATATGACTCTGTGACTAGCCAACAGGACACATCTAGTTAGAGACCTATCTATGTCGAATTTGCATCGGGAGAATTGAACTCTAGAAAGGCAGAGCTGTGTCCATTTGATGGAGAATCCAAACCGTAGTAGCATGGAGCACGTACAGGAGCAGACCCAGTAAGGACATGGGTGCACACATGTACACCCCCATAATTTTTGCAAAACAATCAAAGTTAGCAGGCATAATACATGCATAGTTGCATATACACTTGGAACTAGATGATCAAGATTACTGGTCACAAAGGCAAAGCTGTCTCACCACAACAAAACAATAGTAGATATCACCATCTTGGTAATCAAGATTCAGTCTTCAGTGAAAAGGAAAATTTCAGTTTTCACTGAAAAGATCTTGGTCCTGGTAACAACAAAGTGGTTAGTTACAGGAATGTCTCTCCCGTATATTCCTGACTCTAGCCCTTCTCTTCCTTTGCCCTTATTCAATCCACTAATGCTACTGCTGGTGCTGGGCATCACGCACAGCTTGCAAGTGACAGCATGCTTTGGCTTCTACCCTTACCACACAAGAAGAGAAAGTGAGGCTGTAACAGCTAGCAGTAAAGCAGATCTCTCTTTAGCCTGAGTGGTGTCATCTCATGCTTGCCATTGCAACTGCAACTGCACTATAGCCTCAAATGGCTTTATTCTCCTTCACTTCACCAGGATATGATCTAGTTAGCATCTTTTTCTCCACATCTATAACAGGATTGACCTTGCACATCTATCCTTATTGGATGGCACCAGTAGTGTGTCACCAACAACTAGCTCAAATGGAAAATCCACAGGATTTTATTTTAAGATAAACAACACACACACACACACTAAATGGCCAAGAGAACAGCTGCTAGTCCACCAAGTGAGCTTTGTAAAGACAGACATATGACTATATTCATAGGCATGCTACAACTAGGAAGATTGCTAATGAAAAAAACAGCCTACAAATTTGAAATTTGGAGAAGAACGAAGTGCTACAAGGGCATTCATCATGCTTTATAGTAGCTAATTATTTTCATGAATATAGTCATATGCCATTTATCTCACAATACCAAATCCACTCGATGTACACAGAAATTTCGGCGGCAGGAAAGGCACCTCCCATAATTTTCAAAACGATATTTACAAATCAACTGTAGATTAAACTTTAAGCAATCAGACTTCAAAAGGCAAATCTGACTCAAAAAAGGATATCAAGGACAGTAGGAACATAATCAGACTAATAATCACAAATCATGACAACCTGCTAACACCAATTCAAGCATTCATCAGCCATCAACTCTAATTTATAAACTATCTCCATCCTCAAATGAACAGCTATTTTTGAAATCACTCTGATGGTGTCTAAGCAGGACAATATGAGAAGCAGTGAGAATACAATGGGGCTTACCGGAGAATGGGGGAAGCGGTGGGATCCTGCGGTGGGCTCCTGCGGCGACGGCGAAGTCTCCGCCGATTCTCTCCACAACCCTAGGGCGGTTTCGTGGGCGTGCTCGCGCCACCTTCGGTTTCATGGTGGGGACAGGCGTGGGCTGCCGGTGGGTGTGGCAGACCGGTGGGGTGGGTGGAGGTCGACGGCGGGCGGGCGGGCGGGTGGGGTGGGGAGGGAGGGGGCCGTGGAGTGGGAGGAGGGGCGTGGGGGAGCTCGGCGGCGGGCGTGGGGAGCACGATGGAGTGGGGAGGAGGAGGGCGTGGGGGGGAGCTCGGTGGGGCGCTAGGGAGGAGGTGACGGCCACCGATGGAGTGGGGAGGGAGTGGAGTGGGGAGGAATGGAGAAATGACCAGAGCCGGCCCGCGGCCTATCTATTTTGTGGCATGTTTGCCGAGTGTCGGCCCGATACGACACTCGGCAACGTTTTTAAAAAAAATTCCATCAGTTTGCCAAGTGTCGGCCGATGGCGCACTCGGTAAACTACTTAAAAATCCCTATTCTCCCTTAAAAAATTCCATCAGTTTGCCGAGTGCCACCTATGCAGCACTCGGCAAACTTATTTCTATATTTCATGTTGCCCTTTTCTTTCCTCTACTTAATTACTTTCCTCTATTTCATGTTTCACTAATTTCATGAAATGAACTTGCATTACACTTTGTTAGGTGCACTCACAAATGTATATTTCAAGCTTGTACAAAAATTGGACTATTATTTCATGTGTTTGTATATCACGCATCTGAAATTCAATAATTGCGACGAAAGAATTAAAATTACGAAATGGCTCCGAAAAATTGCCAAAAATTCACAAGAAGCGATCTTTGTTCTCTATTGTATATACAAAAAATTTTGAAGTGAAACTCCAAATCGACATTCAAATTGTCTCCTCATCTTACCGGATCTTTCTCACATCTCAGAAACTTCTCCAGAGATGATCCGATTTGTAAGCAACGTACGTGTCAACTTTGCCGAAACACTCTCAATTTTTTACCATAGCCTCCACGTATGATATCATGACAACTCGACGAATTTCGTGATTTTCAGAGTTCGTTTGCTTTTTATAGAATTTTTAGACGTTTCCGCCACGCGTTTCTACTCATGTTTCGCGAACACAATGTTCGAAATTTCTGGTCTGGCCCTGGATACGGTCTCAAAACAGACTTAGTGACAAGAATATCATTTTTTATTCACTTTTTCGGATATTCGAAGCACTTGCAGTTCAAATCCAAAAAATTACCGAAAATTCATTTGACTAAAATAAATTGATGAAATATAGTAAAATAACTCAGAAATGTACAAAACTTCAACACAGAGCAACATGTATTGTAAGACAACAGTACAAAAAGTTTGGGGGGCAAAATCAAAAAAAAAATTGTTTGCCGAGTGTCGCAAGGTGACACTCGGTATAGATGTGGGTTTGCCGAGTGTCGTATTTTGACACTCGGCATATAGGTGGGTTTGCCGTGTGTTAACGTGTGACACTCGGCAAAATGATAATGGAGGTCGACGGTGTTACCCGGACATGAAGTTGTTGTGTGTCTATTCTTTGCCGAGTGTAGGCACTCGGCGTAAAATGTTATGCCGTGAGTTTTGTTGTTGCCGAGTGTCGTCTTTGGGACACTCGGCAAACATCATGTTTGCCGAGTGCCCGAAATCTTGCCCACGGCAAAGGTGGGGACACTCGGCAACTTAGGTGTTTCCGGTAGTGCATGATTGAACACTAATTGTCAAATAAAAACGAAAGTGCTACAGTAGCCAAATTCTGAAATTTCGCGGAACTAAACAAGGCCTAAGTGCGCTCTTTGGACGTGTGGCAGTTCTGTCATTTCAGCTTCATGGTCAAATATATATACGGTTGAAATGCATGCTTCATGGACGCAGCGGTTCCCTCGTGACTGGTATTGACCATACACCCCCCAGGTGCTCCCATAAGAACTAGGAATTGAAGCTCACTGTTCGCATACAATACAATAATAGGAAGGCGTTACTTCCTTCCTAGTGTTTCTGGTGATTCAGCTGATCTTGATAAGCATCGTCAGCCAGAAGGCTCATGGGCTGAGTGCTCATGATTGTGGATGTAAGTGCTAAGGGACTATTTGATTGTTATCGTGTGTGTTTTTTTCCTGAACGTTTGTTTCGATTGTGGCTGTGGATAAGTTCATTCGCATACGTCTCAGTTTTTTCATTCTTTCATATATGTGTTAGCTGCAATCTATATAGTACACTCATGACACAAGAATTTTCATTCTCATACGTCTCAGTTCTTCTCATATATGAAAGAAATATCTTGTGTGTATCATGGTTTTGATTGAGTATAGGCATAGGTAATCGAAACACCATTATGGTCAAACTGTCTTGCAAACACACCTTGTAGTTAACTTTAGCTAACATCTCCTTCGAAGCTGTTTAAATTCAAACTAATACAATATATGAGGCAATCTAAAATGCACTGCCATAAACATACACGACACTGATCTGCAGAACGAAGTTGATGAATCGGTGCTCCTGTCTTCTCAAATCATAATTGCAATATAAAGATGCACAAATAAGGTGGTTCAGAAGCCTGACGACAAAAATAAATAAATAACAATTAGGTTGAACATTGACCCTGTTATAATCAAATGAGTTGTTATAAATACCTCAAAAATGCCTACTTCTCGATACTACTGCCTGGTTCACCTCTTCATGCCTTCGTGCATCATGCATAAGCATCCACAAAAACTACAGAGCTGCACAAAGAGATTGGAGACAGCACAACCATGCTATTTGAAGACATCGGAGACAGCACAACCATGCTATTGTGCCAAAACAATAAATTTATCAATCATACATTTAGGCGATATATTCAATGATATGTGTAAGCACATAAGCTTGTGCCGGTTAGTGTACAGCGTAGATTAGATATAGCTGTTTTTCCGTTTTCTGTTTCTCAGATAGAGTAGCAGCGCGCGACGTCGCCCATGCCGCGCTATTCCACGGCATGTCCCAGCGGTGTGGGAGATGGCAGATCATGCTCACGGGCGTGCCGCGCGAATCTCGGCCTCACGGCCTCTGTATCTTGCACTTATATTCTGCAATCTAAACAAGAAAACGCTGGCAGTTTTACCAGCACCAAAACTCCGTGAGTTAGCGTTCACCTCTGTGTTCACGTGAGAGAGAGATAGAGCTCACTGGCAGCAACCACGCTGGCGGTGATCTGACAATTGATATCAGAGCCCCATTGATCCCAGCGATGGTGGGTATGCCGCATCCCCAGCCTCAGACTGGCGACGACAACACGGAGACCTCGGGCGCTGACAACACACCCCACGGGTCGCGTTTGCCGCGTTGCCACCGAAATGTCCGCATACATGGTTTGCTATGCACTTTAGATATGTACAAGGTTGTATCAGACGCTAGGCGCTAACTAGGCGTGACCCGGAGAGCCTAGGCGCACCTAGGCATTTGCAAGGTGTTTCTAGGCATTTTACACATTTATATATTACATGAAAAATGAAGAAATTAGAGACATGGACAGAAAGGCCATAAAAATAGAAAGGTCCTTCAAAACAGAGCCCACCTTACCCACCAAGACTTTAGAGCAACTCCAGCAGTAGCCCCCAAAACAGGGCCCTTACTTTTCATTTTGGTGCTCCCCACTATTGGGGGGCCTGTTTTCTGGACTGAACTCCAGTAGTAGCCCCCAAAACAGGCCCCCCTACTTCTTAATTCCCTCTATTTTCTCACACACTATATGCATATGTATTGGAGAACATTATATTATATAATAATTTATTTAAACTATAATGAATAACGATAAAAGCACCATACCTAAATAAAATTATAAATAAAAATATGAATGTTTAAATTTAAATTCAAACACAAATTTTGTCCGAATTTAATGATAGTCGATCACAACATAATCCATAACATGTTTGCAAATCAAATAACATAATCATGAAACATAAAGTCGAACAAAACAATTAACTTGCGCCATGTCGTGCCCACAAATGCTCCACAAGATCGTTTCGGAGTTTCTCAAGCCCCTCTTTATCTTCAATCTCCTTGTGTATCCTGAGAAACTCGGACATCACATTTGGATTGCGGCGTTGGTATTCCTCCTGCCTCAACTCCTCACCCCCATCTTGATCATAGTCATATCCCCCAACATCGGCGTCATCTCTGTCATTCTCGGTTATCATATTATGCATGATCACATATGCTGTCAATATGTACCATAGCATATCCTTGCCCCAAAATCTTGCAGGACCCCTAATCATGGCAAAGCGTGACTGCAAAACACCAAATGCTCTCTCAACGTCCTTCGGGCCGCTTCTTGAGCTTGTGTGGAGTGAGACTTCTTGTTACCTTGTGGACTTCTGTAGCTCTTCACAAATGTAGGCCAAGAAGGATAGATCCCATCTGCCAAATAATAACCCATGGTGTACTTATTGCTATTCACAATGTACTCAATTAGAGGTGAAGTTCCTGAAGTTAGTCGCTGAAAAAGGGGAGACCTTCGAAGTACATTGATATCATTTAGTGATCCTGGTAAGAATTAGCAACAGCGCCACCAAATCATCATCATCTGATTCTTCTTCCTCCCACCATTGCTCCAAAAAATCATCTTCATCATCGGTGAACACCATCAGCAGTATCGTTGTCATATATAAATTTACAATTTCAGCAAAACATAGTCATCAGACAAGCGTCAATGCTCAAGAAGCCACACACACGTATCCTTAACTGTCAATTCTCAAAAGCCACACACACACACACACGTATCCTTCACTGACATGCATACTACTAGCAACTAGCAAGACTAGGAAGGCAAAAGTAGGACCCAGATGTATATTGTCGCGTTCAGATCTAGAGCAGATAGCCGAGGCATACCTGGAGTAGAGAGCACGGGCGTTCACATCAGCTCGTGTCGCCGGGAAGTCGCAGACTGGGACAGGCCGCGGTAGCTGGGGGAGTTCGCGCCGCCAGGAAGTCGTGGGGCCGGGCGAGTCCATGCCGCCGGGGAGTCGTGGGGGCCGGGCGAGTCCGTGCCGTCGGGGAGTTGCGGAGGATTGGCGGCGCTGCGAACCCTAGCGGCGTGCGGTGGGTAAAACTGAGCCTCCCAGCCACACACACACCCGTTCGCGTGACTCTTCCTTCCTTCTTTGTCGCGGCCAGACTCCTCCCTTCTGTCTGCGCCACCACCAGCCTCCTCTTAGCAACGTCTACCATCTCTGCTGCCGTGCAGCTGCGTTTCCCATCTCTGCTGCCGCCGGTGGTCCCTGCCATTGCTACCCAATGTCCACATCTCCCCGCCGCCGCCATCCATGCCTCCTCGATCCCCTGTAGCAGCCCGCTGTTCCCACCTCCTCCCCCGCCGCTCAGCTGCCAGATCTGCACATAAGGCCACCAGGGATGGCATGTCTAGCTGTTGTGGCCAACTGGCGCTGCAAAGATACCTAGGCAGCCGCGGAGCAATGCGCTGTGAAATACTAGATATATATTATATCTACATGCATAATAAAAATAATATATCTAGAAAATTCAAAATCTTATAACTTGGAACAGATCGAGTATTTTAGAGTATGTTCTCCCATCTTTAGTAAATCACCTTCCCTAAGGGTACATGCTCATTTATCAGTTTTAATATGTTCATATGCTCATTTTAAGATACTCCAAATCGTACTACATGGAAAAAATTCAATGGAGCTTGTATTTTTAGTACTCTATTCCAAATTATAAGATATTTTGACTTTTCTAGATACATAGTTTTTGCTATACACCTAAATATACACTATGTAGATACATAGTAAAAACAATGTATATAAAAATACCAAAATGTCTTCTAATTTGGAAAGGAGTGAGTATATTGTTAATTTGTTATAATACCGTGATAGTAGTACATAAAATAAGTATAACTAGTATACTTGACATGTGTACTATCCTAGATGGTCTGGTATGATCACATACTCTCTATGTGTCCACTTCGTCAGGCCATATGCACCATAAATCTTAAGATACACATTTATAGGGTATAAGAGTAAGATGAAAGAAGAAAATGGGTTAGATAAGATAAGACATTTAAATACACAGTGGCAGATCCAGAAATTGATTTCGACTGACTTAGCTAAATTAGTTATAATCTTTTGTAATTGTATAAATTCTACACCTTTTATTAAGTAGCTTTGTTTATGCATGACTAGGGCAGCAGCATGGGCAGCCTGGGCTGTAGATCCGCTTTTGCGTACTTATAGGTAGCAAATATCAGTGTTTACTTTGGTCAAAGAATCTCAATAGAAAATGTAACTGATTATCGGGTGAAATAAAAACAGAAAAATAAATAAAAAGACTAAAACCATTCGGTAGTTCAATATTCTCTCCCTTCCAAATTATAAGACGTTCTAACTTTCTTGGAGAATCAAAGAATCTTAAGTTTGACCAAAATTATAGAGAGAATTACAAAAATTTATGACATCAAATAGGTACACTATAAAAATATAATTAATGAAATTTAATGATACTTATTTGGTATCATAAATGTTATTATTTTAATATAAATTTTGTCAAACTCGAGATACTTTGACTCTCTAAGAAAGTTGAAATGACTAATAATTTAGGATGGAGGGAAGAACATAGTTATCCTAATAATGTTTTTTGTTTAGAACCATTTAGGAGATTTTAGAAGTGTTTGAAAATCTTAGCAGTCTATGAATTTGTATTTCTAGAGATAGTATGGTTCCTACCCCCTGGAGGTCTCTATAGAGATGACTGTTGATGGAGCTGCATCTGGGAAACAAAATTGGCATAGTAGTGAACATTCTCTTTTGGAACATCTATAATAATATAGTTATTCCCATGTTTATTTGTTTAGAACCATTTAGGAAATGTTTCTCATAGCTATAGCTAGCATCTGTTGAGCCGTCTAAGGCCCTGTTTGGATCCACACTAACTAAACTTTTGCCTGCTAATTTGGCTAGCTAAAGTTTAGCTGTGGTTGTTTGGATCATCTAAATAATTGGTTTTTATTTACCATGTTGCCCTTAGTTTTGTTGAGCCCAATATGGACACGGAAAAAAGAGGGGCGATTTTGTCGTTACTCATGCTTTAGCTGGATTGGAACAACTAAACGGATGGTATATATTTTAGCCACCAGCTAAAGTTTAGCTAAGTTTTAGATCCCTAGCAGCTAAACTAATTTAGCAGCTGAAGTTTATCCGGTCAATCCAAACAGAGCCTAAGAAAAAGACCTAGCATAAGCAGCTCCAACCGTATGGTTTATCATGGTTCCAAATGCCCAGCAGTCACACAGACAATTTAAAATAGAAAATACTATCAATTTTGTAGTTGTTGAACTGTGATGAACAACTTTGTTTAAGGTTGTGTTTAGTTCGCGAAATTTGGGAATTTGACTACTGTAGCACTTTCGTTTTTATTTGGCAATTATTGTTCAATCACGGACTAATTAGGCTCAAAACGTTTGTCTCGCGATTTTCAACCAAACTGTGCAATTAGTTTTTTTTTCGTCTACATTTAATGCTCCATACACATATCGCAAGATTCGATGTGATGACTACTGTAGCACTTTTTGAGAAAGTTTTTAGAACTAAACACAGCCTAACAAAATGAGCGAGAGCAATTGATACTTGACGGCCTGCTTTTGGGTCCACGTGCAGGTGGCTGGGGAGATCATACACTTCCTTGCGGACCAAGACTGGTGACCCCGCCGTGCCATCGTCCGCCATGTAAAAATACATAAATAAACTGGTTCATTATAAATATATATCGCTGATCAGCATAAATAAACTGGACCTTCTCCAAATCGATCGAGGATCCAAATTCAGTGTATGCATCCGAGTGTCTATATATTGAAGGTTTACTACAATAATCCTGTACTAGCTAGTTTGTATTTTGAAAGATGAATTATATCAATATTATATCGCGTCAAATATACACTGCCTTCTTTCTTGAATGATTATGATATCTACTCTTCTTTCTGCACTTTACATTAGTATTCTTTCATTCGGTGTACACACTGGCTTTGATATAGGTCACTGCGGACTGTGCCTAAATAGATATTGTTTGAGCGCGTGTTTAGTTGGTTGAAGTTTGGAATTTGGGCTACTGTAACACTTTCGTTTTTTTTTTGGCAATTAGTGTTCAATTATGGATTAATTAGGCTCAAAACGTTCGTCTCGTAATTTTCAACCAAACTATGCAATTAGTTTTTTTCATCTACATTTAATGTTCCATGCACGTATCGCAAAATTCGATGTGATGGGTACTGTAGCACTTTTTGGGATTTTGGTTGAGAACTAAACACGGGCTGAGTATGTAAATCGAGAACAAGAGAATGAAAATGATTGAACTCCACTTCTCCCATTCACACTGATCAGGTTTATATACACTATGAACCATCGCTTGGTGGGATGACCGATACCCCGAAGTCGGTAATTTACACTAGCGTATACTAACTGCCTGATTAAAAAGACGTTGAAGGTTAATCCTAATCACCCCTACTATATAACAGACAATCCTTGTCGGCTTGTCGCTGCCAGTTGCACTAGAGCCGGAACTGATCTGATTTCACTGTCGTGTCATAAGCCTAGGATCTGGGCAATGATTGGGATCCTACTGATCGAGCAGTGAAGCCGGCTATCGCTGCCAATTCAGATCACAACCTGGCAGCGATATGACATGATCGAGCATGCCTAAGTTGTTGAAACACTTGAGGAGTTAGCACATTTGAAAAAGGGGCGAAAAACTAAGTGTTTGGAGGCTTCTAGTAGGCACTGGATATAACTCCGGCGGTGATCAGGACATACCTCCTTCGGATGCACCCGCTGATCCTCCAACCGTTATGCAAGGTCCAATGACTCGAGCTCGAGAATGTGACAACTAAATTTATAGGTGACATCGTTCTTAAGCGATCCTTTGCATAGTTTTAAGAATATATTACTAACTAATGATGTTATCCTATTTAGGAACATTGGAGAGGGTCAAGAGGAACTTGGAGGAAGGTGTGGAGGCGGAGAAGACCAACAAGGACGCCCAACACAAGCTGGAGGCCTAGTACAACTCGACTTCGAAGTTATCATCACTTGACACCGTCAGACTGGATAATGATTGATAGAGACCAAGTTACTATAGTGCACCATCTTTATCTCAGAATGGCATTGCCTTATTAGTATTATATATGATAGCCCACTTAAAATCCCATTGTGCAGTTTGTTTTCACTTGTATATACCTTGTAGCAATGAAAATGCCCCAAATTTATTATGTATAGAATGAGTAATGTGAGTGAGAGGATTCTGTACCAGATTGTTCCTATGGTTAGTATGGCACACGTTGCCTGATGTATGACGATGCTGCAACTTTGCATGGTTTACTTTTGCTATTGCCGTGGGAGCCCACGGTAGAAATCATTACGATTTGCAGGCAAGTAATAAAGAATATATAAGATACTATATTAGGGAATAGAAGACCTGTCAGTCAGTGTTGCACGAGATGCTCTAATATTGACACATCACTTTGGGTCAAAACTTGGCCCATGTAAGCCAAAAGCCCACACCAAACCCTCACCCTCCTGCTCTGGGCCGCCAGCTTCTGCTCGGCGCCGCCCGCGACCCCACGCCCGAGTTCCGGCCGACTTCCTTTGGAGCGGAACCCGACCCCACGCCCGCGTGGCGCGCCGCAGGCAAGCGCACCCGATCCCGGAGGCCGGAAAGGAAGACGCCCGTGGCCCTGACGAATCCCCCGGCTCCCCTGCTCTGTGCCTCCGACACGCCGCCGGCCCCGAGGTCAGTGGCCTTGAGATTTTCCTTTGTTTTTGAGATTCCAACTGACGACTAGCTAGCTTGCTGTGTTGAATTTGCTTCGCTATGTGAGGGATTAGCTAGGACCATAGTGTTGGTTTCTAAAACTACATGGGGGAAGAGAATGCAGCTTAATGGGAAAAAAAAAGGGCGTACCCAAGGAGCTCCCGCTGCGTGCGGGGTCTTGGGAAGGGTGTCAGTGGTAAGCCTTACCCTCGTCTGTGCAATGCGAGGAGACCGCGACTCGAACCCGGGACCTTCCGGTCACAGGCGGTAAGACTCTACCGCTTGCACTAGGCCCGCCCTTCAGAATGCAGCTTAATGGACAGGGAAAATTAATTAAGCTAGTTTCTTTTTTGGGAGATTATGCTCATCCTGAGAACTCCATGAACTGGTGTGGCCGCTGTCTTCTAATAAACAGCAAGGGCTGCAGTACCTCATAAAAATTCTGTACTACATAGTTTTAAATATTGTTAGTTATATTTCAGTCTAAAAAATCCATGTATGGCTTGTAGCACTAGAGAAAGAAAGTAGATATAGAGATAGTGATGTTTCCCACCTTACACCAGCTCTGTTGCTCTCCCCCACCCCCTAAGTAGGATAATAATGACATGACATGGTTTGTTGCTAGGAGTGGTATTCAGAATTTTAGTCTTGTCAATGCCCTGCAATTTGTTTAATGTTTTGATGATGATCATTATGTTCAATCCTCTCTGTTTGGTGTAATGGGTTGAGAAAGGTGTTGGCTGGTCCATGCCTACTACACTGTACAGGGTCTGCTGCGACCTTTCAGTATGAGGGGAGCAGCCTACCTGTCGAGTGAGGAGAGTGCACGGGTTCACATTGCTTCAGGTTTACAAAATGCTGATTACATGGCCCATTCTAAATAAAACGGTTTACTGCTGTATGCTGTTAGTCGTTGCAACTAGAGGTCTAGCACTAGTACCATTATACAGATTGAAATTGTCCACTACTTTCCCATTTTTCAAAGAAAAAGGAGTCCATACCCCACACCCACAGTGAAACAAATTGAAAGTAGAGTCAGATAGATAGTAGGCTACAACCAAGGAAAAGAAAACAGTTTACAAAGATCAACATTTGAGCATAGTGTTTTTTTTAAGGCCCCCATGTGCATACTAATTTTCATCACATTTCTCCCAAAATACGGTTTCAATGCTAGGATATAGTAAAGCATTTATATGAATGATTTTGTTATTTATTGGAATTGACATTGTAGTTCAGAGGTTGTTGTTTAGTGAAAATGGCATGGTGTTGTTCAGTTATGTGAAATTTTGTTCTGTTCTTCAGTTTTCTAAATTTCAGAGAAGGTTGGTCATCTTGCTTTTTTGCATACTGAAAGATAGGTAATATGTGCTATGAAATGCAAAGTGGGAGGCCAGGAACACATGATTGAAACACATGTTATATAGATACCGAGAGCATTCAATTTATTTCATCAGTTATTGCTCGAAAAAAGGGCATCATGCTTTGCTGTTTCTAACTAAGACTTTGGTTATATATTATACGGGGGTGAAGTGTGTTGATTTTAACACTGTGGGCTAGTATAACATCACTAGTTTAATTCTATCAGTCATTAATGTTTCACAGGGAGTTCAAGTTACTCTAAAGGCCTCAAATTTTTAGGTCATCACACAATTGGTTTGTGATACTTAGGGAGTTAGGGGTTACATAAAAACATGCAGTGATTCTGAACTAAACATGCGGTGGAAGAAGCGGTTGTGCGTACTGTTATTGACACTTGGTATTGTTTCCCAGTACCACACTTAGTACTATAGCCAGGGTTGACACTTAGTACCGTTTCCATGTACTGCACCAGTTTCCTATACTAGGAAAAGTACTAAAGCTTGTCCTTGACTACATATTTATTTGATCAACTGCCTTGTACAAATCTTTTTCTATAGGCAAAGTGCAACTGTTACAGAGGTACTATGTGAATTACAGTATCGTAGATACACTTCCCAATGAGCACAATGTTGAAAATTCTTCTTTGATGGCCAAGATTTCAGCATAAACCTCCTCTGTTCTTGGCCGATCCTTGGGTGACATCTCAGAACATTTTAGACCAAGATTTATGAGTTGCATGGCACAGTGCTGCATTTCAACTATTTCTTGTCCTCCGTCTTCACCTTCATGATATCCAGTGAGATTTGGTTATGGATATTCAGTGGAAGTGATGACTCCACAAAGTTGCGGATGTTTACTCCATCCTTAAACATGTCATCAGTTGGTCGCCTTCCTGTAATAATCTCCAGCAGAATAATTCCATAGCTGTAGATGTCACCCTCAACAGAGATTTTGCACCCCACACCATACTCTGCAATGTTGTGTAAAACTTAATAAGAAAGTCCTCCACTTAGCTATTTCAGAAAATTGGCAAAAATATAGATGAGATGTCAATGCATCATTTACAGGACAAATATCATGTATACATAAGTACAATTCATTCTGATTAAAAAAGCAAGAGTGAAACATGTGCTCACCTGGTGCAATGTAACCGATAGATCCTCTTGGTCCTACAGCACTCGATGAATTATTGAATCCAGTTGAAAAGTCAACAGAAAGAAACTTTGCAAGACCGAAATCACTGAGTGATGCAACCATTTCATCATTCAAAAGGACATTGCTTGGTTTCAGATCACGATGTACCAAAGGAGGAGTGCATCGATTATGAAGATAGTCCAATGCAGCAGCAATATCCACAGCTATTGCTATTCGTGTGCCTAAACTCAATGGTCTTTTCGTGCTTTTTGTGTACTCTTTCTGATGGAGCCAGCTTTCTAGGTTACCATTTACCATGTACTCAAGAATGAGTGCTTTGAATTCATTTCCAGTTGGATCAAACGTTGAACATACACTAATCACTCTTATGAGATTCCGATGGCGAATGTTTCTCAATGCCGCACATTCAGAAAGGAAGTTACTTGGTGCTCCAAATTGGTCAAGCCTGAATACCTTTATGGCAACTGCACATTCTTCAACCATGAATTGACCTTTGTATACCAATCCAAACCTTCCAGATCCAACAAGACTGTTAGGAGAGAAACCATCTGTTGCTTTGAATAAATCACCATATGAGAAATTCTTTAGCTTCTTTAATGGCTGGTTGGCTAGTATAACATCACTAGTTTAATTCTATCAGTCATTAATGTTTCACGGGGAGTCATCACTCTGCGGGGTGACCGGACGCTCCGTTAAGCTCTGACTGGACTCTGACCAGCGTCCGGTCAGCACCAACCGAACGCTTCCGGTCAAGAAAAACCCTTTATGGAACCTTATTGGAGTCGACCGGATTCAGGCACCCTAGCACCCGGTTAGTACCTACCGGACGCGTCCGGTCGAGCAAAAGCCTCTCTAGAACCTCTCTGGAGTTGACTGGATGCAGGCACTCAGCGTCCGGTGCTCTTCCACTCAGCGTCCGGTCAGTACCAGACGACTGCAGTTGCTCAAATGAACTGACCGGACTCTCCAAGCTGCGTCCGGTCACAACCAGACTAGCGTCCGGTCAGTCATTTGACCCTCCATTCACTTCCAACTCGAAATCATATATGAATGAAGGTAACTCCAATTGATCTTAGGGCTATTTCTGAGCTACCTAGTGCTAGGTTTGACAAGTGTGCACCACACCTAACCCACTAAACTCACCTAGGTCAAGCTACTAGTCCATACCCCCCTTAATAGTATGGCCAAAGGAAAAATAAAGTCCTAAACTACTCTAAGTGTCTCTCAAACAACAAACGACACTTAGAACTAATCCGTCCTTTGAAAACCGAAATGATTTCCATCGACAGGAGCATGACAACCATGGTTGTCCAATCAATTTCTATTACCATGACCTAACTAACATTGCCTCTGCAAAACACACTTTAGTCATAGTAATCTCGTGTCGTCATTAATCACCGAAACCCAACTAGGGGCCTAAATGCTTTCGGGCTTAATAAATTCGTCTCGTTGAGTACTGACGGATTCTGTAATTTGTTTTTTTATTAGTATCCGAACACCTCATACGACACTCTCACGTGACACCTCATAAATTTTAGTCACCGAATCCAAACACGCCCTAATTTGATCATTCAACAGAAGTAACTGCGCTCTTTGGAAGTGTGGCAGTTCTGTCATTTCAGCTTCATGGTCAAATACACGGTTGTAATGCATGCTTCATGGACGCAGCGGTTTGACTGGTATAAACTTGATAAACCTTTAGCTACTTTAACCGGCATGGATTTCATAATTATATTTTTTTTACGGCGGGAGTAAGTATTTAGGGTGAGTAGCTATGAGCAGCAGTGCATCCATGCTGGTACAATCTGGGATCAACACGTACAGATCGATGGTCATGAGGTGCATCAGGATCCAGCGTCTGCACATGGGTGGATCTCCACATGCATGGATGGGCCATGGGGCGCCAGGCAGTAGGCATGGTGAGGAGCGTGTGACCTCTAGATGAGCCTACGAGCTCACAGCTCAACACAGGCGTCGACTTGACTTGACTTGCCCGCAGACCACGGCCATTGCCCATTGGTAACGCTGCGTCCATCTTCATGGCATGGATTGGCCGTGCATGGGGCTCTATTAGTAGGCATGCCGACGACGAGGAGCGTCTGAACTCGATCTTCAGACGTCGCGTCTTGATGAGCCCTACTACGTGCTCACAGCTCAGCATATGTACAGGCGTCGGCGACTTGACTTGCCTTGCCCATAGCCCACGGGCCGCGGCATCATGTACTTCCAAACAATAATAAAGTGGGATGGCTACGCTACGCTTCTAGAGGAAGCTTCGTTGATTATCTTGGATGAAGCCTCAATGACTATATTGACTTGGAGACACAGAAATACGAAAGCAAAACACGAGATAGTACAACTATGACGCAGGCAAGAAGCAAGAATAGCACGACAGCTAGCCCAATAGGAGACTATACACTACTGCTGTAACCATTTTCGAAGGCGGTCATTTTGGATTATTCAGAGGTGGGTATGCATGGCGTCCGTCTCTGGCAAGTGGTCACTGTTAATGGGTCATTTCTAGAGGCAGGTGCTGCAGCCGCCTCTGTTAATATGGATGTCAATGGAGGCGGGCGCGTTAATGCGATTAACAGAGGCGGCTAAAGCTAAGAGGCCCGCCTCTGTTAGGTAGCCATCCGAATAGCTTGGCTTTTTCCCACTTTCAAAGAACTGGCTAGCCTCCGTTAATGTTTTGCAGAAGAGTTATTTCATTTCCCATGATCTTATTTGAATTTTGTTTCGCAATTGCAAGATTCTTGCAAACCGATCGAATAAGTTTTACTTAGAACCACCAATGCCAGTCCTGGAGATATGCTTGCGAAATATATACGTCTTTATGTATATATATACGCATACATGTAGATCATACATGTGTCTCAGAAATATCTGCCATTCCGATGGACACGTTGGCGCATGAGGAGGTCACAGAAGTCGGCTACAATAGTGGTTATGCACTCCTGCTCAACATATTTCGTCTTCCACTACCGTTGTGAATCCTTTAGCACCTTGTAGTTCATGCTGCATTTCTCAGATTCTCTGAGGAACTCCTAGGTGTAGAATCCACATGGCTCAGGATGGAAGAGAGAAGAAAGAAGAGGACAGTGCTACCTTTTTGTACTGTGATGTTATCACCATTAGTTCTTGGCTCGAACTGACAGTGATAGCACCAAATCACTGTCGGCTCTTGGTTAGAACCGGCAGTGATGTGGTCCTTCACTGTCGGTTTTAGCCTAGCCCCAATCATTTTCTTATTTTCAAGCTCGGAACCGACAGTGAAGGTAATCACTGCCGGTTCTCGATCACAAATCCGGCGGTGATGAGGCTGGTAGTGATGTCCAAATCTGTAGTAGTGACTGGTTCACCACGCCATGCATGGTCCCTGGCTGTTGTGAAGAAGAGATGTTCCGAGGGTCCCTTTGCATAAGTGTTGTCTCGGGGAATAGTGTTGTGGACTGCTGGGTGATTCGGTCTTAGCGCGTGGATGTTTTTGCATAAGTGACCAACGCGCGCGGGCCTCCCCGTCGCAGGCCGTTGCCACGTGGTTGGGCCGTGTCCCGCATGGGCCGCGCCGGCGGGTCGCGCGTGCGCGCGCGCTGCGCGGGAGTGGGCCACGTCGCTCGCTCGTGGGCCGCGCGGGTTGATTTCGCTTTTCATTTTATAGAAGATAGAAATAGCTTTATATTTTATATTCTAAGTTAAACTTTGGAAATTAATATCAATTCATATAAGTAGCCGAAAATTGTGAAATAAATTCTATTGAGTTCCTAAAAATGTGGTATACCTTATAGTATGGCTAGTTTATATATGTATGTGTTGATGCTAAGGTCTATTAAATCATTTGAAAGTGTTGATGTTATTTAGATTAATAATTGTAGAAATTTTTGTGGCAAATTAGTAATAGCTTGGACCATGAAATTTTTACAGTAGATTCATTGTATTATTATGTGCTCACTGTATTTTTTGTAGCCTTAGAATTTGTTGATAAATAGGGTAGCTAATACTCCTTATTTTATCATATATATAGAAAATC
The DNA here is from genome assembly GCA_904845875.1 of Miscanthus lutarioriparius. Lineage (NCBI taxonomy): Eukaryota > Viridiplantae > Streptophyta > Magnoliopsida > Poales > Poaceae > Miscanthus > Miscanthus lutarioriparius. Next base: position 12,942,593 of record CAJGYO010000009.1, on the reverse strand, counting down.
GATATTAAGAATAAGGATGCCTTTAGTTGCTAAGATAATACATGCAATGTTTTATACATGTTTAGTGGTAATAATAGGTAACTTAGCATCTTGGTCGGTAGAGCTAGCTTAGTAGCTTGATAGATGTATTCTTATTTTAAGAATTGCTGTTGCCGTATTACTAAGTGTTGCATTATCATTTCATGCATGTAGACAACAAGTTGGTAGATCTGGTAACTGCGGGTGAGCAGGTGTACGAGGAGATCATCGAGGAGGAGATTCTCGTACAGGAGGGAGCCCCGGAGACATCAGTTGCTGACTTTGTTAACACCCCGCCTGCCCAAGGCAGACCCCGGTGCATAACCCTTATTTTGAATGATCACTGTATATATATATATATATGTGTGTGTGTGTGTGATATGCATTTACGTTACAACCATTTTATGGAAACTACATTGAAAACTGCAAGCATAGATATACCTACCTATGAGTCATACTAGCATAGGTCAAGTAGCTACTTTGCTTAGAATTTTCGGTACCGTGAGTAACCTGCTGTTACTCACAATAGGTGATTATTATGATCACTCATGATAAAATGGTGGGAAGAAAATGGATACCGGGCAGGGATATGGTTTAGGTATTTGTGGGTGTAAGAGGTTGTGTCCTGCGGTCAACGGGGCACAGCTTGGTTACACTGTTTCTCTGTCTGTGTCGGTTAAGGACCGGCCGTTGCATTGGGTTCTAGGCAAGTCACAGACTTATTATTCCGAACACATACTTGTGTAAGGGCGTAGGGAAGGCTTGTTGCTCTCTTGTTGTGGGTTCCTTCTCTTTTCAGACCAACTGATTGGAGGCGGGGACGGTGGAGGTATAAGCACCGCACTGAGACCGAGTATAGAGCACTGTTCGCCTAAACGGTCGTTTAGCCCGTTTACACAACATTTAAACGCTACACGGTGGTACACCGTTTCCGTTTAATTGGTTGTTTTGACCGTTTAAACGGCCGTTTTTCCGTTTAAACACCTGTTTTGCTCGAATAATGGGCTAAACGGTTGGTGACCGACTGTTTACCGTTTAGCGTTTAGGATAACACTGACAGGAGCGGAGGCTTGGAGTCCAAGTTTGGACGGGGACCTGGACCCCATGACAGGAGAGTGGTGGGTTGGTCCTTCTTGTGCCTGGGGTACAAGCGGGGCATATGTTTTGGGGTACCCAGCTGGGCACATTGATTCGTAAATTGCCGGGCGATCCGGTACGACTTGTCTATAGTCTAGCACTGTAATAAGAACTGAAAGATGAAAGGTGGTGAAATAGAACTGTTTGCTCAACTCTTGGTTAAAAGTAGAACAGGTGCTTGCATAGAATGGTTAGATAATGAACTAACCATAACTGCTAATAATAAACACACATAAGGATTCACTATTAGTATTGCTTTTCACAAAAAGTAAACCCAGCAAAGCATAAAACTTATTATATCCCTTGGAGTCCGGAAATTATTCCCACTAGTCGGATAAGTCTAGCGAGTACATTGTGTACTCAGGGTTTATTTACCCCTGTTGCAGGTGCAGCTTGAGGAGTAGCCGTTGTGTGAAGGATTCTTCTGGTGGGCATAGACGGATCCTTGTATATTCTCGATAGATGTTTATTTTCATTCCGCTGTTTAATTTCCGCACTCTGAATTTGGTACTGTAATAATGTATTTCTAAGAACACTGATTGTATGAAATGGACTAAGTATTGTAAACTCGTTCTCATTATTGGATCCTAAAGGAAAAAAGTGTGGATTATTCGAGTTCTCCCTTGGGGGTGTGCTCGACGGAATCCGCCCAATGTAGCTCGCTCTCGGGGTGCTTAGTGTCTGGTGGAAGATGAGCACCTTTGAAGGTGTGCTATTTCGGGCGGTTCTACCATAGGTGGTATCGAAGCCAATAATGAGTCTATGAGTTTCATAACTCTTTTCAAAACCTAAAATTTGACCAACAAAAGTTTTACGAAGAGTAGGATGCGATAAAATTTTGTAAATAAGTATAAGTCCTAGCAATATGGTCTATCTAGGATAGCAAGACCGGCTTTATCTAATCAAGTTTCGAGGTACACTAACTTATCTTTGCGTAAAAATCATTTAGCGTATGGAAAATGAGTGTGCGATGTGTCAAAGATTTTGCGAATGCCGCTATATTCAGGCTTGAGTGAACGGGTAGGCCGATGCATGCATCATGAAAGCAGAATAAATCTTTGAAACTAAATTTACGCTTCTACACGTATCAAATGAATTAGTAAATGGATAGAATAACCTAAAAGAATGCTTTACTAAACGTCTTATCATCTCTTGTTCCTAATCTAGAGGGTTATCCCTAATGGTGGGTTCTTATACATTTTGAGATGAACACGAGGTCCCGGTCGTAGAAGCACCAGTGCTAGAGCGGGCCATGGTCTTGGCGAAGGCCAAGGTGAAAGCGGTCGGGGCAATGGGAACGGCAACAGGGAGACCCACGAGGCCCCACTTCTGGCTCCTCCTCCTCTGCCACCACCACCTCCGATGGCTCATGCGGAGATGATGGCGGAAATGTTGGCCACTCGTCATGAAGTCATTTCGTGCCATGGAGATGTTAGCACAGGCTATTGACGGCTTCGCCCGTGGGGGCCACGGAGGCAATGGTGGGAACGGGGGTGGTGCCCATGGTCCCGAGGGGCCCTGTTCCTATCAGGATTTTTTGAAAATGCACCCACCCATGTTTACACCTACTGCCGAGCCTCTGGATGCAGAGCATTGGCTTCGTATTCTGGAGCAAAAGTTTCTGCTACTAACTATAACTGAGGATCAAAAGGTGCGCTTTGCAGCGCAACAACTGTTGGAATCTGCTAGTGCATGGTGGAACACATTCAATGCCATGCAGCCGGTGGATCACCGGGTGACTTGGCAGGAGTTTACTGCGGCTTTTAGAGAGTATCACATTCCTGCTGGTGTTCTAAATGAGAAGTTGACGGAGTTCCTGGACCTGAGGCAAGGGAGCATGTCTGTAATGGAGTATGTCAACATGTTCAACCATTTGTCGCAGTATGCTGGGACTCATGTCGATACAGAAGAGAAAAAAGAGGGACCGTTTCTATTGTGGCCTCTCTTACTGTCTGCAGAAGGAGTTATACATAGGAAACTATCAGATGTTTGGTGCTATGATGAATGCTGCTATTGCCACGGAGGGACTACAGCATGACTCTCAGGCAGAGTGGAAAAGCGGGTGGCTACTAGGTCTTCTAGTCACCCCAGGCTCAGAAGGTATAGGTTGTCAGGCGGATGCCCTATCAGTCTTCGGGTGGGCATTCATTTTGATAGCCTCAGCAGACCTATTAGGCACCTTCCACCCAGTACCGTGCACCTACTCTGCAAGTGCAACAACAGTAGCAGCCCTAGGGACAGCAGGTCCCACCTCGTCAGGGACAGGGGAACAAGCTTGGTGCTTGTTTCAATTGTGGCAAGGAGGACCACTATGCTCGAGAGTGTCCGCAGAATCAGCCTGCACAGTCTGCTCAGCCCTCAGCTAACTACCATCTGATCAAGCGAACAATTATCAAGAAGAAGGTGCCCGTGAGCCGCTCGGGGCAAGTTAATTTCACGGAGGCTGAGGAAATCCTGTAGAATGAACCGATGATGGCTGGTATGGTTACCATTGATTCCCACCCAGCATATATGTTGTTTGATTCTGGTGCATCACATTTATTCATGAGCATGGGGTTTGTACAAAGGCACAATATACCTCTTATGGCTATACCTATTGCCTATAGAATCATTACTCCGGGTGCACAGTTGTGTGTTAATACTTGGACGGACACAGTTGGATTAGTGTTAGTCACTCACACTTACCGCCTTCAGATCATGGTGTTGCCTAGGCAAGGCATTGATGCAATTCTAGGAATAAACTGGTTGCGTGTATATGGGGTAGTCTTGGATCTGAAGCAGAGAGTTGTTGAGTTATAGCTTCCTTCTTCTAAGGATAGGATGTCTCTTCTTATGCCCTCAGATCCAGCCTTACATGTTGCTGCTCATGCTGAAGCTTCTCCTGATCTTGCCTCTATTCCTGTGGTATGTGAGTTCCTGGATGTATTTCTTGAAGATCTACCTGGGTTGCCACCGGATAGAGATATGGAGTTCTCCATTGAGTTATAACTTGGCACTGCTCCTATCTCCCGGCGCCTGTACCGCATGGTCCCGAAGGAATTGGCTGAAATGAAGACGCGGTTAGAAGAGTTGTTGGAAAAGGGATTCATCCATCCTAGCTCTTCACCATGGGGTTGTCCAGCCATTTTGTGAAGAAGGAAGGCACTCTTCAGATGTGTGTGGATTACTGCCCTCTCAATGTGGTAACCATTAAGAACAAATATCATTTACCTCGTATTGATACTTTATTCGATCAACTAGTTGGTGCCAAGGTGTTCTCCAAGATTGATCTCCATTTAGGCTATTATCAAATCAAGATTAGACCACAAGATATACCAAAGACAACTTTCTCTACTAGGTATGGGTTGTATGAATACCTAGTCATGTCTTTTGGTCTCACCAATGCTCCTGCATTCTTCATGTATCTCATGAATTCAGTCTTCATGTCGGAGTTAGACAAGTTCATAGTTGTATTCATTGATGATATCTTGATATATTCCAAGAACAAGGAAGAGCATGCCCAACATCTTCGGATAGTACTGACTCGATTAAGGGAACGCAAGTTGTATGCCAAATTCAGCAAGTGTGAGTTTTGGTTAGATCGAGTGCAGTTTTTGGGATATGTTCTGACATCTGAAGGTATCTCTATAGACCCAAGCAAGGTGCAAGATGTGCTAAATTGGAAGTCTCCCAAGTCAGTGCATCAGATTCGTCAGTTCCTTGGTCTTGCTGGATACTATCGGTACTTCATTCCTGACTTCTCCAAAATAGCTCAGCCGATGACCAAGCTGGTCCAGAAAGAGGTCAAGTTTGTATGGAGTCTAGCTTGTGAAGAAGCTTTCCAAGCTTTGAAAAAATTTCTTACCACTGCTCCTGTTCTGGCTCAACCAGATATTGACAGACCTTTTGATGTATATTGTGATGCCTCAAAGACAGGGTTGGGATGTGTGCTTATGCAGGATGGGTGTGTGATAGCTTATGCTTCACGCCAACTGAAAAAGCACAAGGTGAATTATCCCACCCATGATTTAGAGATGGCTGCTGTGGTGCACGCTCTAAAATTTTGGAGGCATTATTTGTTGGGAAACAAAGTACCCATTTTTACGGATCATGAGAGCCTCAAATATATTTTCACTCAGTCCGAGTTAAATATGAGGCAACGGAGATGGTTGGAATTAATCAAGAATTACAACTTGGAGGTTCATTACCATCCTAGAAAAGCTAATGTGGTAGCTGATGCTTTAAGCCAAAAGTCGTATTAGTTTGAAGAAACACCTTTGTCTCTCAACCATGCTGAGGTGCTAGCTCACATTGCCTTAGTCTCAGATTTACTTGAGCAGATTATTATAGGGCAAAGGCAAGACACTTCAGAAATTCCTCACATCAAGAAACTAATTGTCGAAGGGCGTGGTCCTCGGTTTAGTATTGATGAGCAAGGTGTAGTAAGATTCAGGAATAGATTGGTGGTTCCGTCAAATGAGGAGCTTAGAAGAAAGATTTTAGATGAAGCTCATTATTCCAAGTTGTCCATCCATCCTGGCAGCAATAAGATGTACCATGATTTGCACCCCTTGTATTGGTGGTCCAATAGGAAGCAGGATATCACCAAGTACGTCGCGGAGTGCGACACTTGTGGAAGAGTTAAGGCAGACCATATGTGTACCCCGGGATTTTTGTAGCCCTTGCTCATCCCTGTTTGAAAGTGGGAGGATATTTCCATAGACTTTGTTGTGGGGTTACCTCGCACATCCAAGGGGTATGACTCTATTTGGGTTATTATGGACTGTCTCACTAAGTCCGCTCATTTTCTCCCGGTGGTTACCAGATATTCAGCCAGAAAGTATGCCAAGTTGTATTTTGATCGGATTGTAACCTTGCATGGAGTTCCTCTTACTATCGTCTCTGTTAGAGGGTCAGTCTTTGTCTCTCATTTTTGGGAGCAACTCCAGGAATATCTTGGTACTAGTCTCCTCCGAAGTTTAGCCTATCATCCATAGACTAACGGCCAAACAGAAAGGATAAACCAGGTACTTGAAGATATGTTGAGAGCTTGTGCCATTTCTTTTCCTGAGAAGTGGGATGAATGCTTGAGCTTAGCTGAGTTTTCTTACAACAATAGCTATCAAGAAAGCATTCGTATGGCACCCTTTGAAGCTCTGTATGGAAACAAATGTAGGACACCACTTAACTGGGTTGAAGTGGGAGACCGTGGATATTTTGGGCCTGATTTTATCAAAGAAGCTCGAGAGCAAGTCAGTATTATTCACAGTTATTTGAAGGCAGCTCAGAGCCGACAGAAAGCTTATGCGGACAAGCAAAGACGGCCTTTGCAGTTTGCAGTTGGGGATCATGTGTACCTCAAGGTGTCTCCTATGAGAGGGGTGCATCGGTTTGGCGTCCGTGGCAAGTTAGCCCCTCGATATGTGGGCCCTTACAAGGTTTTGGAGCAGTGTGGCCCAGTTGCTTATCGTCTCCAACTTCCAGAGATTTTATCGGTGGTACACAATGTGTTTCACGTATCGCAGTTGAAGAAATGTTTGCGGGTCCCTGATGAAGCTATGGAAATTGAAGGACTTCCCCTCTAGCCTGACTTGACGTATATCGAGCATCCTATCAAGATCTTAGATGAGAAAGAAAGAGTGACTATAAATAATGTGGTGAAGTTCTACAAAGTTCAGTGGCAAAACCACTCGGAGGATGAAGCAACGTGGGAGCAAGAAAGTTATATTTTGAAGCATTATCCCCACCTTCTTTCTAGTCCACTGAGGTAGTTGTTTAAATCGAAATGTACTCCTTACCTCTTTTCCAACACTAGGCACGTGAAATCTCGGGATGAGATTTTGTTTATGGGGGGTAGTTTTGTAACACCCTCGGTGTTACACTATAAATCATTTGCTAAAACATGTCATGAGCATTGTGTTTATGTGTTAATGCATGTAATATAGAGGGTAGATCAATTTCCGTCACTCAAAACGATCAACGGAAACGCGAAACGAAAGTTACATTCCATTATCACGTAATATCACTTAGGGTTTGAAACCAATTTTATTAAGCGAAAATGCTATAGAACATACATGTGATACTTTAATAAAGTTAGAAGTACAAACTTTATAGATGACGATGAAATACCTACGGTTGAATAATGAATTCACTAGCTAACTGGTCTAATAGATTGGAAATTGAATTTGACACGAATCCGATCAAGACTTAGTCAATTTCGTATGTCTGAAAAATGGTTTGACAAAGCTTTGTCTGGCAATTTTTGTAGAGTAATTGGGTTAAGGAGTGTTGTTGTTTTATGACTGGTTTTAGTAGCCTAATATGCCCTCTTAAGAATGGCATAGGTGGTTTGGCGATTGAATCAACGATTTGGATTTTTTGGACGCTTTAAAAAGCGTGCATGGCATGTTTTCGGCCGGTTTCAGCGACTGGGCGCGGTCACCGTGCCTCGGCACTCGGCATCATAGTGTCGGCTCATCCAATGAGCGCACACACGTGCACCGCCACGTAGGGCCCGCGTCGCCGCTGCCGCGCCCAGGCACGTGTTGCACGAGCAGAGCACGCATACGCCTGCTCCGCGCACCATCGCGTTTGAGGGGTCACTAGGGGCCGGTTGGCCTGGTCGCTCTGCCTCTCCGCTGTCGTCAAGGGCCCGATGCCCTGGCCGGCCTCGCCATGTCACTGCCGCCGCCTTTGCGTCGCGTCGCGTCTACGCTGTGCTGCGCTGTTCCTCTTTGACCAGGTGGATGTCGTCCGCCTATGCCGCTACGTCGTTGCCATCCTAACTTCGTGCACGTGGGCTTGCCGAGGCCACTCGTGTGTTGTTCACCATTAACGGTGCCACGACCGCCCTGCCGCACTGCCACCGCCTGCATGCGCGCACGTTCCTCTCCTAGCTGTAGTGGTTCGCAGTTAGTGCACGTGTGCGGTCGTCGTGTCCCACCAAAGCTCGGGCAAGCAGCCAGACCCATCCCCTTCTTTTCCCCGCCCTCCTCTGTTGCCCGGGCCAGCCAAGCCACGCCATCAATCCGGCATGGATGGGTCATGTCCATTCAATTCAGTGCGCTCTCGACTCCGTCTTCGAGCCTGCTAGCCGATCGACCCCGCACCGTGTCCAATCGTGCCTTGGTAAGCTCTAATTTGGAGCCGGGTCTCCACTGTCGAGCCTTTAAAGGCTAAGCCCGCCATTGCCGTGGGCACTACCCACCTTGTCATCCCGAGCCAAATTGGTTGCACCACCAGCCCCGCCTCGTAGTCCTTCTCAACGTGCGCACCTGAGCCGCTGCATCACTGCCTTCCTCACGGCGCTGACGCGGCCGTGCCTCCACGGCCCACCATCGCCCTTGCCATGCGCACGTGGCCGGCTCGACTAGGGCAGTCTCCGGTCGCACCACTACTTCATGTAGGATTGAGATGAGACCCTAATGCTCCTTCGTTGTCCATATTTCCTCTCCGGTGGCGGAGCTCGACTAAACGGGTTTGCCACCATCGCAGGTTGGCCGTCGCCGCAGAGGGAGCTCCTGCACGCATCCCTGTTCATCTCTTCACTACCCACCGCTTCGCGTCTGCATCTACGTGAGCATCGGCCCCTTAGAGGGAGCAGGGAGGGGCCTGGTTGGCCGGCGAGACCGCCCAGTGCCGTCGCCGTCGTGCCGGTGCGCACGCGGGTGATCGAGGGCCTGGTTGCTGTGAAGAAGAGATGTTCCGAGGGTCCCTTTGCATAAGTGTTGTCTCGTGGAATAGTGCTATGGGCTGCGGGGTGATTCGGTCTTAGCGCGGGGGTGTTTTCGCATAATTGACCAACACGCGCGGGCCTCCCCGTGGTGGGCCGTTGCCGCGCGGTTGGGCCATGTCCCACATGGGCCATGCCGACGGGTCACACGTCCGCGCGCGCGCTGCGCGGGAGTGGGCCGCGTCGCTCGCTCGTGGGCCGCGTGGATTGATTTCGCTTTTCATTTTATAGAAGATAGAAATAGCTTTATATTTTACATTCTAAGTTAAACTTTGGAAATTAAAATCAATTCATATAAGTAGCCAAAAATTGTGAAATAAATTATGTTGAGTTCCTAAAAATGTGGTATACCTGATAGTATGGTTAGTTTATATATGTATGTGTTGATGCTAAGGTCTATTAAATCATTTGGAAGTGTTGATGTTATTTAGATTAATAATTATAGGAATTTTTGTGGCAAATTGGTAATAGCTTGGACCACAAAATTTTTATAGTAGGTCCATTATATTATTATGTGCTCACTATAATTTTTGTAGCCTTAGAATAGGTTGATAAATAGGGTAGCTAATACTCCTTGTTTTATCATATATATAGAAAATTGATATTAAGAATAAGGATGCCTTTAGGTCCTAAGATAATACATGCAATGTTTCATACCTGTTTAGTGGTAATAATAGGGAACTTAGCGTCTTGGTCGGTAGAGCTAGCTTAGTAGCTTGATAGATGTATTCTTATTTTCAGAATTGTTGTTGCCGTATTACTAATTGTTGCATTATCATTTCATGCATGTAGACAACGAGTTGGTAGAGCTCATAACTGCGGGCGAGTAGGAGTACGAGGAGATCATCGAGGAGTACGAGGAGGAGATTCTCGTACAGGAGGGAGACCCGGAGACATCAGTTGTTGACTTTGTTGACACCCCACCTGCCCAAGGCAAGTTCTGGTGCATAACCCTTATTTTGAATGATCACTGGATATATATATATAGGTGTGATATGCATTTACATTACAGGCATTTTATGGAAACTACATGGCTAGATATACCTACCTATGAGTCCTACTAGCATAGGTCGAGTAGCTGCTATGCTTAGGATTTTTGGTAGCGTGAGTAACCAACTATTACTCACAATAGGTGATTATTATGATCACTTATAATAAAATGGTGGGAAGAAAATGGAGACCGGGCAGGAATATGGTTTGGATATTAGTGAGTGTAAGAGGTTGTGTCCTGCAGCCAACGGGACATAGCTTGGTTACACTGTTTCCCTGTCTGTGTCGGTTAAAGAGCGATCGTTGCATTGGGCTCTAGGCAAGTCACAGAGTTGTTATTCCAAACACATACTTGTGTATGGGCATAGAGAAGGATTGTTGCTCTCTTGTCGTGGGTTCCTTCTCTTTCCGAACCGACAAACTAGAGGCGGGGATGGTGGAGGTCTAAGCACCGCACTGAGTCCGAGACTCTAGAGCGGGGGCTTGGAGTCCAAGTTTGGACGGGGACCTAGACCTCGTGATAGGAGAGTGGTGGGTTGGTCCTGCTTCTGCCTGGGGTTCAAGCGGGCGTGTGTTTTGGGGTACCCAACTAGGCACATTGATTCACGAATCGCCGGGCGATCCTGTACGGCTTGTCTACAGTCTAGCACCGTAGTAACAACTGAAAGATAAAAGGTGGTGAAATGGAACTATTTGCTCAACTCTTGCTTGAAAATAGAATAGGTGCTTACATAGAATGGTTAGATAATGAACTAATCATAGCTGCTAATAATAAACATACATAAGGATTCACTATTAGTATTGCTTTCCGTAAAAAGGAAACCCAGCAAACCATAACGTTTATCATATCTGTTGGAGTCGGGAAATTATTCCCACTACTCGGATAAGTCTTGTGAGTATATTGTGTACTTAGGGTTTATTTACCCCTATTGCAGGTGTAGCTTGAGGAGTAGCCATTGTGTGAAGGATTCTTCTGGTGGGCACAGACAGATCCTTGTATATTCTCGATAGATGTTTATTTTTGTTCCGCTGTTTAATTTCCGCACTCCGAATCTGGTACTGTAATAATGTATTTCTAAGAACTCTGATTGTATGAAATGGAGTAAGTATTGTAAACTCATTTTCATTATTGGGTCCTGGAGGAAAAAAGTGTGGATTATTCGAGTTCTCCCTTGGGGGTGTGCTCGACGAAATCCGCCCGATGTAGCTCGCTCTCGGGGTGCTTAGTGTCTGGTGGAAGACAAGCATCTTCGAAGGTGTGCTATTTCGGATGGTTCTGCCACAAGACGGTTAAGCCTAATTTAGGGAGCACGAGGCTCCGATAACAATTGAAAGGATCAAGATGCGGCTAATTCTAAATTTTATGCAATAATTAAATCATACACTTAGCCCACTTCACCCCTTGTGTCTAGAATGTGTTTTTATTGTTCTACCGCACAAAAGTTTTGCACCCTAGGTTCCAATCCTACTCTAGCATGGCAATTCTAGGAATATAAAGACATGAAATGAATTGCTCAAATGTAATTGTTCAAAGTAAAGAGAGAGAAAGGAACACGGCGATATTTTCCCAAGGTATCGGAGAGTTGCCACTCCCCACTAGTCCTCGTTGGTGCACCCGCGCAAGGGTGTAGCTCCCCTTGAACCACGCAAGGATCAAGTGCTCTCTACGGGTTGATTCTTTGACACTCTGTCGCGGTGAATCACCCACAACCGCTCACAATATGACTTGGGCCATCCACAGGCTCCGCCGGATGATCACCAAGCTCCCAATCACCACCAAACCGTCTAGGTGATGACGATCACCAAGAGTAACAAGCACAAACTCTCACTTGATCAAGACAAGCCTAATGAGAAGGGTGGATGCACACTTGCTACTCTCTTTGCTCTAATGAGGTCCTTAATCTTGTATTATCAAATCTCAATCACCTCACTAGGCTCTTGCTCTCCCTTGCACTCCAAAGGTGTTTCTCAGCGGAACAAATGGACAAGGGAGCTCCCTTGGATGAGTGGAGTAAGTATTTATACCCCCTCATCCAAAACATAACGTTTGGAGGCTGAGTCATTACTCTACGGGGTGACCGGACGCTCTGGTCAGTTATACCCGCCATTGTGTTAGAAAGAGCCGTTAAGCTCTGACCGGACTCTAACCAACATTCAGTCAGCACCAACCGAACGCGTCCGGTCAAGAAAAACTCTTTCTGGAACCTTACTGGAGTCGACCGGACTCAGGCACCCAGCGTCCGGTCAGTACCTACCGGACGCGTCCAGTCAAGCAAAAGCCTTTCTGGAACCTCTCTGGAGTTGATCGGACACAGGCACCCAGCGTCCGGTGCTCTTCGACTCAGCGTCTGGTCAGTACCAGACAACCGCAGTTGATCAAATGAACTGACCAGACTCTCCAAGCTACGTCCGGTCACAACCAGATCAGCGTCCGGTCAGTCATTTGACCATTCATTCACTTCCAACTCGAAATCATATGTGAATGAAGTTAACTTCAATTGATTTTAGGGCTATTCATGAGCTACCTAGTGCTAGATTTGACAAGTGTGCATCACACCTAACCTACTAGACTCACATAGGTCAAGCTACTAGTCCATACCCCCCTTAATAGTATGGCCAAAGGAAAAACAAAATCCTAAACTACTCTAAGTGTCTCTCCAACACCAAACGACACTTAGAACTAGTCTGTGCTTAACCTTGTCGTCCATCCTTTGAAAACCGAAACGATTTCCATCGACAGGGGTATGACAACCATGATTGCCCAATTAATTTCCATTACCATGACCTAACTAATATTGCCTCTGCAAAACACACGTTAGTCATAGTAATCTCATGTCATCACTAATCACCGAAACCCAACAAGGGGCCTAGATGCTTTCGGGCTTAATAAATTCGTCTCGTGGAGTAGTGACGGATTCTGTAATTTTTTTTTTATTAGTATCCGAACACCCCATACGACACCATCACATGACACCTCCTAAATTTTAGTCACCGGATCCAAACACGCCCTAATTTGACCATTCAACAGAAGTAAGCGCGCTCTTTGGACGTGTGGCAGTTCTGTCATTTCAGCTTCATGGTCAAATATACGGTTGAAATGCATGCTTCATGGACGCAGCGGTTTGACTGGTATAGACTTGATAAACCTTTAGCTACTTTAACAGCATGGATTTTATAATTATATTCTTTTTTTTTTACGGTGGGAGTAAGTATTTAGGGTGAGTAGCTATGAGCAGCAGTGCATCCATGCTGGTACAATCTGGGATCAACACGTACAGATCGATGGTCATGAGGTGCATCAGGATCCAGCGTCTGCACATGGGTGGATCTCCACATGCATGGATGGGCCATGGGGCGCCAGGCAGTAGGCATGGTGAGGAGCGTGTGACCTCTAGATGAGCCTACGAGCTCACAGCTCAACACAGGCGTCGACTTGACTTGACTTGCCCGCAGACCACGGCCATTGCCCATTGGTAACGCTGCGTCCATCTTCATGGCATGGATTGGCCGTGCATGGGGCTCTATTAGAGCAGGTATAATAATCGCCTTTTAGCCGACGGGGAGGATCCACGTCATCGAAAAACCAGCCACGTAAAGGGAGAGAATTTGGAGCGGGCGGTAAACTCCTCGCCGACTGCAGTGCAACGTACGAGGAGAAAACGTCTTTTTCTAGCCGGCTGCGAGCGAGAAGCTGACGTTTCTTTCCCATTTCACGTACTCTTTACTGTGATCATTAAATGCTACAGCCCGTTAAACAGCTAAGCCATAATATGAGCTGGCTATATAACTGACTGTATATGACATGTCATGCTCTTACAGCCGGCAACAGGCTAAATTGTTAGACTTGCTTGCCGACGACGAGGAGCGTCTGAACTCGATCTACAGACGTCGCGTCGTCCTCTCCTGGGCCCTCGATCGGCATATAATATAATAATGCTCTTGATGAGCCCTACTACGTGCTCAACAGCTCAGCATATGTACAGGCGTCGGCGACTTGACTTGCCTTGCCCATAGCCCACGGGCCGCGGCATCATGTACTTCCAAACAATAATAAAGTGGGATGGCTACGCTACGCTTCTAGAGGAAGCTTCGTTGATTATCTTGGATGAAGCCTCAGCGCGTATTTAGTTGCTACACAAAATATAAAAAAGTGCTACAATATCCATCACATTGAATCTTGCGATACGTGCATAAAACATTAAATATAGATAAAAAAAACTAATTATACAGTTTGGTTGAAAATTGCGAGACGAACGTTTTGAGCCTAATTAGTCTATGATTGAACACTATTTGTCAAATAAAAACGAACGTGCTACAGTAGCCTAAATTACCAAATTCAGGGAACTAAACACGCTCTCAATGACTATGGGCCTGTTTAGTTCCTTTCCAAAACGTTAAATTTTTTAAGATTTCTCGTCACATCGAATATTTGGACGCATGCATAAAGTATTAAATATAAATAAACTAATTACACAGTTTAGACGAAATCCATGAGACGAATCTTTTAAACCTAATTAGACTATGATTGGACACTAATTGTCAAATAACAAAAAAAAAAAAAACGCTACAGTTACATTTTGCCAAAATTTTCGAATCTAAATTGGGCCTATATTGACTTAGAGACACAGAAATACGAAAGCAAAACACGAGATAGTACAACTATGACGCAGGCAAGAAGCAAGAATAGCACGACAGCTAGCCCAATAGGAGACTATACACTACTGCTGTAACCATTTTCGGAAGCGGTCATTTTGGATTATTCAGAGGTGGGTATGCATGGCGTTCGTCTATGGCAAGTGGTCACTGTTAATGGGTCATTTCTAAAGGCAGGCGCTGCAGCCAGCTCTGTTAATATGCATGTCAATAGAGGCGGGTGCGTTAATGCGATTAACAGAGACGGCAGCCCTAGGACATCCACCTCTGTTAAATGCGTGCTAACATAGACTCAAAGAGGGAATTCTTGCTTCGGATTTGTGCACTCCAAACTCTAACAAGACTTAACATAGAACAAACTTGTGCTAATGATGGATTAATTTGGTTTAATAAATTCGTCTCGCGGATTACTGATGGATTGTATAATTTATTTTTTTATTAGTATCCGAAAATCCCATGCAACACCTCCATGTGACAAACCCTTACACTTCTTGCCAAAGGGACAGTGATAGCTGCTTCCCTTCTCCACATTTTATTTGTCTCGTGCCATTCATGCATTTGACCATTCAGCAGAAGCAAGGGAGCTCTTTGGACGTGGGGCAGTTCTGTCATTTCAGCTTCATCGTCAAATATATTTAATGTTGAGCTGTATGCTTCATGGACGCGGCGGTTCCCTTGTAACTGGTATTGACCATACACCCCCAGTTCGCCCATCAGAACTAGGAATTGAAGCTCACTGTTCTCATAGAACAATGCTAGCAAGGCGTTACTTCCTTCCTGCTGTGTTTCTAGTGATTCAGCTTATCCTGATAAGCATCATCAGCCAGGCTCAGGGGAACTGGGAACCTAAATTTTGTAAGTTCTAAGCGACTATTTGATTGTTATTGTGTGTGTTTTTTTTTCTGAACGTTTGTTTTAGATTGTTGCTTTAGATAAGTTGTTTCTTATTCGTCTTAGTTTTTTCATGGCGCTTCAATTGGATCTGCAAAGCGTGTCGAAAGTGTATAATATTTATAGTACCTCTCGGCGGGCATCGGAACACTATCTATTTATAATCCATAAAACAGCCTCTGGGACATGTTAATTTTATATTAGCATACGTATATACTTGGTGTAGCTTAGGAACCTAATAATGGATTTTGGTAATCAGTCTTGATTTTATATTCTTATACATAAACTTGGTGTAGCTTTCGTAATCTGACATATTTTGCCAAGTTTGGGGCTGGCCTGGCATCGCTGGTGTCAGTGTGGACCACCAGGTCAGCAAACACTGATGTTACCATGTGCCAAGTTTAAGGAACTAGAAGTGCATTTTAATAGTTTGGGGACCTAGATGACACCCTTTGCCAAGTTTAGGGACTGCTAGTGCATTTTACTCTGAAGATCACATGCTTGACGATTTGCTTTTGGATCCATCTGCAGGTAACTACGCAGATAATCCAATTGATTGCCCACCACCTTTTTCGGCATCGCCGTGCCATCATCCACCATGTTAGGAACTTATGCCAAATAATGAAACATGAAGAAGTTATTGGTTGTTGCTCATCGGCCTATTTATAGATTCAACGTTCTATCCCAGTTGATCCAGTCTCTAGATTATTTTCGGTACACATCTGAATTTCTACAGAAGCTCTGGTAATATCCTAATACTGTATGAATTTGTATTTTAAAGCTGAATAATATAAATATTTCACTGCATATTTGGAGAGAAACCATTACCTTATTCACTCTTCTTTTGTTGGACGACCTTCTTTACTCTTCAAATGTCAGCCTTTGGCTTTATTTGGAGTTGTCGACTCTCAGTGGCCGATTTAAGCCCTATTTGGCACGGCTCCCGCGGGCTCCGGCTCCTACACTAATTTGCGCCTTATTTAGTTCCACCCCAACTTCCAAAAAGTTGCTACAGTACCTGTCACATCGAATGTTTGCGGCCTGTGCATGGAGCATTAAATGTAGACGAAAAGAAAAACTAGTTGCACAGTTTGGTGGGAAATTACGAGACGAACGTTTTGAGTCTAATTAGTCCATGTTTGAACACTATTTGCCAAATAAAAACGAATGTGCTACAGTAACCCTAAAATCCAAATTTCGCGAACTAAACAAGGGCTTGATAGGTTACCACTGCTAGATTTCGCGAAGAGCGTTTCTACACAGATGATGGAGCTACCACTACCATGCTAGCAAACTTGCAGAACAAATTTCTGAATGAATCCTGTTTCATTCTTCACCAAATGAACTCTGCAGTGCGTGCTAGTACACAAACATAAGTGGTGAGAGGAGGGTGGCTGCGGCAGTGCCGCTGCGGCTCCACAGCAGGCAGCCAGGCAGCAGCCAGCAGGCGCAGCCGGGCGAGCAGGTGTCGACTGGGCACGCACGCGCGGTCACGAAGAGGAGGGACTGGGGGCGGCTGGCCGGGTGGGCCGCAAGCGGTGGTCAGCTGGTTGCACTGTTGTGGAGATGAGTGCTCGAGATGGTTGAGGCTGGGGCGGGGTTGGTCGATCACCTTCTTGGCTTCTCCTATCATCGAGCCACGGAGAGGAACAGTCACGCAGTCCCAACAATAATACTTACCAGTCTAAACACTCTCCAGAGTGTAGTGGATCATGCATGAGATCAGTTACTCTGTTGGCCAAATAAAGGACAGTGACAGATAGCATATCCAATCTTATCAGTCCCAAGAAGCTGCTTTTCCCTTCTTCCATTTTTTATTTGTCTCGTGCCTAGCATTTATTTGACCATTCAACAGGAGCAAGTGACCATTCGGCGGAAGTTTCTTCATTAGAACCTCATCGTCAAATACATAATTGATAACTGAGAATGAGAGAACGCGCCTGCCACCTCAGGCCGCCCACCTCAGGCCGCCCACGGACCTGATGGCCTCCCACCCGCCGCCGCCGGCGGCGCCGGCCACCTCCCAGGCGCCGGCGCCCCCCGCCCTTCCCTCCCCCTCCCCCTCCACCTCCCCTACCCACCCCACCACTGAGGTCGTGGGATCTGGCCTTCTAGCGCCTCCGCAGGATCCGTGGGCGCCCGCGCGGACATTGGCGTTGGATGCTGCGGCGGCCACAGCCGGCGGCGGTCCCGAGGCCGTCCCCACTGGATCCGGCGCTTCGGCACCTCCGCGGCCCTCCACGCTACCGGCGTCGAGGTCGGGCTCCGCCGCCGCTACTTCCACGCCGACGGTGATGTCAGGCACAACTGCAGCAGCCACCACCGGCGTCGAGACCGCCCACGCGGGATCCACGGGCCCAGCGCCCCCTCCGTGGCCACCTGCGCCACCGCGGAAACCGACGCCGGGGGCAGCCGCCGCGACCGCCACTGCCTCGGCTGCTCCACCGCCGCCTCCTCCCGCGGGGCCCGCGCGAACGCCGCCCGGGGATGAGGACGCCGCCAGGGGCACTACCACGGCCGCGGGAGCCTGCGTGAACGCCGCCCGGGGATGAGGGCGCCGCCACGGGCGCCACCACGGCCGCGCCGCTGACGGCCGAGGCAGCCAGCTCTGGCGCTCCGTCCCCTCTGCCGCTGGTCCTTGATGCGAGCACCACCGCAGCCACGGCCGGGCCCTGGAGTATCGTCACGGCGTCGCTGGACGCCTCAAGCTCCTCCCTCTCTCATGCCGTGGCACCGTTCTTCCTCGGATGCTCCTCAGGAGGGCGTTCGAAGAGCCGGCGTTGGGCGGACGACGACGACGAGGAGACCGATGACGACCACCCCGCGACATACCTGGAGGCCGCTCGTCGCCCGGCGAAGCCGGCCTCAGCGTCCCCCGAGCGCCGCCAGACTCGTTCAGCCGCAGTTCCACGGGGCCTCCGCACGGCTGTACTGGTGCTGAACGGGAGCAACAGGGACATGGCCGTAGGCGGAGGAAGTGCAGCCGGCCATGCCCGCAGCTGGTGAATGGCTTGCCTATGCGGCCTGTGGATGGTCGTGTCCCTGCCCGCCAACGTCTCGGCCGTCGTGGACGGGTCTCCGCCCCCAACACTGATGGGTGGCGTGAGATCCTCCCGGCAGGAGTCAGAGCTATTCTTTGCCTCGACGAGCCTCGCCCGACCAAGGGCAACTTTCGCAGTCAAGAAGATCTGGCAGATCTTCACGACAGATGCTTCAATCGCTCTCCTACCGCACCGAGTAGCGACTTGTCGATTTCACGGCGTTACTGTATTGTCGCGGATTCGGGCACCTCGTCAAGGACTGCAGGCGAAGGAATGCTTCGACCTCGGCGGCGGTGGGTGCCGACCTACCACTGTACTCTGCTCGCGTCGGCCCTACGTCCTCCGGCCGCAAAGACGCGCCGGCGGCGGTGCGGTGCAGGCGCGCCGGGGGCCGTGGGGGCGCCGGTGGGAGACGACGACAACATCGGCGATGCAAGACTAAGCCGAAGGAGATCGGCATGGGTGCGCCTGCCGACCACGCTGACAGGGCACCTGCTGCTACTGCTGCACTAAGCTCCCCCGAGCCAGATCAGGTGGCGCTGGCGCTGTGCGTGAGTGCGGGCCCCCCCGCATTGGTCATCTCTTTCGACCCGATGCTGGAGGAACTCGCCACCTCGCTCGTCGTGAGCCGGCCAATGGGAGCAGCAACACCTGAGTGTCTGCCTGCTACGACAGCCCCTCAGGAGGTTGAGGCACCAGTGGCGAGCACCTGTTCCCCGACGACGGCTGCTCAGTGGACGACAGACTTGTCTCTGATGTCGCCAGTGCAGGGGCCGCCACAACTCACGCCACTACGAGTGGGAGCACCCGACGTCGCAGAGGGTGGCGCCACCCCCAGCGACGCGACGCCCACACCACGCAAAGCTGCCCGACGTCTCGCACGGTTCATTGAGGAGGTGCAGCTCGAGTGAATGCCGCCTCTAATCGCCAGCCCACCCAGGCAGAAGGTGCCAACCATAGGGCAACCCATGCCAAAGCGGGGCAGACGAATTGCCGCTCTGCCGCTGGCGCACATTCCGATCTCCAAGCGGGGCGAAGTGCTCCTCATGCGGAGGATGGGCTTTGCACCGCCGGCAGGTCCAATCTCATCCGCGTCCAAGAGAGCTTACTACGACTTTTTCGCAAGGAACTGGACGTTGAGCGAAGTGGAAGCACTGGACGAGCTGTTCCCGGCGACCGCTGCTACGATTGGTACAAGGCTCTTCTCGGATGACGGAGCTGAGTCGCGCAGCCATTAGCAGAGACCCAAAGCTCTGTTGGTTACTGCGCTGCTCGTAGTTCGGTTGTTTGCTTTTATGTAATATCGAAGTTCGAAACAGTCTGCTAGGAAGGTCCAGTCAAACTGTAAGACCTCCTAGGGCGCTCATTAGAAGCGCGTCGTGTGTATGGTTAAACTCTACTTCTTCTTAATTACAATGATACGCAAATCTTTTGCGTATTCGAGAAGAAAAAAAGAGAACGTGCCTGCCTTGTTACCCTCATGACAGGTATAGACCCATAGACCCTGCCCTCCCACAAGAACTAGGAGTTGAAGCTCCCATTCTCATAGATCGATGTTAGCAAAAGACCTTGCTTCGTTCCTATGGTGTTTCTGGTGATTGAGCTGATCCTGATAAGCATCATCATCAGCCAGCAGATTCAGGGGAGCGGCGCGACGGGTTCTGAATGTAAGTGCAAACTGACTATTTGATGATTATTATTGTTAAGTTTTTTCTGAGTATGTTTAATTTGTTTGAGATTGTGCCTTTGGGTAAGTTGATTGCCATAATTAAGTCTTATTAGTATCTTTCAAGCAACAGAACGTTATCTACAGATCCATAAAAATCGCCTCTGGGACATATTAATTTTATATTAGTATATATGTATACTTGGTGTAGCTTTGGAGCCTGATAAGAGATATGCTTACTCTAAGAACAAACCAAAACAATGAAGATTATGGAAGTGTTGTGGAAAGAGATATGCTTACCATAAGCTGAGAAGGCAACAAAGCACTGAAAAAAAACATTAATAACAATACAAGAGACTAGAGACGCAGACACAGGACCATTTTGAGCAAATCCAAAGAAGCAGCCATTCGTGTAAACCACAAAATTGTGTGGATTACAAAGACTTCACCGCCTGATTATCATCTTATGTTCATGGTTCATCTGAACATTCTATCAGATCAGACACGGTAATGGAATGCGAAGATTTCTGTGATACTAACAAACATATACATGTTTAGTCATCCTAGCAAGCAACTCCAGCCAGCCAGATTTCACATCTTCCTGGGGAAAACATAGAATCCAACAATGTGCAGCTAGAAGAGTGCAATCACAATTTACAAATATGCAGTGGCAACAAAAATGGTAACTTCTTACCAATAAGAAACGAATTAGTGGCACACTTACACAAAGCAGCCAAGATATAAGAGAGCACTACTTTAACAGATTATCTAAAACTTATCTCCTATATTTCTCTAGGAATATGGAGAGGGGTTGTCTCCTTTATTTAGGAGAAAAGATTCTTTTTTTAGGAGACCTCTTAAAAATAATATGTATAGGAGATTTGCTGCTGCACCTCCATTTCCTAAAACACTTCTTTTTAGATATAAGAGATTGGATGGGATATCTGGTGGAGATGCTCTATGACAGTTCTAACCGATAGGCTCATCTCAATATAATTCATTCGAAACAATCAACAGCCTACGAGACAACTCAACAAATGTGACGGTTCTAACAGATAAGCTTATTTTGGTTGTTCACCGGGGACTGTATTGTTAACTAGAAGATGTCCCGTGCGTTGCTACAGGAATCACGAAGAATTTAGAATGAAATTAAGTGGAAATAACATGGATAGCTTTGCATTGAGAAGTTGGAAGTTAGTCGGATGATATGGCTAATTAGTGGGAGATGATGTGGATAATTAGTGGAAGATGATGTAGATTGCTTGTATATTGAGATAAAACTTGTAGTGGGGATGACTTTATAAGAGATATATATTTAACAAGATGAAGATCAGATACTTGACGGTTTGCGTTTGGATCATGTGCAGGTGGCTACGGAAATCCTACACAAAATTGCCCACCAAGTTTTCCGGGACCGTCGTGCCATCGCCCGCCATGTTAATAGGACTTTACGCCAAAATATATAATGACATGAAGTTAGGATGTGGTTGGTTCGGTGATCAGAGAGGCTTGGCTTGCTCTCTAGGGGTCTGACTAAGCTACTAGGACAGGCTTGTTGTAAGCAATATTCTTATGTTTGGTTGACTAGCTGTATGAGTATATATACTAGATATATACATTTAGTTGTTTGGTTGTCTGCTTGGTGGCTCATAGTTGCGCTCGTTGTCTCTTGCACGGGCCATGACGATGCATGCGCACTCGTGCTCCGATTCTGCGTGCTAGGCTCAAAAGCAATGGAAAGGATACTCGTTTCTCCGGAGCCTAGCTCGGCAGGGCTCCATAGATGGCATCGGCTAGGCCCTGCTGCGTGTCCATCCAACCATATATGTGCATCCCACGAACCACTGCTAACTGGAACCAGTCTACCAATCACGCTTTTGTTGGTTGATACTTATCTGCCTAACAAATTGAAACGTTCTCCCAAATTGACTCCAGATTCGGTATCCATCCGAATTTCTGTTGAAGCTTTGTTAATATTAATTTGTATTTAAAAGCTGAATAATCACTACTACTGTAAACTTTTCCAAGGCGGGCAAAATAGATTTACGGAGGCGGGCATCACAACTGCCTCGGTTCAATGGTCACGGTAAATCGATCTTTCCCGAGGCGGTTGAAATGCCCGCCTTGATTAATCAAATAAAAAAGAAAAAAAGAAAAATCCATGGACAGGCCCGCCGAGCCCATCCACAGTTGCAGGATCTGCGCGTGCATGCCGCCGCTCGTCGGGGCCACCGTCCACCGGATCTGGAGTGGAGGTCGCAGCATCTGGACCTAGAGGTGGTGGAGATGGTGGAGGTTGCCGGATCTAGAGGTGCAGGTGGAGGTGGTGGAGGTCGCCAGATCCACTGCTGGGGAGGAGGGGGCTGAGTCCACCGCCGGGAGGAGGAGATGGCCGGATCCGCTGCCAGGGAGGAGAGGGCCGGATCCACCCCCGGGGAGGAGGAGGGGACCAGATCTCATCGGACTCCACCGGATCGTGCCAGACTCCACCGTTGTCGCATCCGCCTGCTCCTTGCGCGTGCGCCACCGCTCCACCTCGATCCAAGCTGCCGCTCGGATCTAGCCCCATCGCCGCTTTTGGTCCACCTCCAATCGCCATCGAGGATAGGGAGGAGCGCAGAAAGGAGGAGCGCCGCCGCGCCAAGGGGAGGGAGCGGTGTCGCCATGCCATGGGGAGGGAGGAGCGCCACCGCGCCATGGGAGAGGGAGGAGCGGCGAACGGAAGCCGGAGTGAGAGAGAGAGGGTCGCGCGGGTGCGGTGGTGAGAAAGAGACCAGAGTGACTGCAGGTTGCCCAAACCCGAGCTTTCGCATATATATAGCATGACTAGTTTCCGGACCGAGACGGGATTCTATTGGAGTCGGCCTCATTTTCCCAAAGGCCTGCCTCCAAAAATGGAGGTATTTTTGGAGGTAAGCTTCCATTAATAGATTTTAACAGGTAGATATTTTTTAACCACCTCCGTAAATTGATTTTGCGAGGCGGTTAATTGTGACCGCCTCGGTTAACAAAAACGACTGCCTCCGTTAATCTCAGGCATTAACCAAGGCGGTTGGATTTTATAAACGCATCGGTTAATAAAAGCGCACTGCCTCCTAAAATTATTTGTGTAGTAGTGAATATAAATATTTTCACCTCACATATAGACCTTTATTTTCTTAGGGAAACCATCATCTTCATTATTTACTCTTTCCTTTTAGCGAACCCAGTTTACATAGCAGTTGATTAGATTTTTTATGGTGGAACCTATCTTACTATTACTAATTAGAGGCACCACGTTAATTCTCACCAGACACGCTAAGAAAAAAGATAAATCCTAGAAATTCTCACAATATTCAGAAATATTTGGCCTTCGATTTGCTAGACTCTAATCATCATCACCGATAATAGCCATTGGATCTATTGTAATTTATTAAGAAAATTCCCCATAACTGCCATTATGAAAAATACATAAAGTAACCCACTCAATTTTGCATGTAAATTACCCACCTTTGCCATTACAAAATATAATTCAAAATAACCCCTATATTTTTATGTAAATTACCCACATATGTCATTATAAAAATAATTCAAAATATCCCCCTAAATTTTCATCTAAATTACCCACATTATCCATTATAAAATATAATCTAAAATAACCCATAGAATTGCGTCCAAATTAACCAGCTTGGTCATTATGAATGATAATTTAAAATAATCCTCTAACTTTATATCTAAATTAGCCACGTCTAGCCTCAAATAAAATTAACTACGTCTACCGTTATAAAAGATAATTTAAAAGAACTCCTAATTAATTTATAAATTATCCACCTTTATTATTATGAAAGATAATACAAAATAATATTCTAAGTTTGCATTTAACATATTCATACATGTCGTTCTGAAATATAATATAAGGTATTACCTATATATTTGTAGGTACCATAGCCATTATAAAAATAAATAAAAAATATCTGAAATCTACAGGTAAATAGTAATATATTATTACAAAAAATAAATCAATATTCATAAAGTATGATACATATATTTCTAAATACTTATATATTCATGAAATAAAATAATTATAAAGCTATTTTCCACCATGTATATCAAATAAACATGCATATATTAGAATAAATATTTATTTTAACAACTTATGAAAATAAAAAAATGTTCACCTAACAAACCACGTAGCAATAACACTTTATATTAACACTCCATGATAATAAATTTTATAAGCTATTATTTTAAATAAGTGTATACATCTTCACAAAAACAGTATGCCATATCAATATTATTAATTAAATTTTATGCACTTTATAATATATAAATAATACTACACATATATTCCTGTGATATAACAAATTCAACATGTTTAGTGTCAGGATAAAAGCGAGTTTTAAATTATGTGGAAAAATATACTACTAGGACCTAGACTCTTTTTAATAAAAAATAATTTTTGAATGAAAGATAAAGAATTTCTAATTAACATGTGAAAAATTGCTACAACTTAACTAAAGTTAAAAGATAAATTTTAGATTTATGAAACTGAAAAAGGATTGTATCAAGAGTTTATATATCTTAAGACTAGATTGCAACTAAATATACACTCCTATCACACTAAAAAAAGATAAATACTAGAAATTCTAACTGGAGGTCCCATTGGAGCCTGCATGTTAATCCTCTCTAGACTTTGATTGGAAAACAAAAGATGATCATAGAAATTTTCATAAAAATTAGAAAAAATTTACCATCAATTAAGTATAACCTAATCACCATTGATAATAACAATAACTACTGGATCTATTCTATTTTCTAAATAATTATGCACTTCCGTTATTGTGTAACACAATATAAATTAACTTATGACTTTAATTTATATAACCCGCATATGTCGTTAAGAAACATGATCTAAAGTAGACCTAAATTTGCATTTAGCTGACGTCTTCTTATTATGATTGATTACATAACTTAATTTTCATCTCATTAGTAGAAAAATTAAATACCCCCTCAAATCTACATCTAAATTATCAACATTACCTATTACAACAAATTTCTTATGTTTATACATTACCCAACCTCTATCAATATTAATATGGCATAAAATTTAATTAAAGTAAATATACACGTCGTGCATGTATGAGCAGCAAAATACATATGTTATGTTTCATCGCGTAAAAACTATTTTATTAATTAACAACTCATATACTAATGATACTAACAAATTATTTAAAACCACATTAGTAACCATATCATATAATTTATATAGATTGTTATGTTATATATATTTATGTATTTTAACTAAAATGTTTGATATGTTTATATTGATAGTACAACCATAACTACAAATATAATTCCTTGATAGGAAAATTCAACCATCTTGAGCAATGTGAGAGACCACTTATGGTTATATTTTTTGGCCCTTTAAAAATACTTTAGAGTAAAAAGTCAAGCATTATAAGGTTTAAGTATTAAAATTCTCTTCAGGTTAGCGCTAAACCTCACTTCAAGCTCTATGACTTATCTTAAGCGATATGGTGCATGTTTCAAATAATGGCTTATGCTATTGAAGTACTAAAGAATATACTCTATAACTTAAAACCCTTATTTTAAAGAAGTGCAAAAAGGAGAGTTAATGAAAGATACAATAAGCACAAGAGTTTCAACTTAACTTGAGGAGAGAGAAAAAAATTATATAGCAATCAATAAGAATAAAATTTGAAAAAATCAAAATTTAGATTCATGACTTCAGAATATACATAATGCAACAAGAGCCACCATGATTAACAATAAGGTTTCAAAGTAATGTCGTATTTAAAATATATGGAGGTGTCATGCAAAGAAAAAATTATGAAAGTTCCTTTAAAAAATAGTAGTTAATGAGTTTATGATAACTAGATGTGGACTAAAAAGTATCTATTATGTCTATTATGTTAGAAAACAAACAAAGAAAAAACTTACAATTTAGTATAAGTAATTTTTTATTAGTTATATGTACTCTCTCCATTATAAAATGTTTGAGTTTTCTAAATACATAGCTTTTCCTATGCACTTAGATGTACTATCTAGATACATAGTAAAAATAATATATCTAGAAATATCAAAACCTCACAATTTGAAATGAAAAGATTATTAAATAGTATATAATATTTATATCTCCTAAAATTCTAGCCCGTGTGAGGGCACGAGTTGATGGACTAGTATATATAATCTAGGTTTAAGGTTGTCAACTTAATGTTGGATCAATTCTAACGGCACTATTCTTTGAGTAGTAGGTGAGGCGTCTACGGTGATTTTATCGATCTTGAAAATCTATGAGTGTTGTATCTTGTATTTTGGAGGTTAGCGAGTAAGTCGTGAGTGTAAGTAAGCGTGTTTGTGTCTTTACTGTATTTTGCAGAAAAAACAACCTCTGCTTGATGTGGATGCGTGGGTTACTGAGTTGTTGGCTGTGCTGGTTGTTTGACACCTGTATACAAGTAGGTCGTTGTCTTTCCTGGTTGTTGCTGACGACGCCTATATGTTATTGTAACCTTGTAGCCTATTTCCGTTTCTTCTTTGTGACGGCTGGAGGAATATAATAACAAGAAACCTAGATGTGCAAGCGACCCAAAAAAAATGTGGGAGTTTGCATTTGAATTACCGGGCGATCAACTATTACTTAATCTGAGAACTGATTCAAATTAAACCCACAGTGCCCGCATGATTCAGCTGCTACGAGTTAATGGCCATCGTCAGCATGGCGGTATGCTTGCATTGTTGCGCCTTATTAGACACACAGGAGATAGGACTGGAGACTGAGCATCCCCACTCGTACGCGTAGTCGCGTACGTATGCATCAGGCAAATACGGTGTACTCTACCAGTAGCTAAGCTGAATTAAAGCAAAGCCGGTCAGAAAGTATTCATGAGGCTGTTAATTTCAAGCGAACAGGATGTCTCTAAAATTATCCAACAATTTGACTAGTCCCTGTTAATGAAGATCCAACGTCCACAGAGGGGTGAGAGAACCCTGGCCACTTCTCTCCCTCCCCACCTTTCTACCGCCACACACTATTCTCCTTCCATCTCTGTTCACTTCTACCCCCACTCCGACGGCCTCCTTTTTCTTTGGCTTCACTGCCACGCCATGGCCCTGGCACGATGGGCTCAGCTCAGTAGCAGGCCTCCATGGCCAATGGCCGGCTAGCTGGACTTTTTGTGAGGCGGGCATTATAACTTGTATACGTAGGGTAATGCTCTTCACGGACGCTCACGTTCATGGGCCATGACGCAAGCCCAAACGATCCTCTCCTGTCCGCTCGTCCAATTCTCGAGACACAGCAGTTTCTCAACAAGAAAGACCACTAAAGTGTTCCCCGTGTGGTTTAGTATTCGAAGAAAAAGGAGATGGTGATGGTGTAACTTGAAGAGAAGAAAGGATCTGGTTCGCCAAAGAAGTTCAAGTTCCTTTGGATAGTTCGATTTTAGGATTCGCGATGTTTTACTTCTCAGTCGTCTATTTCTGGATCTGTTGGACCTACGCCATGTTTTGGATACTCATTATCTTGTTGTTTCTCCATTGCCCTCGTCTATCTCGACTTCTGGATTAAGTCTCGGGTATATTAGGTTGCTCTTAACCATGTATCCTTAGATCCCCGTGTGGTTTAGTATTCGAAGTCGTGTAATCTTTCGTGTAATCCCTGATCTACGAAATGTAATCGCGTTTTTCCCCTTTTTCTGGTTCTAGCTTCGAATCTCGGGACGAGATTCTTTTAAGGGGGGAGGGCTGTAACACCCCAGGTGTTAATCTCTAGCTAAGTCTGCTAATTGTGTCATGAGTATCATGTTTTAATATTGATCTTAGTGGTGAGATGCAAAACAAAAATTTGTTGAAAGTAAAATTTACTAAATAATAAAACCTTAGAGCTTTAGTTATCCTTGTAAATGCATAAAGTTGTTTTAGAAAATAAATTTTTGGAAGCTAAAATAATATAAAATATAAACAGAAAAAAATCATATCATCAGCAAGATATGAACATCGTGAATATGTTGGCATGCTTGTTCGAGTGTCAATGTGATGTTTGTTAGTTTAAAAATAAATATGAATGAAATAAAAATAAAAACGAAAGTGTCGCTGGCCACTCATCTCCCCTATCTCTTGATGCGACGATGCGCTGCAGCGTTATGAAAGGACCGAGCTTGCTGGCCTTGCCAGCCTGCTTGGTCTCCTCCTCTCTCCTTTGGCCTTGCCGTGACTACTCTCTCTCTCACTCACTCTGCTGCTGCCCGTGTCCTTGCCACGATGCATGTCTGTTGTCTCGTGCGCCATTAAGCCAAGGCCGAGCTGCGACTGCCGCTTGTTCTCCTGCCTCCGAGCTCGAGTTCGGCCACCGCTGTTTCCACTGCTCTGCTTAGCCCGCGCAGCACGCGCACAGTGACGACCGACCGTAACAACAGCATCGCACACGCTACGCATTAATCTCACTCACAAGCTCAGCCCGCTGAGCACGCCTCTCGCTCGCTGCTCTGCAAACGCAGCTCAGGCACCCTTTCCACATGGAACACTGTAGACGAGCACTGTAGCCGCGCAGAAGATACTGTAGGTCTTGACTAGGATAATTAAATCAACGGAGTGCGTGCTACTTAGGATGCAGGATGATTGATGGACACCATCTTGATTAGTCGATTGAGATGGACGGGTGAAAGCAACATGCCACCGTGCATGCAGTGCATCACTGCCCGTGCACGCCGGGCATGCAAATAAATGTCGTCCGCGTGTGGCCCGTTCCTGCATCTGCATAGACGCCATCGTTAGCTCCCTGTATGCATATGTTGCCGGTCGGCTCCGCTCTCAGTCTGCCACAGCTGATCACTGATCAGAGAGCTAGCATTACTAGAGAGCTAATAGCATTATTACTCCATAATGGACACTTTCCACGCGCCGTGCCATGTCGTGCCGAAGGGTGAAGACTGACGACGACTGGACTGAAGACCCAGCGGGGACAGCAGCAGCACATGGCTACGCTATGACGGCAGCAGTTCCGCGTCTCCCGCCTTTAAAAAGGATACGCCGAGTAGCCAAGCCTCTGCTCTCCATAGCTCCAGCTCTCTTCTCACTCTCTCGACTTCCTTGCTCTGTCTGCAAGCTGCATGTGGGTCGGAGTTGACCTTACTCACCAGGCGAGGTGAGCAGCTCATGAGTATCCCCTCGCTCTCCTCTCTTCCCCCGTGACCTTCTCCCTGCTCCTCTCCTTCCAACCCGAGTTGCCCACAAGCTCCACGAGCTCGGCCATGGCGTTCACGCATGAAGCAAGAAGAACGCTCGTAGCTTTCTCTCTCTCCCATCCCATGCATGTGTATATGACACGTGGGCCCTGAGCAACAACACATGCAAAAGAACCATGTCAAACACCCACGTGAAGACCAAAGAATATTCACTAATCACGCATTAGTCTTTTTCCGCGTGATTAAATTGCGGCCACCTCGCACAACCAAATGCCAAATCCGATTCCATCGATTCTTCTTCTTAAATTCATCTAAAATCAAACTCTATCTCTCATATAAATTTCACGATTTTTAGAGCTCATTTGAATTTATGTGAATATTTATTTGTATTTGTTTGCCTGTTTTGATCGTTGCGTGCTTTTAACTGACGGAGTGAACGAGCCAGAGAACGAGGACGTTGGAGGCCACTACCGTGAGTTCGAGGCCATACCCAGACTGCCAGCAGGAGTTTGCCGAGGACGTCGACGGAGGAACGATGAGGGATCGTGGGATCAACTAAAGTAGCTGAAAGATGATGCTATGGTGATCATGTCACAGAAATGGAATACTAACTTTTTAATATATCTTACCCAGACAAGTCTCGGTGCATAACCTCTACTTTTCTGCAGTTTAAATTATATTTGTGCATTAAGTTTTAAGGAGTTGAATGGAACCCACTTGCATATATACATCTTTATCATATGAGTCTTACTAGTATGACAGGATCATGTAGATTGCTATGCTACAGGACTCCGGTAGAAGTCGAGTGATGGCTATCGCTCGCGAGAGATAGGAAATAAATTATTGGATTATTATCACTTGGAATATATAAAAATGGTGGAAATGATAAATGGTGACCGGGCAGAGATATGGTTTGGGTATTGGTGGGTGTAAGAGGTTTGTCGACGTGGACGCGGGGCATGGCTTGGTTACACTGCTTTCCCTGTCTGTGTCAATTAAGGACCGGTCGTTGCATAAGACTCTAGGCAAGTCACAGACTTATTATCCCGAGCGCATACTTGGGTATGGGCGCTTGGAAGACTTGTTGCTCTCTTGTCGCGGATCTGGCTCTTTTCGGACCGACTGTCAGGGTTTTGTTTTTTGTGGAGGAGGTCCTTCCACCGCACTGAGTCCGGGACTCAGGGGCGGGGGCTTGGAGTCCCAGTTTGGATGAGAACCTAGACACCTGGGACAGGAGAGTGATTGATTGGTCCTGCTTGTACCTTGGGTACAAGCGGGCATGTGTTTTCGGGGCACCGAGCTGGGGGTATTGATTCGCGAATCGCCGGAAAATTCGGTACGGCTTGTCTATGATTTAGCATCATAGTAAGAACTAAAGATGAAAGATGGAAAAAGGAAATCAGATTGCTTACCATCTGCTTGAAAGTAGCACATGTGCTTACATAGAATAGTTAGTTAATGAACCAATGCGGCTATTAATAAAAATAGAATATAAGGACGCACGCTTAGTAATGCTTCCTGCAAAGACAATAAACCCACAAGTCAGATAGCCTTACATATTCTTGGAGTCTTTTCTTTTCTCCTGTCGGGTAAGTCTTGCTGAGTACAATTGAGTACCCAGGGTTTTATTCCCCCTGTTGTAGGTGACAGGTGGATGCTAGAGCTGACCCTCGTGTGTGGATTTCTTCTGGTGGGCTCAGAGAGGATTTCCTTTGCGCTGCGATCATAGTTTTTATTTATAACTCTCACCAAATGTTTTATAAAGGAAAGTTTTATAATCTGTTATCATATTTTACATATCAATGTTTCACCATGCCATGAATAGGTAATTAATTCCGCTGTAATTCTGATCACATATTTATATTCTGCTGTTACATTAAATTGTTCATAACTCTGATAATATGATTATATTCCGCTGTTATAATAATCAATATTACACTCTGACGTACATGTAAAGTGATGTAAGAAATGGTTAAGAATGATGTAAGCTTTATTCTCTCATTTGTTATCCTAATGAAAAATATGGATTTTTCGGTTCTCCCCTGGGGTGTGCCCGACGGAACCGAGTAATTTAGTGTTCTCTCCTGGGTGCTTAGTGTCTAATGGAAGACGAGCGCTTCTGGGAGGCATTAGATTAGGCGGTTCTGCCACACTGCCCAAATCGCTGCAGACGGGGCGGTGGAGCTTGTCCGCTTGCAGCTCATAGCAGCTCAGGCGAAGCCCGCCCGCGCACATCTCGTGCTCCGCCTGCCCAGTTCGCCGTGGCCAGGGTGGATCTCGCCTGCGCGCAGCTTGCGACGATCGGGATAGAACTCGCCCATGCACAGCTCGCAGCGGAGCTTACCCCGCGCACAGGTCACGCTCCACCCGCATAGTGTGGAGACCTGCCACGGCTTTCTCCACCGGACCTGTCACGGCCTTCTTCACCGGAGCAGCGATCTCTGCACCACCGGCGAGCTCTATACCGGTGAACTCCACACGCCGACAAGCCTCCATTCTCCCAAGCACCGAGGAGATTTTGTGCTGAAATCGCATGTTGCAAGCGTATGTATCAAGTGTTTCAAATGCTTCATAGTTATGTTGCAATTGTCTTGTATCAATGTTGCAAAAGTAGATCAGGATGTTGTACATGTTGCAATGATGTTTCAAGTGTATGTTCCAAATGTTTCATATATTTTCAGAAGTAGATCAGGATATTGTACATGTATCAAGTGTTTTATCTGGATATTGCAAAAGTAGATATAGATGTTGCATATACATGCATGTTGCAAGTTTATGTTTCAAGTGTTTTCGGTGTATGTTGCAAGTGTTTCATCTGGATGTTGCACATATTTTACAATGGTTACACACGTGTGTTTCCTGGTATTTCAGACGTATATTACAAGTGTTTCAATTGTTTCGAGCGTATGTTGCAGTATTTCATCTAAATGTTACAAAAGTAGATCTGATGTTGCACATGTTGCAGTGGGACACACATGCAGTCAGTGCTGGTCCTGGGATTGTTGAGGCCTAGAGCTAAACTCAAACTCAGGCCCCCTTAATATAAAAATCATATCAATAGTACTAAATTTATAATGGATACTCTCTGACTCATTAATTCATTTACTTCTGTAAGAGTGGGTTTTAAGGATCTCCTCTTGAGGAGCTATTCTATCTTAACTGGGTTGGCAAAAAAAATTTGTTTCATATAGATTTCTTAGCTTGTATGACTCTTAAAAGATTTATAATGGATACTCTCTGACTCATTAATTCATTTACTTATTTCTTCCTACTCTTTTTTGTCTCCTTTTCTCATTTCTGGAAGACTATTTTTGACATAACATGGTGGTGTTGAAATTTATAAACAGACAAAAGAAAGCAAATGAAACAAAGTATAATGAATAAATATAGATTGTTATTACGGGCTGCTACTTTCTAGCACTAGCAGCTACTAGCTTTCAAGGTGGATGTCAATACGTATATACATCGTACATACCTGGGGCCCCTTGGTCTGGGGGGCCTGGAGCGGCTGCCCCGTTTGCCCCCCTCCAGGGCCGGACCTGCATGCAGTAGCCGCCTGCTACAGCTACTGGGCCCGCGTGCATGCGCGTGGGAGTGGAGGGGGCACAAGCGGCAAGCGCGGGAAACGGAGCGAGCGTAGATCGAGACGTGGCCCCCACGTGGGCACGCGTAGGCACGGGAAACGAAGCAACACGGGCCCCTACGTGAAGTAGGCGTACGTGCTAGCAGTCGCTGCAGCATGCATGCGCGCGGGCGTCCGTCCGGATGACGTCTGACCGCTGTATGTATGGTCTGGTTAAGAGAGGTGGAGACGGACAATATTGCCGCCTCTGTTAAAGTACGGGCTGTTTTTGCAATTCGCTGTGGTGTTAGTATGCTTGTTCTCAGTCAGTTTTCCCAAAGGTGAACCGCTAGTCGAGTGATCAACTTGCCCAAATGTTCAACGTTTGACAGGTTCAAATGCGATCACGCCGCAATGTCGAAAAAACTAACCTCCGAGCTCCGATATATAAAATTTGTTGGACCTTTTGCCCGATTGAGCATGTATCGTCGCATCCACCAGTGGTTGTCGCCGTCGCTGTCCCAGCGTATAAGCACATTCATCTCGCTCACGGAGCCAAAATCAAAGCCAAAGCAAGGGAATAAATTGTATGGACCTGTGGGTCCAAAGCGAGGGACGTCAACCTATATATGCTCCCACGATACTTGGGCGGCCGTTGCCGGCACCCATGCCTGACATACGGCTGACGCAAACGCTTTGTCAGCTCAGGACGGTATCAGGTAGAGGTGGAGCCATTAATTATTAGTCATATATATATATATACAGAAGTAGAGAACAGATCTTTCATCCGAGGTCAAAATGGACTCTAGTCCCGGCATTTTTTGCGCCCGGGTCTAGAGAGACCTTTAGTCCCGGTTGGTGTCTCTAACCGGGACTAAATGTCTCTGCCCAACGGCTACTGCGCTCGGACAGTGGCAGAGGACCTTTAGTCCCGGTCGGAGACACCAACCGGGACTAAAGGTGAACCTTTACTCTCGGTTGAAGTCACCAACCGGGACTAAAAGTCCTCCAACCTTTAGTCCCGGTTGGTAACACCAACCCGGACTAAAGGACCCTTTAGTCCCGGTTGGTAACACCAACCGGCACTAAAGGTCCCCCGATGGGTTAGTTCAAAAAGGAAGCATCCCATCCATTGTTAGATGTGTTGTGTAGGTGGGGTGGTAACGCTGTGAGGCAATGCACATGGTCTTGGGTTTGAATCTCACACAGGACTTGGCGGTGGGAGGCGTTATTTTTTTAAAGCTGGGAGGACCTTTAGTCCCGGTTGGTGTTACCCACCGAGACTAAAGACCTTTAGTCCCGGTTCCTGACCCGGGACTAAAGGGGTCAGGAACCGGGACTAAAGGTCTTTAGTCCCGGATGCTTGCTCCCGGGTGGGGAACCGGGACTAGAGGGGGTTCCCCACCGGGAGTAAAGCCCGGTTCTCTACCAGTGATAGAGAGAGAACCCCAAATACATATAGTATAGCACAAAATTAAATAATTGTAATGATCATTCATATGTTAATTAAGGGCACAGAAATTTCCATTAGGTATGAAGGATCAAATCTCTATAACTAATCTTCTTCTTCTTTTTACAATTTTACAATATACAGATCAAAGAGGGAGGAGGGCACGGTGGAGAGAGAAAGGCATTGGTTGTGTCATCTTAGGAGGAAGTGCGTACGGGGAGGTAGTTGGGCACTCTTGGTTGAAAACGGACGGAAATGGACCGAACCTCTTCATGTTTCCATTTCTACGTTTCATCACTGGAAACGGTACCGGGATCGGAATATACGGGTATTCAGAAACAGACAAATATGAGCGACGGAAACAGGCGGAAACCAGGAACTTAAGCCGGAATCACAATCACATATCATGATCATGACATTCTAAAACCAGCACAAAGTAAGCAACCACACAATTCTGGAGTGCAGCAACACCAACGCAAATATAAAAATCATCCTTCTCATTTATCAATCGTGCTCTCGTACAAGTGCAATTGGGCTCTGTTCAAATGCATGCACTACTGCTGTGCCTGTACTGCACTGTCTAAATTGTTATTGACCACAAGGAAGCAAGGCAAGCAGCACTTCTGGAGTGCACGAAGCATGCCATGCGCCCGCATGCACACATCAGCAGGCAGGATGCCGCTACAGCTTGAGCGCAAGGCAGCAGGCCGGGCCGGATGGGGACACTGCATACGGGTTTGCGTTATCGGGCTGCAGACGTGGGCCTTCTAGCTATTGAGCCTCTGGGGACTTGTCGCTTCGGATCATCCCAGATTTAATAAATACGGATCA
The DNA here is from genome assembly GCA_904845875.1 of Miscanthus lutarioriparius. Lineage (NCBI taxonomy): Eukaryota > Viridiplantae > Streptophyta > Magnoliopsida > Poales > Poaceae > Miscanthus > Miscanthus lutarioriparius. Next base: position 12,907,458 of record CAJGYO010000009.1, on the reverse strand, counting down.
AATACGGGATATTTCTTTCTAAATACGGGATCCCAGAAAAAACGGGCGGGATGAAGCCTCTCCCGTTTCAGTCCCGGTCCCGGGCACTTCCGACCCAGCTCCCGTCCTGTTTTTGGATTTTTTCTGAAAATACGGAAACGGCAGGGCAATTGTAGAAAAACGGACGTATGTTTCGTCAGTTTTGAACCTACGCTAGCGCTGACATGGGCGCCAGGGAGCACGGCACCAACCCGCATGCCACACAGCCACACAGCATGTGCTGGCCATGATGATTTCTTATGTATTGGTCCATTGTCATCGAAATTGGAATCTTTCAACTTGTTTACACCTCATGTGTCATCATCTGCTGCTGAATTCATTACAAACCTCAGACTGTCACCTTCTTCAAGTTCCCACTGCTTCTTGAGTTCATCAATGGCGCTTGATGCAGCCCTAGCTACAGCATAATTGGGATCTTGAGCCAATCTCTGCAACCAAAAGGAGAGAAATTGCAACAACCTTACCAAAGAAATATAGCTTCGTGTCACAAGTCCGAAAATGAAGTGAGAATCAAACATAAATGTGTTCAGCTTGTATGGTCTGGAACATGGATGGTTGAAATATGAAATTTCTTAATCATGTGGGCATTTAGTTGTGGATTATAGCCTGCACTCTCGAGATTAAGAGCCATGATTCGTTGCCTAGTCTACCCTTGCCAGATTTTTTGTGGGAGAAATGATCCTTTTCTATTAGAGAACCAATTTTGACTCTCAAGAAAAAACAGAGCCTTTGACTCTTTGCCCAAATTAAATTGACTTCTTTGCTCAATAGCAAGCCTGGGTGAGAAACCAAATAAGCCCTCAGACATTCAGCCTATAGAAATTCAGATATGAAGTGCCAAACAGCCTTTTATGCTTTTTCTTTTATCATTTTGGATAGGTAGGAAGGAGAGATGAATTCAAACCTGCAATGCACCCATGCCAGCATTCCCAAGAGTCCACATAGATGGAGCTGTTGCCAATGCGTTAGCTAGGGCTTTCCTACAAAGAGTAGAAATTTATAATGTTCATCAATGGAATACAGTAGTACCAATGTATTGTTGAATTTTACAAAATAAGAACAAGGGAATTAAGGTATTGCTTTCCTGAAATATAGAAGCATTAAAATATAAAATAAACCAATCTAATGGGAACTAGGGCCATTGAAAATAAGAAATTGGCACCCAAACTCGTTTTTTGGCAACATGATCATTGTACAGTATTTAAACATTAGCTTTTATGTTGAAATCAAGTGATTGATGGGTACTTCAGCAGGAAAGAAGTCTCTATGTACCTAGTATTAACGTCTGGAGAGCTTGAACATTCAGCAATCAAGGAAACACTTCTTTTCCCATCCATGGCATCCAGGTCAATTAGAGTTGCTATTAACAATTCAAGCTTCACAAACAGAAAAGTATGACATCAAATATGAAGGTAGGAGGTTTGACATAGATCGAATCAGTTTAAAATGGCTCACTTCCTCAGGATCTGTGTAGTCAATACCATCAGCTTCAGAAAAGGCAGATGCCATACTCTGGTATGCTTCCTAGGAAGGATAAATCAAGGAAAAGTTAACACTATGATAAGACTGTGCCCATGAGAGAGAGAGAGGAAGGGGGAGGGGAGGGAGAGGGACTGAGACTGCTGCTAAATAAGTTATGTAGAAAGTACCTCAATGGCATAAATTTGATCAGCAGAAACTTCACCAGGAAACAGTTCAAGAGTCTTCCCATTCTTCTCAAGTGAAATAAACCCTGTTGAATTTGTACAAGAAGATGAACCGTCCTTTGGAAGCCTATGAGTAAATTTTAGCTTAATTCAAAGTGATCCATAGTGAGCAAGTACTAGATCAAAAGTAAAAAGTAGTTCTCTGTAATGAAGCAGCTATGTGCTCGTCCAAAACTATCATTTCAAACTTTCTCTCTAGAACTTACTCCTCATATAATCTGTTCACCATCATGTCATGGATGTCCTGAACAAACTGCATTGAAATTTGTAAAATTACATACAAGTATATGAAGTTATAATAAAAATGTTATAGGAGCAATGCTTATAGTTATCAAGTTGGGATACAATGAAGTTTGGTAGTGTGAAATCAAGAGTTATACTTGAAGCAAATTTTGTTGTGGCAAGAGATGTGAAAGTCTTTCATTACAAAAGCAGCCTCTTTAGTATACAAAGCAATGTGCAAATATTGATTCGTCTGCAAACTGTGTTGGATCAGAGAACACTGAACCTTCTATGTTGATGGGAGAATGTAGAAGTGTAGAGTGCCATAAGAAAAATTCCCACATAATCATAGTTCCCATTCTGCTTTATTTAGTTAGTAGGTAAATCAGACACGACATTCGATGTTGCATTAGATAACTTCCCGGTGTGATTATGTAAGGCATGTTTGGTTTCCTTCCACACATTGCCACACCAAATTGCCCACCACACCATAGGGAGTGTTTGGAAGAGGAATGTATCTATGAACAGGTGGGTCAAAGGCATAGCAACTATTGATTTGGTGTTCAAACTAAATAAGTTCTTAGAAAGATGAGCACTTTCACTATTAGTCACCCCTTTATACAAATTCGAACCGCCATATAATAAAAATGAGCTAGAATATCCAGAATAAAAATTGGAAACAGTAGAGATCTAAGGATGGTTATTTGAACACTCAATGTTGCAAAGTTTCAGAGCTAGATACGGAAGTAGTTAAAGCTACCTTCAATGCCATGAGAGCGTCTTCCATGGCACGTCGTTTAACAACCAAGTCAGCTCGTCGCAGATCTGCCTGGTTGCAAATCAATAATACATTAGATTAGCATGAATTCAACAGCAATACACAAAGGGCGCTGGCATTGATAATTGATAAAAAAAAAGATGTACTACTCCTATATGATATGAATAGTACTGGCAATTTTCTACAGTAAAAAAATGGAAACTATTGCTCAGATCTTACAATTGTTCCAACAAATTGAAGTAAAATAATATGAACTACTAGTTCACACCTCCAAAGCGCCATCACTCCAATGTTTGTCTGCAGCTTTCTTCAAGTCTGACTGAGCTCGCTCCTTAAATGCCTGAATAGGCATGAAAATGCTGATTATTTACATAGATGTAAAAAGGAGACAGAATACAAAAAAAAATGAATAATTTAGTATCTTACAGATACATACTCTGGCAAAATGGTTAAGGCGCGCTGCTCTCTCCTTCACAGTGTGGTCAATCTTTTGAGTATCCTTTCGTGCACGAGCTGTAATGCAAGATAAGTTTAGATGAAGCTTAAATAATAAATAATTTTATATCAAGAGTTTATTTGTCCCAAAAGGAGAGCATGTACCATCAAGCTTGAGAAACCCCAGGCCCAAAACAGCAGCATCCTGGCATGCACGTTTGTTCAGCCTTGTTATGCCACTAGGATGCAAAGTAGATCAGATATAAGAACAAAATAAACAGTTATGCAAACAATAACTTGCTTTTATCAAGGAGCAAATTTAGCAATATGAATATTGTTCTACTTTGGAGTAGAAGAGTACCGTGAAAGTAATAGAATGTCACTTTGAGCCCTTTCATTTACAAACTTAGCATCATTGTAAACAAATTTGCAGGCTTCAGCCAACCCTTGACTAGCATAGGCTGACTTCTTTGATGGAACTTGATCATCTGAAAATTGAGGATTTCCCCTCGAATGTTGCTTGAAATCTCTGCAACAAACACATTGGAAGATAATTGGAAACCATTCATGGTTAGATGTCTAGTCTAAAAACAACAGTGCACCTTTGCACATACAGTCATTGAGCCTTATGATGCCATTGTAGCCTATATTAAAAGAAAATGCATACATAGAAATTTGCTTTAAAGCAGAAAGAATAGATCATCAGCTAACTATGTTCAATATTTCAAAAAAATATAATGAAAAAGAGAAAGTAGGGGCTGCCCATGCTTTAATCATCAGAGAAAACATTTGAAGTCAAAATAAGTTTTCTCAAAGCACCCTGACAGCAGGTGACATATTTAGGCTGATAATATATTGTGGGCAGACTTTACTATGCACAAGTGAAAACACTCTAGCAAATGCAAACCTAAATGCAGATAACAGTAATCACTAGACAAATAATAAAGACGCATAACAACCAATGATGAATAGATAGCCCATAAGTGAAGTATGTGCCAAAAAATATTCCAAGCGTTGGTGTTTGTTAAATGCGAACATGACCCCCAAAGCTGGCTTACATGATGCACAGGGCACTTGCAAATTTTCCACTGATCCACTAAGAAAAAGTTCAACTGTTTTAACAATTATTATTGTACAAGTTACCACAAATAAATGTACTAAGGCCCCGGGACAATAACCACCAATCCAAACAACATTACTGAAAAGAAGGCTTTAATATATTCTGAAACTGAACTTGCTGACTAAAGTATCTACTAGCATAGGAAGATTACTACATGATTTTCCCTCTTATAGAAAACACACTAATTCTGTAGAAGAAAAGCAGGGCAGCAGTTAAAGCTTACCTGTAAGGGCTGGCGCCACCTTCTTCAGCAGCATCGCACTCTTCCGTTTCGCATTCGCAGCTGTTATGAGAACCACAAGAGTGGCAGCGAGCATCGCAGCCCCCGCGCCCGAGCAGTGAACCATCAGACTTGCTGCCTCTGGGCTTCCACTGACAGAGCCTGGAGATGAGGTGGTACCCGTTCGCCCACCTCCTGGCCTCCAATTTCTTGGCCGCACAGGTGAAGTCGCGCGGCGCCGGCGTCCCGTACTGATCCCTGTAGCACAACCTACATGCCACCGTGGTGCCGTACATATTGCTAGCCATGCGCGCACAAGCTTCTGTACCTGTAAAGGCCACTCACCACCCAGATCAAGAATTCAAGATACGCCTAGAGTGGTGAGCAGGGGGTCTGTGCTGTAGCTAATTCCTGGCTGCCCGTTTGGAGTGCTGGTACACAGCCATTGCAGTTGCTTGCAGCGCCTGGTGTGAAATTTCAGTCACTACGTGTCACAGCAGGCGGCCTGACACAGCTCCAATCAATCAATCGGATGTGTGGTGCTAAATAAAACAAAGAAAGAAAGAAATCGACAGAGTTGTTGGCTCGCCAGCACCGACAACCACACAGCAGGAACGGAAGGGGAAGGAAGGGTCGGGGTACCTGGTGGATGGGATGCTCGTCGTCGTCGGCGGCGGCGGCGAAGTGAGGGCGGCGCTGGTCGGGCGGGGAGGCGTCCGTCCCCAGCTTGTGACGCGATGGCGATGGAAGTTATTCCGGAAGCAGCCAATGAGGGAGGCGGGAGGGGAAGCGTCAGCCACCAGTTGGGCCTGCGGCCGGTGAGAGGCCAACGGGCCCGGGCGGGCCCACCACCATCCTTATCCGCTATCCTGTGGCAGGGAACGTCGCCACATCGGCAAATCCATTACCGTGCGTGTATTTCGGGGGTTTTAAAATCGCTACCCGCTAGTCACCTGGGCATGGAATTCTAGGTTCAGTTTGAATCTAGAGAGATTTTAGGAATTGGAATTCTAGGATTTTAGAATGTACATTTTAGATTTAATAAAAAATCTATGATAACTTTTTTGAACATCAATGGTAGGTAATATGCCTTTTCATTTAGTACAGAGGAGTATCAAATTTACAAAGTTAAGTGAAAAAAAGAAAAAACTGCAAGAGACGCATGCTATACAGGAAAACTGCTGGCGCTCGGACGTACGATGGATACCAATTCATCGAACGGTACCGTGGCCCATGCGATTCGTTTCCCGCGCACGTGTGCCTGCACACTGCCGCCAGCTAGCCTCACCCACACCTACATTTCGTGCACCCACGGAGGCCCCGCGCCACCTCAATGTTGCCCGCACCCCGCGCTTGCGCCCCTCGTGCTTCCCACACGCACCACATGTGCAGCATCTGTTCTATTTTTGAAATATCTAGATGCAACACTTACAACAGATAAAACACTTGTTCTGAAGACAGATGAAACACTTGAAACATAGTTCTGAGACACTTGAAAAAACAACTAAAAACACTAGAAAAACATTGCAAACATACATAACATCCAGATAAAATGCTTGCAACGTATGTGTGAAACATATGCAACATCTAGATAAACACACTTGCAACATACGTCTAGAAAACAGATGAAACATTGGGGATAGACACCAACATACGTGTACAACCATTGCAACATATGCAACGTCTCGATCTACTTTTGCAACATCCGTATGACACATATGCAACATACCTCTGAAACATTTAAAATATACGCTTAAAACATTCATCGTATTCCTGTGCAGCTTCATCCGTCGTTTGCATCGGGGCGCCACAAGCGTAGCAGCAGGCGAGGCCGGAGGGCTTTTGCGCCAAGGCCAGTACTCAGCTGGTGGCCGAGGGAGCTGTCGCCACGTGTGGGCACGGCGGGCGGTGGAGCAGGAGTAGCAGCAGGGGCAGTGGAGCAGGTGCGTGACTGTCGACGGCGAAGTAGAGCAGGGAGCGGGTGGGCGGCTTGGTGGAGGCTCCCGTGGCGGTCGGGAATGCCGCGACGGCTGGTACAAGATGGGGAAATATCGCTCTTTATTTTTTTTGAGTGAAGGAACAAAGGTAGACTGTAGGAGGCCTGTTGTGTCGGTTTGTAGGGAAGAAGCGTCCGGACGGGAGGCGTCTGCACGGACGTCCTCACCAGAGCATTTCCGACAAAAGAAACAAAGTCCACATCTTTTGGGCATGGCTCACTCCTCCCATGGCTGTTGAATTGCCTTAATGTCGTCTCTGATTGCCACCGCTTCTTCCTGGGTTCAGCTGCAACGCCTGTTGTCCAAACTAGCCTTCCACTCCTTGCCAAATCAATTTCGCGAATGAACAGTTGGCAATCATATGTGAGTGTGATTCTTGTTTGGTTTAGCATAGTTTGCAAATTGGTCCCCGCCCCCCTTGTTGATTCTGTCCGTTATCGGCAATTTCCTTTGGAGCAGAAGCTAAATGAAGAAGCGACCCTTTGGTTCAGCCCTGAATTTCCAAATACGCCTCCAATTGAGTTTTGAGAAAGCACTGAAGAACTAGGCATCATATGCCAACCTGGCGGAGTATTGGCCTGATGTTCCCAGCCTCCAAGAGCACTCATCTTCTTATGGTTGTAACTAAACTTCTTGTACTTGGGTCGACAGGTGGATGAACTGATGAAGTTCTCTGTCTGTGTTGATGCGGTTTAAGCCAAGCATCCATCCTCCCGTTTGTAGTGCTGGTGCAACCTTGTCGTTTTTTCGCCGCGCAAGCTTATAACAATCTGGGGCAACATCTGTTGGTGCTCTCCCATTCAGCCAGTTATCTTGCCAGAACATAGATTTCTCGCCATTGCCTAGTTTTATGGTGGTGCATGCTCTATACACGGCTTCTTCAGTGTTGTTCATTGGAATGGGTAGGTGTTGACACCAATTTTGGCATACCCAAAAATGTGTGAACATTTATACCATATTAAATAAAATGGTATAGATGATCAAGTTTTATATGAATATGATATAGGCAAATAAGAAATAATATAATATCGCTAAAGAGGAAAAGAAGATGGAGCAGAAAGAAAAAGGGTACACACATGTACATATATGCATGAGCGTGTTCACGCCTGGAAAGAAAATGAAACTATAATAATGTATCTATATATATATATATATGAGGTTGGCTATGAAATATAGTGCATACAAATATGCACGACAAGCAAAGGTGTATGCTCGTGTATTTCATTTGTGTAAATCAAATACCATGTACTCATGTGAATACGTGGCCGGCTGGCAAATCATCCGAAGAGCACATATGAAAATAAAATACTTTGTTGATTCACGAAAATAATCAATCATTTTCAATGTCAAAAGATGATGTGGTGATTAGTGGAAAATTACGAAGAAGAAAAGAAAGCTAGAATAAAGAAAGGAGGACATATACGCATATATGCATGAGCATGACTATACCTTGGCAAAGTCATATACGCATATGTGCATGAGCATGACTATACCTTGGCAAAGTATAGTGGCAAAAGCACGGCTATTACATTTCATATAAAAAACGCTCGGCCGTAAATACATACACGCTTCCATACACATGGATTAAAAAAAAGAGACCATGCAAGTACGTACGTGTGTACATACACAGCAAACATATAGCACGTACGTGCACGCCGTTACCAGGCAAGGAAGAAACTGTTGTGCGCGCTTGGCATATTCAAACATGGTCAAAGGCTCCAAATCGCTGCCGCAAGACCAAGTCATACAACTCCCATGCACGAACTCACGTTCAACGAACGCTCGCGCTCTCGTTCAAAAATCACAGCGCGCCAGGGTCATTAGAAAATACAAAATTAAACTCAAGAGCGCTAGCAACCACTCCCGCCGCTTTACCTTGACGTGATTTCAAATCAAGAGAACCGCTGGTGGCTCGGCTCTATAAGTAGCAGGCTAGTGCAAACGTTCGAGCTCTCCCCCCGCATATACACATACACATACACACCTGTTCCTTGATCAGAGAAGCAAGCACCGCTAGGCTGTTGCGTTGCTCTTCTACACACACACATACACCTGCTCTTTGATCAGAGAAGCAAGCACCGGGCAGTTGCTGCTTTGTTCGGGGTCCTGAAGAAGGTGAGGCCGCATGGTGCTTCTCTAATCCCTGCCTCCCTGGTTCTCATCTTCGATTGACTCGTCAACGAGCTCCATCGGCAACTCTTCGGCGTCAGTAAACGGCTGGCCTATGTCATTGCGGATGGGCAGTGCACGTAGGTCTTACCCCGGTAAAAGGTAAAAGAAATGGTGATGGTTGCGCTACGCGCATGGGCTGCAAGCCCTGGTAAAAGATCGGCCAACAGTGCCATGACCGCGCTTTGCGCATGGGCGATATGCCCCGGTGAAGGTGTAAAAAGGCAGCAAATATGCCTCGGTGAAATGCGGGTTTGGATGCGTTTTGGCTCCACCCCGGTTACGTTCATGGTGAACTTTCGGTTGGACGCGATCTTGGCTCCAATCCGGTTAAAGATTCATGGTACAAAATTGGTGGACGCGCTTTGGCTCCACCCGGTTCATGGTAAATTTGATATGGACGCGAATCGGCTCCATATCTAAACAAATCTACATGTGTTTTGGCCACGGCAACGCCAGCCCGTTCTTATCATGCATCAAAGAAAATAAAGAACTTGCTTGCTACTGCCATGAAGAAAGATTATGCATGGGTTTCTATCAAATCAAAGAAACAATCATATGTGCAAACGAAATTATATAAAAAAAACAAGACATTGACAATGTGCTGCATATTCAGTCCATGCATATATGCCTTGAGCGTCGCTAGCGTGTTAATTAGTGTCTTGTGCACAAAGTTAACTTACTTAGCGTCTGCATGCCTCCTGTACTCATGCATTACACCAGCATGTATTGCACTGGCAACCATGATAAAAAGCAAATCATGCACTCAACTAAATTGCGGCTATGAAAATGTGTAGTAGTCCCCCGCCAAATCACCGGCTGTCATGCAAAGCCGGTTGGCATCTGCATGTCCTATGTCTGCAAACAAAATAAAGATCATATGCAAATTAACATTGCCTTCTGGTCTAACTACATGCACGCAAACAATACTTTGCATGTTGCACAGTCATGACCTTTGTCAATGGCGTCTTAATCAATAAATAAACAAAACTCATATTGCACTTCTCCACGTAATGAATAGGTTACGGTTATTAATGCATTTCAGTCAAATAAAAAAAACTATGACGTTGTAGGTCTCTGGTATACTCACCCACAGCACCAGCTTCCGGCAATCAGCAAGTAAATAAAAGTATATAATTAAAACAAAAGAAATTATACTTTGCTTGCATAAAAACATGTCGGTTCATTGCATGCTGCCTGCTCCGTCTTGCATGAACGGCGGCATGATCAAACCGCCTATACCACATAGACAAAGCCAATTAGTGTTGCATCAAAATCAACACGGCTGCAGTGATAAACTCAAATAGCCACTACCATGGTCTTGACCTAATTAAAATTAGGAAGCAGATAAGAAAACCTGCACACCATGTCGTGGTCATGCCAGGGAATCAAATATGTCTAATCATGCATTAGATGAAATTACTCCGTTTTAAATTACGGCTAGACCATATAAATAAACTTAAATAAATTGATTTCATCGTATCAAATTCTATACCATGATCGCCCATGCTAATTAACTTGCTGCGGCACCAGGGTTAGAATAACCAAAATGTCATGAACATCGATATAGACTCAGCTAAGTCAAATAAGCATTGTCATATTTATCATAATTTCCAGGCGCATCATCCATGCCCAGCATAGGCCTTCCAAGTGCCATGCATATAATGGATAAATTAAATATTGCATCTTAGCTTGATTGTATCCATGAATGCTCATGCTCAGCCAAGTTGTTAAAAAGGGCAAACCAAATTAAATGTGATCATATAGCACCGTGCATGTGAATCCCTGGCCAAACGCCATACCATGAGTGTGCATGCTAACTTTGATAAAATGAATTAATTACACGCTCCCCGGCCGAGCTAGGCATTGCAACATATCTTTTGAGCCTTAGCAAGGTCAAAATATGTTGTCTTAGCCTAAATAAAATATTACACCAAATGCTGAGTGCATCCATGAACATGCATATCAAAACATGCTAAATCATGATCTTAAATGATCCAAAAAGACTACGTCAAATTTAGTCTGCAAAGTAAATTACATGCATACATACATGACAATGCACCAAAGAAATGTGTATCACTCAAACAAATCAGTTTCTCTTAGCTGACATATATGCGTGTTGCACCATATAGTGTATAAATTAAATACATGTATATCATGGTATGCTAAGAAGCTAAACACGCTATCAACCAATCATATAAGGAATATATGTTACTCCTCGACAAATGAATTCATGTCATGTTTAATAAAATGACAATCGTCAAGTTCAAGTTTATGCCAAGCATACAAATTCGTCCATCTATGACTACAAGACCGAAGACTTTGTTTTTTCTTTTGTAGTTTGTAATAGGAAGCCATATGATGTAATCTTATTTTTCATGTACTCATGTTGGAACTCTTAATCGGGGTGTTCTCTTGAGATGTAATTAACATAATTTTTATGCAAATATAAAAATTATGGAAGTATGGACTTGCAATACTGTTTTTTTCTTTTGTTCCAATTAAATTTAACCAAAATCAAATTTGTCTCTCACGACGGAGGCGGGTCATAGCCACCCGTTTTCCCGCCATCGATTCATCGCTTGCCGGTGGGACCTACTTTTTCCCTCATCTTTGAGTTCCAACATGGTTGCATCATACGGCTTTGACCTAAATTGTCAAATGAAATTATATGCGCATTCATATTTGCATTCAAGAAAACTCATATATGGTTTTCTTATATGAAGGTATGGCCGGACGTGTTCAAGACTTCATCACGATCCGCATTGGTTCCCTCTGGGTCGATGTTCCCATGGGCCCCGTTCAAGCTTCCAACAGTGCTGGTTCACTCCACACTACAGCTGCGTCGCCGGCTGTAGTTGCTCATGACCAAGAGGTCAATTCCAAAGCTCAGGAAGGGTTCACCCCTGTCATGTCCAAAGCCACAAAGCGGCGGGCAAGAAGAGTTGCTGCCAATGCAAGGATGATGGCCTCCAATGAGCGTGCTACCAATGTGCGCAAGGCCACATCCTCCAATGTGGTTGCTCCTGGCTCATCCAAGCCCAAGAGCACCAAGTCCCCTAGTTCAAAGATGGCGCCAAAGTTCTGCCCCGCCATGCTTGGGGAGTGGCCTATCTATGCCAAAAGGGGGTCGCCAACCAAGTCGATGCCACCAATGATATCCTCTTCATCAACTCCAAAGACAAGGGGGGAAATGCCACCTTCAATTACTCGTGATAAGTTGGGGGTTGGTTCCTTCAAACCTGCCCCAAGCATACTAGGGGCACCTCCGACAAAGAATGCATCGACAATAGCTTTCCCACCTCCAAATAGGGGGATAGTGCTGCGGGATCAACCTCAACATCCGCAGCACTGCAACAAAGAGAGGGCTATAGCGATGGGAGAGATGGATCACCCGCATCATTCCAACAAAGGAAAGGCCTTGGCGATAGAATATAGTATGTCGTCCACTGAAAGTGATTCATCTACAAAAAGCCAACTTCGGGCTGAAGCTCCTGAGTTTATTCCCACGTTGATCTATAATCCCAGCGATGATCTGCCCAAGCGTGAGCTTCGGTGGCAAGGGATTCACCTCTCCCTCAATGATATAAAGAGGGGACATGTTGATCCAGCTGCGACACTCTCTGATCCTATATCATCAGAGGTGGCACCGTCATGGCCTTCTGTACAAGATTCTGTGTCTCCAAAGCGACACCGTCGACGACAACGCAAAAATCCTTCAAGCATGGGCCAACTTCAACAATGCAATTGACTCTATGACTAATGCACAACGTGCTTATGTTTGTGATTCAATTTTGGCTCAACAAAGTAGGGAATATCGTAGGATCCAAAATGCTGCGAGGCAAGCTTTTCAAGCTTCCATTGAAAGGACCATATGCCGGGACCTAAGGAGCTTGTTGCCTGGAGCATCCACATCCTCGAGATAATATTGAGAGTGAAATCATCGACGCTGACGCGAAATTTTGGCCAAACTACCCGAGCATCAAGAGTTCATAAAAAAGAATTCGAAGCGAGGGAGATATGCAAAGCAGGCTGCCAATGTACGTGCAAGACGTGCCAGCTTAAGGCAAAGGGAGATGGCGATACCAACTAACTCTACGTCTAGTTGGGTACGAGGGAATGCGTCATCAAGCCATCTTTGGTGGCACCCGAGGAGAAATAAAAGCGACTACTCCAAAAGTGGAAAATACAACCACACTAGCTTATCGGCCTCCTCATAAAAGAGCCTCGAGCAACTATTTTGAAGTATTCTCTTCAATGCTTGGGTGAGTGTTGAGGAAAAAGCACGCAACACGAGTGATACTTCCTCCGCTTCGCACACTTCAAAAGAAAGAAGCCTCGCAAACAAATTCGGTGGGTCATCGTCCGGTGACTCAAGCTTAACAAGCTCGTAATTCAAGAAATAATCGATCTATGTAGGGTCTTATAACCCCTATTTGATGATCATTCTAACTTTGAAAATGAATTATTGGACATCGCAGGCTCGGCTGATCTAAACCCATTAAATGGTGAAGATCCACAAGCCTCAAGCGGGAATGGCTCACCATCATCTTCGTATAGTGAGAGTGAGCCTAGCAAAGGTCTTGAACAAGTGCTTGCCACAAATCAAGGTCAATCCGTTGAAGAGCAGATGAACCAAATGATGGCTGCCTTACAATGAGAAAGAAGAAGAGTTGGCGGCGCTCATGGAAAGGTGTGGCTAACACCAGAAATCGTACAAATGATGTGAACGCTTCGACCAGTCATAATGGTCCCCATCACCAACCTGAAATCACACTCGAAGCCATACAAAGGATGATTTCGGAAGGCGTAAAGGCTCAATATATGCAAACGCATTATTCCATGCGTCCGGGGTATGTGAAACCATATCCGACGGAGGTGGACATGGTACCATTTCCGAACAACTATCGCCAACCGCAATTTAGTAAATTTAATGGGACGGATCGCCACATGAACATGTGGCCCATTTCCTCTTTGCATGTCAAGATATCATTACGATGGAGCTCTTCTCCTCCGTCAATTTGTACAAACATTATCAGGTCCAGCTTTCACATGGTATAGCAAGTTATTTTGGCTCCATCCGTACATGGGAACAAATGCGGGACGCCTTCCTAGAGCTTTTATAGCACTCAAAGAACGGTGGGAATAATGAAGTGACTCAAACCTTACAAAGGCCAAATGAGAAAGTGCATGATTTCATCAACGGTGGAGGAATTTAAGCCTCCACTGCCCACACCAATCACCGAACCAGAAGCAGTTCGTATGTGTATGAATAACTTGAGCCCGGACATGGCCATTCACCTGCAGGGTGTAAGGCCAATAACTTTCGAAGAGTTGTCCTCAAAGGCCACAGACATAGAGAATTATATGCATCACATGTCTCGTCCGCCGAGGACGTTCAACAAGGCGCCATTGGATAAAAACAATCCACGAGATAAGCCCACACCTTCTAAGCCGAAGCAAATGCAGGCCATGGAGACAACGGTGGGTCCTCAAAAGTTCCAAACTGGGGGCACCACCACAAGATTACCAAGCAAAGGGGGTGCACTAGCTCCTAGAAGGCCAACTCTTAGCGAGCGACAAAATCAGAAGTACTCTTTCCCCGACGAAGAAGTGGAGGATCTCTTCATGGGCCTACGGGAGTTGAAACTCATCGAGCTCCCCAAACCGAAAAGGCCGGAAGAAGCTTCTAAATTCAATGAGCCAAATTTCTGTCACTTTCATCGCATCTTGGGTCATACGCTCAAAGATTGTTTTGTGGTCAAAACATGATACAAAAGCTCATAGATGAAGGCACCATAGATCTTGATCTACTCAAAAGCATGACAAATGGAAAGAAAGCGGGTACATCAAATGTCGCCACTTTTCAAAGTGATCCGGTGAGTTGTGCAACTCCAAAAATGCGCCAACTTATGATCGATATATGATATCAAAACACCGAGCATGTTAATATGTCTTTCTCGGGCATCCACAACAACAAGCTAAGCGCCAAAGATGAAAGCAAGGCTTTCCTTGGTGGATCCACACCCCAAAATGTGGACCATCGGCTCCCAAAGATCAGAGAGGCGTCGTGGCAACTCTCAAGACGATTTGCTCTCCGACGAATGATGGAAAAAGGTGAAGGCCAGCGCTTCTACCAAAATATAAAGAAGCACGAGGACAACCCCTCGAAGAATATCTTTGCTTTCCCCATCGGAGTTTTTGAGGATGATGAGGAGTCTCTTCACTTCCCTGAAGAAGAGGCACCGAAGTTGCTGAAGTTCAGCTTAGATCAGGCCGTCAACTACCTAGGCCATCTCCTCAACAAAGAAATCCCCCAAATGTAACTCCGAATGATGCGACTGACCATACTCCTAATGTGTCGGTCAAGTATGATGTAATCTCGCACTTGAAGAAAATACCAGCTATGCTTTCCGTGTATGATGCCTTGTGTCTCTTCCGATTTGCGAAATGCATTTATTACCGCACTTTCCTTCCTCAAGAAGATTATAGGGTTGAGGTTTCACAAGCAGAAGTAAAGTTATCCCAAACTCAAAGTATTACGTTCAATGATGAGGATCTGTTGTTAGGAAATAAAAAGCATAACAGACCCCTTCTTATGTTCGGCGAGATTGATGATCTCCCCATTAATCGCATAATGATTGATGGTGGTTCAGCCATAAACTTGTTACCCTTGCGCACTCTTAAAAAGATTGGGTATTCTAAAGGAGACCTATGTCACTCAAATGTTGTCATTCATGGCTTTAACCAAGCTGGTCAAGAAGCATTGGGTACCATATCTCTGGTTCTAAAGTTTGAAAATCTTATGACATATGTATACTTCCATGTCATTGATGCGGCTACCTCATATAATGTTCTTATCGGTCGCCCATGGCTGCATGAAAATGGAGTTGTTCCATCTACTCTCCATCAATGCATCAAGTATAAAGATCCTTCAGGGAGCGTAATAAGGATTTTTGCTGATAAAAAACCATTCACTATAGCAGAATCCTTTTATGCTGATGCAAAGTTTTATTTTGAGCCTATTGATAAAGTCTCAAAACCAAAATCATCATTGTCGTTGGAACAAAATATCCCAAAGATAGAAGATGTCAAGTCTTCATCCAGCCAAAAGATATACCAATACATACCAAGCAATCAAAGGAAGGAAGGCGATCCGATATTTCGCATCATAAGTAAACCCTCTCAAAATAGAGGTATTTCATTTCCAACTCCTTTACCTCCTTTGGTGCAAAATAAAATAAAACAAGCCCAAATTGAAAGGGATAATAAGAGTAAATTGGTTACAGGTCACTTTGTTAAATAAAGATGATAAAACATTACCCATCTCTTTATATGACAACAAAGTTCTTTATATTATGCAACAGATGGGCTATGATATTTCTACCGGTCCTTCTTTATGCGATGGCCGGGGGCAGCTCGCACCATTTGAAAAGTTGATGTCTCAGGCTCAGCTTGAAGCCTTGCACCAAGATCAAGCATTAAAAGAAGAGAAATATGGGTTAGGCTATGAAGTTAATATGACCTCTGCTGAACCTCTTGATGCTACAGAAGCATCTCCACAAATGGAAGATGGAAATCAACCAACTGTTGATGAGTTGGAAGAAATTAATATCGGCATGGACGACGATCCTCGGCCAATCTTCATTAGTAAATATCTATCTAAAGAAAGTAAGGAAGAATACCATAAATTTCTTTCTACAAATAGAGATGTCTTTGCTTGGTCTTATGAAGAAATGCCAGGTCTAGACCCAACAGTGGTTGTGCATAAATTGGCCGTTCGAAAAGATGTTCCTCCGGTGAAGCAAGGACAAAGAAGATATCGTCCAGAACTTCTCCCACAAATAGAAGCTGAAGTTGATAAACTCATAGCTGCTGGATTTATTCGAGAAGTGAAATACCCCAAATGGGTGTCTAGTGTCGTGCCCACGAAAAAGAAAAATGGGCAGATCCGTGTATGTGTGGATTTTAGAGATTTAAATAAAGCATGTCCAAAAGATGAATTTCCAATTCCAATCTCTGAAATTCTTATTGATGCCACTATGGGATATGAAATATTCTCCTTCATGGATGGTTTCTCTGGTTACAACCAAATAAAAATGTCACTAGAAGATGAAGAGTTGACAGCATTCCGTACACCCAAGGGCATATATTGTTATAAAGTGATGCCCTTCGGATTAAAAAATGCAGGCGCCACGTATCAACGTGCAATGACCATTGTCCTTGATGGGTTGTTGTATGAAATCGTTGAGTGCTATATAGATGATATCGTTGTAAAATCTAAGCACGAGAAAGATCACTTAAAACATTTGGAAATGGTGTTTGACCGCCTTAGAAAACATAAATTAAAGATGAATCCTATGAAGTGCGCCTTCGAAGTATCTTCGGGAAAATTCCTTGGTTTCATAGTCACCAAGCGTGGAATTGAAATTGACCCTACTAAAATAAAGACAATTGTCGACATGCCTCGACCAACAAACTTGCATGAATTAAAGAGCCTCCAAGGCCATTTAGCATACATTAGAAGGTTCATCTCAAACCTGTCCGGGAGGTGCAAACCTTTTTCCCGACTCATGAAGAAAGGAGTCCCGTTTCAATGGGATCAAGCATGTCAAAATGCATTCGAGGACATAAAAAAATATTTAACAAATCCTCCTGTCCTAGGCGCGCCAATTAAAGGGCGACCATTAATCCTCTATACGGCAGCCATGCCGACTTCATTAGGCGCTCTTTTGGCACAAACCAATGATGTAGGGAAAGAAGTCTCCTTATATTATTTAAGCCGCACCCTACAGGGGGCAGAGTGCAATTACCCGGATATAGAAAAAATATGCCTGGCACTTGTATTTGCAGCACAAAAGCTTCGCCATTACATGCTAGAACATACAATACATCTTGTCTCGAGAGCTGATCCACTCCGACATATCTTAAATAAAATGACATTATATGGTAGATTGGTTAAGTGGGCAATGTTCCTTTCACAATTTGATATTGTGTTCGTGCCTCAAAAAGCTATTAAAGGTCAAGCTTTGGCTAATTTTCTAGCCGCACATCCCATACCTGATGACTTTCCCATTGATGATGATCTGCCAGATGAGGTAGTCTTCACCACTATGGTGTCTAAGCCTACATGGCAAATGTATTTTGATGGTGCTTGCGAAAAAATCGGGAGCAGTAGCGTAGGGTCGTGTTTGTCACACCGGACGAAGCAATACTTCCATATTCCTTCACATTAACTTCAGCGGTTTCAAATAATGCTGCTGAATATGAGGCTCTAATTATTGGGCTTGAAATGGCTCACAATATGGGTTTAAACACACTCTATGTATATGGGGACTCCCAATTAATAATTAACCAATTGTTGGGAACATATGCGGTAAAAAAGCAAGGGCTTTTGCCATATTTTTGGAAGGCAAAAGAACTAATGGCTATGTTTGTTGATCTAAAAATTTAGCATGTTATGAGAAGCCAAAATGAGAAAGCGGATGCATTGGCAAGCTTTAATTTGCTTGACATGTCACTAAATCCATATCAAACCGTGGATGTTCACGTAGAGGAACGAAGAGTCCTCCCCATACTTACTCGAGGAAGAATACATACCATCTACTTCAGCCATGACTATAGATACGCATTGAAATTGAGATGGGTGATTGGAGAACACCTTTTCTCGATTATCTCCTTCATGGATATTTGCCCCTAGATTCTAGTGAAAGGTCTAGGATTGAAAGAGATCTTTGAATTATACATGTATAAACGACACGCTCTATCGGCGTTCATGCGATGGCATTTTACTTTCACGCCTTGCGTGCAATGAGGTAATCAAAGCTTTAAATGAAGTTCACTCCGGAGTGTGCGGGCACACCAATCTGGACCCAAGCTACACTACCAACTAAGACATTTGGGTTATTATTGGCCTACAATGTTTGATGATTCTATGAAATTTTGCGAAGAAATGCCATGAATGCCAAATACATGGTAATTTCATACATCAACCCCATGAACCATTACATCCGACTAATATGTCTTGGCCCTTTGAAATGTGGGGAATGGATGTAGTTGGGCCAATAAATCCCCGTCTTCAAGGGACACAAATTCATTCTTGCATGAACTGATTACTTCTCTAAGTGGGCAGAAGTTGTAGCACTAAAAGAAGTCAAAGCGGAAAATGTTGAAAACTTTATAAGAACCAATCTTATATATCGATTTGGGGTTCCGGCCCGAATGATATCTCGATAATGGCACGTCTTTTAAAATAGACAAATAGAGAAGATGTGTGCTAAATTCAGAATTAAGCATCACTTCTCCACGAGGTTATAATCCGGCCGCTAATGGTCAAGCGAAGCATTCAATAAAGTGCTATGCAAGTTGCTTAAAAGATGGTCTCACAAAATAAGAGACAACGGCATGAAAAGTTACTCGAATCCTTGTGGGCATATAGGACCACGACTCGGACGCCAACGAAAATGACTCCTTACTCACTTGTGTATGGAGGAGGCGGTCCTGCCACTAGAGGTGCAAATTGCCTCCTTAAGAGTTGCTATCCAAGAAGAACTCAATGAAGACGAATCGGCAAAATTACGCCTAAGGGAACTAGACATCCTCGAAGAAAAACGTCTTCGTGCATTGCAAAACTTGGAGGCATACCAAGCTAGAATGTCCCGAGCTTTTGACAAAGCGTAAGGAGGAGGTCATTCAAAGAAGGGATTTGGTTCTAGCGGTCATTCGCCTATGAATATTACTCATCGAATGCAAAGCAAATTCGAGCCTAAATGGGAAGGTCCTTATATTGTGAAGGATGTCTACTCTAGTGGCGCTTATAGAATCATATCCTCAGATGGCGAGTATTGCCCACCGCCAGTAAATGGAAAATTTCTAAAGCGTTACTATGCGTGAGGAAATATGCATATTACGCTCCATTGCTACAAGAGCCTAAACTGTTAGCACCCAAAAAAACGCTCCTTCATGAGCCTAAACTGTAAAGAAGATGTACGCTCCATAGCTTCACGAGCCTAAACTGAAGCTGAAGTAAAAAAAAGATTCATAACGCTCCTTCATGAGCCTAAACTGTAAAGAAGACACACGCTCCATAGCTTCACGAGCCTAAACTGAAGCTGAAGTAAAAAAAAAAAAAGATTCATAATGCTCCATTGCTACAAGAGCCTAAACTGTTAGCACAAAAAAAAAGGCGCTCCTTCATGAGCCTAAATTGTAAAGAAGACATATGCTCCATAGCTTCACGAGCCTAAACTGAAGCTGAAGTAAAAAAAAAAGATTCATAACGCTCCATTGCTACAAGAGCCTAAACTGTTAGCACCCAAAAAAACGCTCCTTCATGAGCCTAAACTGTAAAGAAGACATACGCTCCATTGCTTCACGAGCCTAAACTGAAGCTAAAGTATAAAAAAAAAGATTCATAATGCTCCATTGCTACAAGAGCCTAAACTGTTAGCACAAAAAAGTGCTCCTTCACGAGCCTAAACTGTAAAGAAAACAAATGCTCCATCGTTTCATGAGTTTAAACCGTAGCGTAAAAAAACCCAATGCTTTATCACTTCATGAGCTTAAACTGTAGCGTAAAAAAAAACCCTAATGCTCCATCGCTTCATGAGCTTAAACTGTAGCATCAAGAATAA
The DNA here is from genome assembly GCA_904845875.1 of Miscanthus lutarioriparius. Taxonomy (NCBI): domain Eukaryota; kingdom Viridiplantae; phylum Streptophyta; class Magnoliopsida; order Poales; family Poaceae; genus Miscanthus; species Miscanthus lutarioriparius. The sequence goes on along the minus strand of CAJGYO010000009.1, from coordinate 12,887,139 downwards.
AAAAAAATTACAAGGCTCCATTCCTTCATGAGTTTAAACTAAAACAAAAAAAAATGAAGCTCCACTGCTACAACTGTTAGCACACACAAAAAAACGTACTCCTTGGTGAGCCTAAACCGTAAGCAAAAAAAAAAGAGAAGAAATGTTTCATAGTTTCATGAGCATGAACTGAACCTAAAAAATATATATATATAAAAGGATGATCTATTGCGACATGAGCCTAAACTATTGGCATGAAAATAAACAAATGCCCCCATTGCATCTTCAATGCATCATGAGTTTAAACTGAATGCAACAAAAAAAATTCAAAGTTCTTAAAATTAAACTACGACCATGAAACAAACGTTTAAAATGTTATGTCCTCCAAGAGTTTGATATAAAGATCAATATAACGTGAGACTATACGTCATTGCTTGATAAGTATCATTTATATCCGCAAACCTCCATGCGAGTCAAGTGCCCCAAAGTATGTTTCCAAAAGAAAAAACTGAGATCATAAATAAAAAAGTGAGATCATAAATAAAAAAAAATCTCAAGTTTCGAGCTCCGGATCCATCAACATATAAAAAGTAGTTTTCGCACCCGGACCTCGAGGGGGCATCTGTTGACACCAATTTTGGCATACCCAAAAATGTGTGAACATTTATACCATATTAAATAAAATGGTATAGATGATCAAGTTTTATATGAATATGATATAGGCAAATAAGAAATAATATAATATCGCTAAAGAGGAAAAGAAGATGGAGCAGAAAGAAAAAGGGTACACACATGTACATATATGCATGAGCGTGTTCACGCCTGGAAAGAAAATGAAACTATAATAATGTATCTATATATATATATATATGAGGTTGGCTATGAAATATAGTGCATACAAATATGCACGACAAGCAAAGGTGTATGCTCGTGTATTTCATTTGTGTAAATCAAATACCATGTACTCATGTGAATACGTGGCCGGCTGGCAAATCATCCGAAGAGCACATATGAAAATAAAATACTTTGTTGATTCACGAAAATAATCAATCATTTTCAATGTCAAAAGATGATGTGGTGATTAGTGGAAAATTACGAAGAAGAAAAGAAAGCTAGAATAAAGAAAGGAGGACATATACGCATATATGCATGAGCATGACTATACCTTGGCAAAGTCATATACGCATATGTGCATGAGCATGACTATACCTTGGCAAAGTATAGTGGCAAAAGCACGGCTATTACATGTCATATTAAAAACGCTCGGCCGTAAATACATACACGCTTCCATACACATGGATTAAAAAAAAGAGACCATGCAAGTACGTACGTGTGTACATACACAGCAAACGTATAGCACGTACGTGCACGCCGTTACCAGGCAAGGAAGAAACTGTTGTGCGCGCTTGGCATATTCAAACATGGTCAAAGGCTCCAAATCGCTGCCGCAAGACCAAGTCATACAACTCCCATGCACGAACTCACGTTCAACGAACGCTCGCGCTCTCGTTCAAAAATCACAGCGCGCCAGGGTCATTAGAAAATACAAAATTAAACTCAAGAGCGCTAGCAACCACTCCCGCCGCTTTACCTTGACGTGATTTCAAATCAAGAGAACCGCTGGTGGCTCGGCTCTATAAGTAGCAGGCTAGTGCAAACGTTCGAGCTCTCCCCCCGCATATACACATACACATACACACCTGTTCCTTGATCAGAGAAGCAAGCACCGCTAGGCTGTTGCGTTGCTCTTCTACACACACATACACCTGCTCTTTGATCAGAGAAGCAAGCACCGGGCAGTTGCTGCTTTGTTCGGGGTCCTGAAGAAGGTGAGGCCGCATGGTGCTTCTCTAATCCCTGCCTCCCTGGTTCTCATCTTCGACTGACTCGTCAACGAGCTGCATCGGCAACTCTTCGGCGTCAGTAAACGGCTGGCCTATGTCATTGCGGATGGGCAGTGCACGTAGGTCTTACCCCGGTAAAAGGTAAAAGAAATGGTGATGGTTGCGCTACGCGCATGGGCTGCAAGCCCTGGTAAAAGATCGGCCAACAGTGCCATGACCGCGCTTTGCGCATGGGCGATATGCCCCGGTGAAGGTGTAAAAAGGCAGCAAATATGCCTCGGTGAAATGCGGGTTTGGATGCGTTTTGGCTCCACCCCGGTTACGTTCATGGTGAACTTTCGGTTGGACGCGATCTTGGCTCCAATCCGGTTAAAGATTCATGGTACAAAATTGGTGGACGCGCTTTGGCTCCACCCGGTTCATGGTAAATTTGATATGGACGCGAATCGGCTCCATATCTAAACAAATCTACATGTGTTTTGGCCACGGCAACGCCAGCCCGTTCTTATCATGCATCAAAGAAAATAAAGAACTTGCTTGCTACTGCCATGAAGAAAGATTATGCATGGGTTTCTATCAAATCAAAGAAACAATCATATGTGCAAACGAAATTATATAAAAAAAACAAGACATTGACAATGTGCTGCATATTCAGTCCATGCATATATGCCTTGAGCGTCGCTAGCGTGTTAATTAATGTCTTGTGCACAAAGTTAACTTACTTAGCGTCTGCATGCCTCCTGTACTCATGCATTACACCAGCATGTATTGCACTGGCAACCATGATAAAAAAGCAAATCATGCACTCAACTAAATTGCGGCTATGAAAATGTGTAGTAGTCCCCGCCCAAATCACCGGCTGTCATGCAAAGCCGGTTGGCATCTGCATGTCCTATGTCTGCAAACAAAATAAAGATCATATGCAAATTAACATTGCCTTCTGGTCTAACTACATGCACGCAAACAATACTTTGCATGTTGCACAGTCATGACCTTTGTCAATGGCGTCTTAATCAATAAATAAACAAAACTCATATTGCACTTCTCCACGTAATGAATAGGTTACGGTTATTAATGCATTTCAGTCAAATAAAAAAAACTATGACGTTGTAGGTCTCTGGTATACTCACCCACAGCACCAGCTTCCGGCAATCAACAAGTAAATAAAAGTATATAATTAAAACAAAAGAAATTATACTTTGCTTGCATAAAAACATGTCGGTTCATTGCATGCTGCCTGCTCCGTCTTGCATGAACGGCGGCATGATCAAACCGCCTATATCACATAGACAAAGCCAATTAGTGTTGCATCAAAATCAACACGGCTATGCAGTGATAAACTCAAATAGCCACTACCATGGTCTTGACCTAATTAAAATTAGGAAGCAGATAAGAAAACCTGCACACCATGTCATGGTCATGCCAGGGAATCAAATATGTCTAATCATGCATTAGATGAAATTACTCCGTTTTAAATTACGGCTAGACCATATAAATAAACTTAAATAAATTGATTTCATCGTATCAAATTCTATACCATGATCGCCCATGCTAATTAACTTGCTGCGGCACCAGGGTTAGAATAACCAAAATGTCATGAACATCGATATAGACTCAGCTAAGTCAAATAAGCATTGTCATATTTATCATAATTTCAAAGCATCATCCATGCCCAGCATAGGCCTTCCAAGTGCCATGCATATAATGGATAAATTAAATATTGCATCTTAGCTTGATTGTATCCATGAATGCTCATGCTTAGCCAAGTTGTTAAAAAGGGCAAACCAAATTAAATGTGATCATATAGCACCGTGCATGCGAATCCCTGGCCAAACGCCATACCATGAGTGTGCATGCTAACTTTGATAAAATGAATTAATTACACGCTCCCCGGCCGAGCTAGGCATTGCAACATATCTTTTGAGCCTTAGCAAGGTCAAAATATGTTGTCTTAGCCTAAATAAAATATTACACCAAATGCTGAGTGCATCCATGAACCTGCATATCAAAACATGCTAAATCATGATCTTAAATGATCCAAAAAGACTACGTCAAATTTAGTCTGCAAAGTAAATTACGTGCATACATACATGACAATGCACCAAAGAAATGTGTATCACTCAAACAAATCAGTTTCTCTTAGCTGACATATATGCGTGTTGCACCATATAGTGTATAAATTAAATACATGTATATCATGGTGTGCTAAGAAGCTAAACACGCTATCAACCAATCATATAAGGAATATATGTTACTCCTCGACAAATGAATTCATGTCATGTTTAATAAAATGACAATCGTCAAGTTCAAGTTTATGCCAAGCATACAAATTCGTCCATCTGCAGCTACAAGACCGAAGACTTTGTTTTCTTTTGTAGTTTGTAATAGGAAGCCATATGATGTAATCTTATTTTTCATGTACTCATGTTGGAACTCTTAATCAGGGGTGTTCTCTTCGGAGATGTAATTAACATAATTTTTATGCAAATATAAAAATTATGGAAGTATGGACTTGCAATACCTGTTCTTTTTCTTTTGTTCCAATTAAATTTAACCAAAATCAAATTTGTCTCTGCTGACGCGGAGGCGGGTCATAGCCACCCGTTTTCCCGCCATCAGTAGGCCAGTCCATGGTTCTTCTGGTGTCGCCCAATGGTGTCAAATCCATCTAAGTCTCAATGTTGTGTTAAAGGCTGCAAGGTCCCTTATCCCAAGACCACCAAGGGCTTCCTGTCGTGTCACTCATGATAACTTCAATGTTCGACTACTATGGAAAGATTTTTTCCATAGTAAAATATGTTTATAGACATGTCTATTTTGTTGGTCCCTAGACTCTAGTTATACATCTCTAGAAAATATTAACTTCTAGAGACGACTATCGAACCACCCTAAAATCGATTTCTGGAGACAAGTCGAAACCCAGCCACTCCTAGAGATCGATTTCAATTCTAGAGTGGATCTATACCCAATAAAATAGTGCAGCTTTAGTTTAGATCGTTTCTCCATCTAAGGTCATTTAGACAAATCAAAGATTTCTTTTTTATAAAATGCATTACAGATGCATTAACTCCAACTCTCAAAGTGTATTGTTTGGTTTCTAAAATGTTTGTGTTGTGCACCACATATCCATAGAGCTAGGCAATTCTCATTGAACCCCTTCCTCGGATACCTCCCTCTCTCAAAAAATAAAGGGCCCACGGAGAATACGGCGGGTGGCTACTTACATTGCCAGGGTATATCGAAGTTATGCCAACAGGCTAGCTAGACAATAATAAGCCAGAATAACCTCACAAAAAACAGAGAATAATATGCAGCATTCAAATGCATCGTGAAATCATAAACACTTAGCTTGTGAGTTGTGAGGCCTGGCCAAAGCACCACCAAAGAACTCATCGTGCATGTGCCCCATACGTGAAAGGAGACGTAGCATGCATCATGTGTTGAGCGTGCATGCCGAAGCTACATGTATGATGTACTTTCTCTAACCTCTTTGCGGTTTTGGTGTTTGACTCAACCAAAACTGCAAATCATCACAATTTTATGATTTCAGTACAATTCGCGCGCATCACATTTCTTCATCTTATAAAGCACTTTAAATACCATGTATCATCTCATTTCCCTTCCATCTCTCAGTGTATAGTATGTTTTTGCCAGCGCATCCATGTTATTAATTATATGTGAGATATTAGAGAGAAACAAATCATACCAGCAGCGAAAGATTTTCAACTGTCCAACATCAATGAGAAATCATACCAGCTCGCAATCGTTTTTAGTTTCGCACTTGCCCCGGTACACCTCACCCTCTTAGTCCATGAAATCTTTGTTGCCGTCTCCGACGGCGATGGAGACGTCAACGAGCCCGAAGATAACTGCTCAAAGAATTTGGAACTCGTCGAGGCGTGGCACCTCCTGCACGCGCGGTGTGGTGCTAGCGTGGCATGTACCATCCACTCCCCTGTAAGGGTAGGAGGCCGACGACACCATTCTTGATCACGTATTGGAAAGCGTGGACGGCGAGGCCGCCGCCCCTTGCTCATGGGATCGTAATCCACGAGCTCCCACTCCGACAACTGCACAGCCGGGGTCCACGTTGTTCGCCCCTCTGATGGCGTTGTGGTCTCCAACGCGCCCGTCGCGGCAAACGCCCAACAGGAGTCACAACGCCCCTAGAACTTGACTGCAGCAGGAGTCGCAGCGCCCCTAGAACTTGACTGGACCTAGGCACGGCTGGCCCTTGCAGCTCCTGGTGCACCAGTTGACGGAGACCAGAAGCGGGAGTGTCCCGTTGCCGCTGCGCCCTTTCATGGGCCAAGCAGTGAGGTTGCGCTTCTCCGTCGTCATACGACACTTAGTAGCGACTGAATTTCGGAGATGGGAGGCCAACACCTAGAGTGCATCCTCGCCTCACCTAGGTTCAGCTTGAATCCCAGAGAGATTGTAGGAACTGGAATTCTAGAATCTTTTAATGTAAAGTTTTGATTAAAAATTCAAAATTTTTGGTAAGAGATTGTTGGTGAATATATTATCTATAATACTTCGAATATTTGACTACTATGGAAATCTTTTTAAAGGTGATTAAAATAGGTTTGTAGATCGAGATCGCTATTCCATGAATCTCTACTTGTATGTCCGTAGAAAATAATAATTTCTAGAGGTGGCTATTCAACTACCGCTAGAAATCGATTTCTTGAGGTGGGTCGAAACCCAGCCGCTCTTAGAGATCGATTCTATAGGTGGGCTGAAACCAATGGAGTATGTAGTACAATTTTGGAATAGACCATTTCTATGTTCGAGCTCATTTAAACGATATATAAACTCTTGCAGTGGTGTTATCTAAATCCATCAACTCTTAAAATATATTTTTTGGTATCCAAGTTTTTATATTGCACACCACATATCCATGACGATTTGAGAGCTAGAAAAATTTTATTGAGCCCATCGTTAGATAACTCTCTCTCAAAAAAGATACCGGAGTACGGTTAAAAAAAAAGAAACCGGAGTATGTCGAAGGAATGCTAACAGGCTAGGCTACATAATAATAACCTCACACAAAACAAAGAATAATTTGCAGTGAAGTCCACCACCACCTCCATGCCGCTACGCTCGAGCTGGGCCAGCCAGTGGAGTCAGGCCAATGCTGCTTGTGGCCTCCGCTTTGATTTTGGAGCTTCAGAATGGATCCCAGATACGAGACACAGGCCCGGCCCAGCGAAATTGGATATGAGCGAGGCTCAGGCCCATACGAGACGCAGCCACGCAGGATCCATGATGTGTTGAGCGTGCACGCCGAAGCTAGAGGTATGATGTAGTATGCTCTCACCTCTTGTGGTGTGACTAGTTTGCTCTTTAACGAATTTTGGTGTGTGACTCAACCAAAACTGCAAATCATCACAGTTTTATGATTCGGGTAAGATTTGCGCATCACATTTCTTTGACTTACATACAACACTTTAAATACCATATATATCATCTCAGTTCTGTTCCATATCTCAATGCAGTATTTCTTTTACAAAGGAATAAGCTTCCATTAAAGTGAGGCCAACACCTGATCCACGGCCACCCAAAGGTTTACAGCAGCAGGATTACACTCTAGCCAGAGATTAACAGCGCCTGGCCCAGCCTAAGCATGTACCCAACTTAGCTAAAACATCTACTGCAAGGCTACACAAATTCAGTATACGCTAACCACTTGATATCTCGAAAAAAAGGACCACGTTCACCGATGCTTCTATTCTGAAGACGAATTATGAGATATTAGAGAGAAACAAACCATGACAGCAGCGATAGATCTTGTGTTGTCCAGTGTCAATGCTTTATCAGAATTCCCTTGGCTAGCTAATGGCATTAACTGTTAGCTCTAAGTCATCCAGGCTTGCTATTGTTTAGCGATTCGAAAGAAACAAGTCATGGTAAATATGAGCTATTTAGTAAAGATACAGAAAAGTACTAAATAGATAAGGACAATACCAAAAGAGTGCGACCAATACCTATATCATTTTTCTTTTTATTTAAATAAAAGGTAAATTGGTGATTGTACTTTATGGTTTATGTTCTCTGATGCTTAAGCGGAGTAATCAAGTACCCATCGGTATGGCAAGAGAGCACAGTGGTGGTCTGGCATTCTCTTCCTCCTCACTTGGTGCCCATGGACCTCCTACCAACTTTGCCCTCTCCCCTGGTCAACTGCAATGGCTAAATTGATTTCTAAAGATGGTCAAAAACATGGTTTGCCTCTAAAAATTATATTTTTAAGGTTGGTTGCATATATGGACTCCTAGAAATTGACGAGGCGCTTGACTAGAGGCCACTGTAAAAACTATCTCTACAAATGTTGGGTAGTAGCATGGAGTTGTGTCCACTCATGGCCTTGATAGGGTGTGGTGGCCTGCCTCACCAATAGCATCACAATGGCCCACCAACTTCTTCATTCCTTGTGCTTTGCACTGAGTAGTGGTGGGCCAAAATTTTAAAGTTGGGTATTAAAAAATGTAAAATTTTATCATTTTTTGCCAACCCAAGGACTAATATTTGGCATATATATATATATATATATATATATATATATATATATATATATATATATATATATATATAATTGTATTACACACATAAAGGGCCGGCCCTGGCCCCCAATTTGATGGCCCCCACCCTACATATGCAAACAATACTTAGTATTAGTATTTGGAACAGCACTGAAACATTGCCGGCCTGCAAGTCCTGCCGTCCGCAAGAAGCATCCACTAATGCTGCGTCCCCTGCCCAAGAGTCCTGCAAGCTAGAATCTGGTATCTCACAAAAAAAACCTAGCATTCGCGAGAAGCCACACGCGCACATGGACACGCCACTCGACACTTTGACTCCTCGTCCGCGGCGGTGACGCGAGACGCACGGGCGCAGCTGTAGCACGGGAGACGAGACGCTGGACGCAACGCGCACGCGCTGCGATCTCCGTGACTCAGCCCGACGGGCGATGGTGATCGGCGGTGAGCCAATAACGCGACTAGGGGAGATGTGACGTGATCTGGCCTTCCGCCTTCTTCTACTCCATATGGATTAATGTGTATGGGCGTGGCCAGCGCCCGAACGTCCGGACAGGCTGGGCGTCCCGTTTGGACGCCCGCGCAGCTCGCTCCCGTCCACCTTTTTCGCTCCCGTCCGCCTTTACCCCATCCACGAGTGCGCTCCACCCTCGTAGTTGCGCCCGTCGGTCTTTCCGCTAACCCTCTCCTCTCTCTCCGACTTTCTGCACGGGCGACACACAGGAGCCTGGATGAGCGGCTGTGGACGAGCACGCCCCCAGCGCGCGCCAGCCCCCAGCACCTCCGTCCGCTGGCCCCCATCGCCTCTGTCCATTGGCCCTCCGACGCGTCGCGTGCCTGGTCCGCCAGCCCCTAGCTTGCCCCAACCAAACAACATAAAACACTTGCAACATAAAATGCAATATAAGACTGAAAACAAATAAAATATTTGAAACATGCTCTTGCAACATATGTGACAAACACATGAAACATTCAAAAAAAATATTTGCAGCTTGCAACATGAAACCACTTGCTGCAATATAAGACCGAAACAACTGAAACATTTTGAAATAAAAATCGATTGCAACATATGCCTTGAAACAGATGAAACATTTTGAACATATGCTTGCAACATGCTTCTGAAACACTTACAACATATGCAACATGTGCAACATCCCTCGATCTACTTTTACAACATCAAGATGAAACAATTGCAATATACATCTGAAACGTCTAAAACACTTGAAACATACTATGCAATATAGGGGAGGGGAAGGCCGGGCCAGTTGATTCTAGTCGTCGGAGTCAGAGTCGGCGGCAAGGCGCGACACACGAGCACCACCAGCATCGTCCACGCTTTGGGTGCACTTGGCTCGGCTGGGGTCCGAGGAAGACCTGAGGCGTCACGACACAAGCGCCCCAGCGGCCATGGCGGGGTTAGCGGCGTGCGCGGCGGCTATTGGAGATGGACGAACAGACGGCGAGGGAGCGAGCGGCATAGGTGTCTAGGACGGGCATGTGGCGTGGCCGGCGATAGGGCATGACGCGGCAGCCGACGAGAGCGTGGTGGGGGAAGGGGTGCTGATGAATGAGTGGCCACGCTGCTGCGTCAGACACCGGGCGGATAAGAATGAGCGATTGGGGATTTGTTTTTTTCTGAGAGAGATGGGGCCCGCTCTAGCGAAGCCGCGTCCGGACGAGAGTTATGGATGGACGACCGTGGTTTATCATTATTTAATGAGTATCGTATGATCTAGCAGGTATGTGTTTATGTTAGAGATAATCGAAATCACACAACAGTAGGGCTAGCACGCCCAAAGAGGTTGTGATCAACCTGCAACATAGCAAGAACACCACGTAACCGATCTAGAGATCGATTAGGCCGATATTGAGCTCGTTCTTGACCGGAAAGGATCCCGAACTTCTTCCGAGAAGACCCATCGGGGAGGAGCACGTGGAGAATCTCCTAGGACCAGCAAGGCCTAGAATGCCGACAAATCTCACCGGAAGACGTGCCAAACAGTAGGAGGGGCTTGAAAAAGGAGTAAAGAGTATTGTAGATGTGTTTTTGATCGATTGGATAGATGAGATCTCAATCAGTCATGATACTCTCGTATATATATATAGAGGGGGTGGTCTTATCCTGGTAGGAAACAACTCCAAAACGCGTTCTCCAAGTTTTCCATGTCAAAAACATGCTAAAAATCAATTTGGAAGCCAACTCAACTCAGGATCTAGAACAAATAATCCGACTTTCACGGGCTCGGGCAGGTGCCTTGGCAGCTGGAAGAGGGACGGTTCGCCGTGGAGGTGGAAGCCAGGAGGTGGAAGATCAATTCCCGTCCAGCTGGAGGGAGATGTGGTGTCAAGCGATGAAGCCAACGCCGAGACTCTCCGGTAGGTCACGTCCAACCTGCGGGCGGAACGTGCTGGGCCAGTCTTGTGCACCGTCTAGTCTGCTGGGCTTGTGGAGCGGTACCGAAGTTGACGATTTCGCCCAAAACACGAGGAATGGACCGGAACGGCCCAAACTGTCAGTCGCCGCCCATGCATGTGGCGCTCTGTAACCACCCCCACCCCCACCACCTCCAATAGATAGATCCTCCATGTCCAGTGGACTAGTGGAGAGTCATGCATTGTTGATGTTGTTTTCCTTCCTTTCTTTCCCTCTCCATAATCGCTTTCCTTCCCGAATGAAATACAGATAGATAGATACGAAACGTAACGCTGGCCCAACCCAGTGAAAATGGAAGCGAGCGAGGCTCAGCCCATACGAGACGGAGCATGCACCGTGTGTTCAGCGTGCGTGCCGAAGCTACAGATATGATGTACACAGTGCCGGCCCTGGGGTAGGGCATGAGGTGTGACGGCCGACGGCTCAAACGGAGGAGGGGTCTGAGTCCAGGTATACAAACCCTCAAGTCTTATAATTCATTCGGTATTAATAAACTAATGAGAAGAGAGACATAGAACTGGCCAGACAGTCCAAAAAGACAACATCGACATTTCTTTCCTAGTTTTCTTTCCCCACGGCCCTCGGATAGAGAGGAGGCGAGGAGTCACGCTGCACACAACATACTCTGATCGTGAGTTCGCGACGTGCGCCTTACACACGCGGAGCTGGCGAGCTGCGCCGCCGCAAAGAGCTAGACTACCGGAGACACGGACACAGCGCACGAGGACGGCGACCAGGCAGGGCTCCACGAGGACAACATCTTGATTCTTGGCTTCTTACGAATTGCGATCACCGATCAGTTGTTTAGGCCCAAGATATTTTTTCCTTTTTATTTTTAATCCAAATTAATTATTTGTATAATATTCCAAACTTCTAGTACTTTGTACCCATATAGTCATATTTTTCTTCTAATTTAGGTATTAGAATTTTAGAATGTTACCTAAAAAAATTTGTCGTGGGTGAGAAAAGAAAACGAATATATTATTTTTTAATCTACATTGTTTCTCGATAATTATCATACATCTATAAATATATTGCTTAATCTATATTGTTCCTCGATAATTATCAGACATATTAAATTAAAAATATGTTATTGAATTTGTTTTCATTTTGCAAGTAAAATTAGTTCCTATATACTATAAGATTTTATACATGGTCAAGACGGGCCGTTGCGACGAGATTATCAGAAGGCCCTTAAAATCCTATGACTGGCACTGGATGTACTATTTCACACCTCTGGTTGTGTGTCTAGTCTTTTTATGAATCTTTTTCTGTGGGTGTGACTTACTCAAATAGCAAATCATCACAGTTTCATGATTCGGGTACGATTCACGCATCACAATTCGTCGACCTGCTGCTAGCACTTCAAATATCATGCACCATCACCACTGCAGACGCCCTCTTTGCCGAGTGCTGGGGGCACTTGGCAAAGCCAGCCAAGCACTCGGCAAAGGCTTTGCTGAGTACCGCGCTCGGCAAAGATTTTATCGGCAAAAATTTCTTTGCCGAGTGCCAAAAATCGACACTCGGCCCGACACTCGGCAAAGTTAGAACCGAAAAAACCCGAAAAAATAGGAATTTTTACCCCAAAAAAACAGAAATTTTGTTTTAATTGGTGGAGGCCCCGACCGGCCAGCACCCATCCAACTCCGGGTTTTTTCGCGTAAATTTCACGGCTACACGGCCGACGGGATTCGAACCCGAGACCTCCCACTGCGCAGAAACCTCCTCTACCACTACACCACACTATCACTTGTGTCTTGATTCCGTTTTAGTTCATAATATATTATACTAAATCGAGTGTAAATTGTTTGTTTGAGGCCTTAAACGAATTCAAATAAAAAAGTTGTGAACTACAAAGTTTCATAACTTTTCGAGATCTACACTTTTAGTTTAGGAAGTTTTTCCATTCGAGGTCGTTTACAAAATTTGAATTTTAAAATTTGAAAATTCAAACGTAGTTTTGCATGACAAGATGTTTTCAAATCAAAAAGTTGTCAACTACAATGTTTCATAACTTTTCGAGATCTACAGAGTTTATTTTGGTTGTTTTTCCATCCGAGGTCGTTTATAAAATTTGGATTTTAAAATTTTAAAATTCAAACGCAGTTTTGCGTGACAAGATGTTTTCAAATCAAAAAGTTGCCAACTACAATGTTTCATAACTTTTGGAGATCTACAATTTTTATTTAGGAAACTTTTCCATCCGAGGTCTTTTGAAAAATTCAAATTTTAAAATTTTCAAATTCAAACGTCGTTTTTGCATGACAAAATGATTTCAAATCAAAATGTTGCCAACTACAAAATTTCATAACTTATCAAGATCTACAAAGTTTATTTTGATCATTTGTTCATCCGACATAGTGGTAGTAACATTGTTCACAAATCATATATATCTCTCTTCTACTTTCATAAAACTAATATGAGAGATGTAGATTTTATGAACAACGTTATTGTCGCTTTGTCAAATGAAGAAATGACCAAAATAAACTTTGTAGATCTTGAAAAATTATATAACTTTGTAGTTGAAAAGTTTTTCATTTGAATTCATTTAGGGCCTCAAAAATTGCTTCGAAAAACTGATTTGCCGAGGGCAAAAAAAAAATGCACACGGCAAAAAGCCTGTTTGCCGAGTGCCAAAACAAAGGCACTCGGCAAAATACATCTTTGTCGAGTGCTAGAAAAAAACACTCGGCAAAGACGTATTTTGCCGTGTGCCAAAAAATAGCACTCGACAAAATACATCTTTGCCGAGTGCCAGAAAAAAATCACTCGGCAAAGACGTATTTTGCCGTGTGTTTTTGTTTGCCGAGTGTATTTTATTTGATACTCGGCAAACACGGTCTTGTCGAGTGCCCGATAAAATACACTCGGCAAAGACTCCGGCACTCGGCAAATCGCCGGTTTCCGGTAGTGCATCTATCTCACTTCTCTTCCATCTCTATCTCAGTGCAGTGTGTGCTTTGGTAGCAAATACAAATTATTAGTTATACGAGATACTGGAGACAAACAAATCATGCAAGCAGCGATACGTTCTCATTTGTCACGCATTAGCGCTTTGTCTGGATTCCCTCAGCGAACTATTAGCAGTGTTAGCTATAGACAACTATCTAGCAATATTTGTCAGGCATTAGCGCTTTGTATGTATGTACGTGCTCTTGGGACGAGACCAGGTACATGGGAAGACAAGGGTAGGCTGATGGAAGCAGAAGACAGACGGAGGATCCGATCCATACATACGAGGAAGGGAGGCTGTGGCAGGATTCTCGTCCAACTGGAAAGGAGGTGGTGTCAAGCGATCGATGAAGCCAGTCTGCTGGAAAGTCTCGGCGTTGGCACGGTGGAAGAGGACACAAGATCGTCCTCGTCGGCAGAGAAGGCTGGCCGATCGTTTTGATTTTTCGGAGCAATTAGTTAAACAGTTGGAGATCAGCAACATATTTTCTCCGTAATTGTTTGAGTTAAAACAACACACATTTGACAAGTGATTTATTAAAAACGGTTGGAGATGCTCTTACATCGCTAGGTCGGTGGGTCGATCGGCACACAAAACAAAGAATAATCAGCATGCTAATCCGTCGTGAAATCGTACTCTCTTGAGTCTTACCTTGTGACGCCTCGCCAAAGCGCCACCATGAAGTTTTATCTCCAACAAGAGAGAATGAGTGGTGTTAAATAAATAGGCCACAATAACCTCACACAAAACGAAGAATCTATATCTCTTATAAAGTAAAACCCCACCAGAAGTTTTATCTCACACCACAGCGTTCCGCGTCATCATGTAGTCTAAACTGTCCAATTCTTTCTTCATGTCATTAAGATTTTTTAGTGATCTGATTTTCCTTTTCTTGGTCTGGCTGTCCACTAATACGGTCATACCAGCCCCTCCGACTGAAACGAAACGAACAGGTTCATCATGCATTCAAGTTGGATTCATGAATGTACTACTAGACCATCCATTTTCCTTCCCCATCAATTGCTGTCCTTTCAAACCTGAAACCTCCGAGAGCATGTCTTCTCGACTCCTCCACTGCCATGGAAATCACACTCCAAGGCACAAGCAGCATGCCATTATTCAGGGCATCTCTTCGCGTTCTCATTCAATCAAATGAAGAGACGAGGCTACACTCAACTCCCTCTTGCTGAATGTCTCCAACTCTCCTATATGTAGCAGGATATCGACTCCTCCCATTTTTTGGTGTGCTCCGCTCGTTCCACAAAGCTTGGGGATAAGAACAGGAGAACAGAAAGAAACACAAAGGCAAAGCTGGTGACCAAGACCTGGATTAGGCTAGCCAACCACGGAAGAAGATAAGCCTCCTCCTTCAGGATGGGTTGCATGCTGGTGTTAGAAGGTGTTTTTGCTGGGTTCCTCTGATTACCCCAGATCTTGACATCACTGTTGGTTCAAAAATCACCTTCACTGCTGGATTTTAAACCGGCAGTGACATGATGTGGGATTAACATCACTATCGGTTCTTTATGTAATTTTCAGAAAATCCAAAAAACAGGCTGAAAAATAGAAAAAAATAATTTTGGGAAAACGAGAGCTTCATGGCCACCGGTGCTCAAACCCTTGACCTCTTACTTCGCATCTTCAGCCCTTAACCACTCCACCTGCAAGCTATTTATGTTTAAATGAGATTTTCGTTCTAGCTATTTTATGTTCATCTGATTTTAAAATGAGTATTTGGAGCCCTAAATGAATTCAAATAAAAAAGTTGTCAACTACAGAGTTATATAACTTTTCGAGATCTACAACTTTCATTTTGATAGTTTCTCCATCCAAGGTCATTTATAAAATTTGAATTTCAAATTTGAGAAATTCAAATGTAGTTTTCCATGACAAGATGATTTCAAATCAAAAAGTTTTCAACTACAAAGTTTCATAACTTTTTGAGATCTAAAACTTTTGTTTTTGCTGTTTGTCCATTCGAGGTCGTTTAAAAAATTCAAATTTCAAATTTTTGAAAATTCAAACATAGTTTTCCTTGAAAAGATGAATTCGAATAAAAAAGTTGTCAACTACAAAGTTTCATAACTTTTTAGGATCTACAACTTTCGTTTTGGTAGTTTCTCCATCCGAGGTCATTTACAAAATTTGAATTTTAAATTTTAGAAATTCAAAAGTAGTTTTCCTTGACAAGATGATTTCAAATAAAAAAGTTGTCAACTACAGAGTTTCATCACTTTCCGACATAGTGGTAATAACATTATTCACAAATGTTACATATCCCTCTTATAGTTTAAAGAGGGATATGTAACATTTGTGAACAATGTTACTACCACTTTATCGGATGAAGAAATGATCAAAATAAAAGTTGTAGATCTTGATATGTTCTACAACTTCTATGTTCATGACTTTAGTGTTCCAAAATGACGTTTGGAGTTGCCATTTGTTTAAATTCAAAATTCAAATAGATAAAACATAGTCACATGAAAAGATGGAAAATAATAGCTATAAGAACACAATAAATTGATAGAGCATGATTTTAGAAATTTTTAGGAAAAAATCAGCAAATTGGAAGTTAGTATGAGGGAGAAAGACTAGTTACAAATTTTAGCCAGAGATTAAAAAGAGAAATCAGAGTTATTCAATAATTTCAAAATTTAATTTTAAATGAAAAAGTAGTAAATAATTTTAAATGAAAAAGTTGTCAACTACAAAATTGCATAACTTTTCGAGATCTACAACTTTTGTTTTGGGTGTTTCTCTATCTGAGGTCGTTTGAAAAAATTAAATTTTAAATTTTAGAAATCAAACGTAATTTTCGTTAGATAGATGATTTTTCAAATGAAAATATTTGGACATCTGAACGATCTCAAATTAAAAAAGTTTGAACTACAAAGTTCCTCTCTCTTGGTTTTGCACCGTATGTATTATTTGTATGTATTAAACTATGCCTTTTATCGGCACCTATGTAGTGACTTAAGGTAACTGATTGATAATGTGTTGCTGGAGAATTGCTATTTTATTTTTCGTAAAAAAAGGTTCAACTTTATATTGTGCTCTAAGCAATTTTTTTATATGGTTCCACCAATTTTTTTGTTCGTATTTGGAAGTAATGGATTAATCATTGATGGTCTTCATGGTGGGATTTCCATTCAGATTGATTAACTGACTGTAGTTGTTTGTTCCACTCCTGTGTTGCAGGCTTTGAGAGAGCTCCTCTCGAGTCAATGTGTTGTCACCTAATCGATCATTTTAGTGCAGTAGAAGAACTGAAGAAGCCACTCCCCACATTTTTTTGTTAATATGCACTACTGATTTTTTCAAACATTCACAGATTTTTGATTGATCTTGTATTTTTCCATTTTCTAAGTCTTTACAATTTACAAATTTATGGATTTTCTTAACTAATCCTTTTTTTTATCTTAATTCAGTTTAGATGGCAGCACCTATATTTCTTCAAACCTTTAGTGTTTATTGATTATTCTATGTTTTTTCTACAAAACATTTAGAACATTGACTGCGGCCTGCGGGTCACTCAATATTATTGATAGGTAATGAGAAATTAGTTCTTCTCCAACGTGTGTGCATGTTGCGTAATGACCCTCCTACTAATTTTTAATCTCTTCATACAAGCTATACACACAATCCAAACTAAGTGCAAGTACTATATTTTTTCCAATAAAAAAATACAAGGTATCCATATAATATAATATTTGTTTTAACGTTCCAGCATCTTATAATATGCTATTATTTTTTTATTAGATTCATTTGTTACCTTATCTTACTTTGACTAGAATTTATGCAAGAATATATAAATCAAACTAATAAGAACGTCCCGCGGCAACGCGCGGGTATCCTTCTAGTAATATATATGCATCATTCAAATCCGTCGTGAAATCATAAACCCTTAGCTTGTGACACTTGGACAAAGCACCACCAAGAACTCATCGTGCATGTGCTTCATATGTGAAACAAGACCGTAGGATGCATCATGTGTGGAGCGTGCACGCCGAAGCTACATGTATGATGTACTATCTCTCACCTCTTGTGGTGTGACCGTTTTTTTAATGCTGCAAAACATCATAGATTTCAGTACAATTCACGCGCATCACATTTCTTCGAATTAAAGCACTTAAATATCATATATCATCTCATTTCTCTTGCATATCTTAGTGTAGTATATGTTTGCAGCGCATACATGTTATGGGTTATATGTGAGATATTAGAGACAAACAAATCATGCCAGCAGCGATGGATTTTCAGTTGTCTGTCATCATTGCTAAGTTAGATACATAAAATAAAACTATATAACAACTACTATGGACACAAATAGAGGATTTCAGCTAATTTTCAACAGCTACCTATTAGCTCTGAGTCATCCAGGTCTAGTATTGTTTAGGGTTATGCTATTGTTTAGCGATTCTAAAGAAGAAATTTTATGTTTTTATACAAGTTTTATAGTGGTTGAAAAAAGTATAGCTCATCCATCATAACAGAACAAGTGGTGGAAAATACGAGGAATTCAATAAAAAGTATAGTAAAATACTAAATAGGTAGGGTCAATAACAAAAGAGTGCAATGAATACCCATATTATTTTTATTTTTTTTTAAATAAAGAGTAAATTGGTGATCTGATCATACTTTATGGTCCCCAATCAGTAGTTAATGTGAATGAATCAAGTAATTACATTACCTGCCTCAGCATTCACCACTCCTCCTCATCCCCATTGGTATAGCAGAGAGCAGGAACAATGGCAGGTGAGCATAGCGGTGGCCTGGCATCCTCTTCCTCCTCGCCTGCTGCTGCTTGTGGACCTCTGCCAACACATCCTTTCCCCTAGTTAACTCCAAATGCTAAATTGATTTTGAAACACGGACAAAAACATGGTTCTTTTCTAAACACTGTTTTTTAATGATGGTTGCATAACTCACGGTTGACGATTTCACATACAATATGTTCTGAGGTCCAGCAAGGCCAGCCTACTTTGTACCATGGATTCTGTGTGCTATATATTTCAGGCCATATCTTATTAAATTGAAGCATATGTTCTGCAAGAGCGGCAATGCCAGAAGTATTGATGCATGATTGATCGATGCCTCAGCAGCAGATGACTGCATGCAGAAATCATCACAGTTTTTTTTTGAGGTGAATCGTCATCAACTCATTGCATATATACATCTCTCCCTTGCTACTCCACAAGCAATATATCATGCATGAGTTAAATACCATCCATGCTTCGACTCATGGAGGTCGTTACAGCTCTTCCCAGTGAAGTGAAATGCATGTTGTTACATCTCACTCAAATTCTATGAGACATTGGAGGCAAACAAACCGTACCGATAGCAAGGGCCCTTCTGACAGTAAAACGATTAGGTGAAAAACAATAATGAACAGATCTTACAAAATTCACAACACAAGATTACAGGAGTTCCTCCAGCCGAGGCTCGCATCCAACCAGCAATTTCATTACCAACTCTATGATGCCTACCTAGGAAGTAGGAAGACGGCATGACATTTCCTAGGCTGGACTTATTTTGCCAAAGTAGTTGGAGTCGAGAGGACTCTCTTAATTAGGCTGCAATGCTGAGCATTGTGCATGGCTTCTTCTATCACTTCATGTGCTTCTTTGTGATATGCCTATGTGTACCAAGCATGCACACATACAGTGTGCCTACTATATATTTCCGGTCTTGTCTTAACTTAAAGCATATGTTCTGCATGATCAGATATGCCAAAAATAGTTGGTGCATGATTGATTGATCGATGGCTAAGCAGCTGGTGACTGCATGCCCAAATTATGACATTTTTGTGAGGTGAATCGTCATGAACTCATTATTGCTGCATATATCTCTCGCTTGCTACTCCACCAGGGATCCATCAAGCTGTTAAATACCATGCATGCATCGACGCATGGAGGTTGTCGCGCCTCCTGAGTGAAGTGAAATGCTGGTTGTTACAACCTTTCAAGTTCTATGAGACATTGGAGTCAAACAAACCGTAGATAGCAGTGGCCCCAACTACTCTAAAACATTTAAGCTAAAAAACAGCTCCCACCTTCGAAATAAAAAGGAAGACGGCAATGACCTTTCTTGGTTCAGTTTGGGATGGACTTTTTCCAGCAACTACTTGGAGCATAGCTAGATATTGAGGGTTTGGTTGCGGGACACTCTTGGGCTGCAATACCGAGCCTTGGGCTGCATCTCCTATCGCTTCATGGGCTTCTTTGTGATCTGCCTCTAGCTGCTGCCCATCAATGCACGTGCATGATCACGTCCAGTTGCTTCTTGGTCATCAGCTTGTTCTTCCACTTCGTGACATCGCCCGCTTCTTCAAAATCATCTTTCCTAAGGCAGTGCTGCTAGAAACTGCCATTTCAGTGTTGATTTGAAAAGTTTTTTGTTTGAAATTGTTTAGGGTCCCAGACTATTGTTTTATGTTCATGAATTTTGAAAATTAAAATTTTTAAATAGCGTTGGATGTTGACATAGTCCATAGCAAAGTTGTAGTTCTTAATACAATCCAGAACTTTGTAGTTGAAAAGTTTTTGGTTTGAAGTTATTTATAGTCCCAAATATGCGTTTTATTGAGTTCATAGTTTTCAAAATTCAAAATTTAGAATTTCTAAATGGCCTTGAATATTGTTCATATAGTTAGCACCAAAGGTGTAGTGGCCAACCTAATCTACATGTTTGTTGTTGATAAATTTTTGATTTGATGTTTTTATTGTCTCAAATATTTGTATTATATTCACGTATTTTAAAATTCAAAATTTTGAATTTTTCAATGAATCTTGGATGGAGACACTTCCTATACAAAAGCTGTATTGCTTGGCAAGATTTCAAACTTTATAGCTGAACTTTTTCATCTAGGTTTATTTAGTATCTAGAATTTTTAATACAAGATTACGAAATATTTGTAAAAAACATAGAATCCTATATATGCTCACAAGTGAGTGTGTCTAGTGGTAAGGAGTTGTTATTGCTGAGTTGTAGGCCGTGGGTTTGAGTTCTAAGATTTTTTTTTTGTCTTTTGAGTTTTCTAGAAACCGTTAATCCATTTTCGGAGGCATTGTAACACCCGGTTTCAAGGACAAAGCCGAATGCACACCATATGTGAGCCCTGGAAATCAAATCTCACATATAGCTACAAATGAAGGGCAGTATCAAATCGTAATGCTTAATATATAGCGAACTTAGCAAAAGAGATAACCTTAGAAAGCAATCAACGGATAGACAACTCTGATCCCCGGGTGCAGACTTCACTCCACCGGATCCAAACTGACTGGTTGATCACAAGCCTAACTTCTCAAGTCTCTGACAAACTGTTATCCGGCCTGAGGTGTGGGGGAAATTGCAAGAGTGAGTCCATGTCGAACTCAGCAAATATAGCAACAAGGTAGTGTATTCCATAACCACATGATCAAGTATAATTGAATAATGAATTGCACATAAACAATTTAAATGAACATACAACAATTCCCTCAGTTTTCTAGGCCGCCCGTATCCGTGGGCACGGCTAGTATACCAGTTTGTTAACTCTGCGCAGAGGTGTACACTTTCACTGTGAGTCATGATTCTCGTATGCCCGGGTTAGCTAGGCCCAAAACACAGAGAACCATATAAAGCCACCCAAGAGCTCGTCTAACCAGCCAGGGCCGCAGGGTCATCAGATATAGGAACCCCCCTTCCAAAAATAAAGTAAAAGGCCGCTTCCAAAGCTAGGCTCAACAGGACAGAGGTTGTCCTATACCCAACTCGTAGACCTCTAACCAGCTAGAAAAGGGGTTCTCAAGCAACTAGAGCCAGAGCCATATAGCCCTCACAGTTGTACTGTAAATCCCAGCTTTTGCCAAAGGATAACATTCATCATTTATGTTTATATCCCATTTCATTAAACAAGCCCAAGATCATGGTCACAGAAAGAAAACCCAAGCTATACTTGCCTTAAACTCAGATCCTTCTTCAAGTCCAAACCTTCAAAGAACTGCTTCTTGCTCACCAACTTGTTCTAGATCATCGACGCAAATCTCACCGACTGGACATGATCAAAGAACACCACACAAGCATCCGATCAAACATGCATAGCAAACATAGAAAATTTAGAACAATACACCAATCAATAAAAAGGTTTGAAAACTAGCCTACGCATTGCTACGATCACACAAACGCGAAAATCACACTAATCAGACCTATGGTGAAACGAAAACGTCTATCGATATGCTTTATTTATTTTAATGATTATAAAACATGTATAAGATATCTCAGTGAAATATCTAAATTGAGTTAAGTCATTTTATACTTGAGTTGTTAGATTTAGAAAACTAAGATAAACTATTCATATCTTAATTATAGTTATTTTGATATCATTTATGCAAATTAAATTTTGACTTACAAAGATATAATAACAAGTGAGAGTATATATTCAAAACATATATAGCACGTATAAGCCCTTGCATTTATTATTTTTAAAAGGAAAACCAAAATGATGTAAGCATTACATCAGTTTAGGATTTATCAATGGAATAATTAATAATGTATTAAGGAGCGGATGTGCATGTATTATTTAATCAAAATAAACTTTAACTTTTCAAATTAAAAGAACATGTAAGAGCATCTACACTATAACTGAATATGACGTGGGTTCAGCTAAACAAATTATAATCAAAACATATATTTAAATTGATATAACCAGTTTAATATTCATTTATTAAGGCCGACGTGGAAAACCTATATTGCTTTTAATTAATTTAGAAAACTAGTTGCACATTAATTAGATTTACAATAATTTATAAAAGACCGAAGTGTATGCCTATGTTACTTTTAATTAGAAACTCAATTGCATAAGCACAAATCAAATTAATATTTACTTATAAAATTCAAAGATGTGAAACATGATAAATTTTCCTACTAATGTGTACCTCATGATCAGCGCGGTCGTAAAAGAACAAGAACGAAATTAAACTGATTGTTTTTAATTGGGAAACCATTAACTAATTATTAATGTAATTAGTATTAGGTTAATAAATTCATAATTAACTGACATGATAAACTTTACTACTACTACGTAGAGCACAAAATTACGAAACTAACGCTAAAAAAAACAGAGATACCGGAAGATTATTTATATTATTGTATAAAAGAAAAGAAAAGCTTATGTGCTTGATTTATTTTAATTAAGCAAAACCATGTGAAGAATATTAATTTAGTTTTAACAAAGCATATTTTAATTCAAAAGCCAAGTTGAACCTAGTCATGTTTTATTTATAAAATATGTCACATATTATTAAAATCATTTCGACTTTGCTTTGCAAAAGAAATAAACATGTGAGAGCATTTATATATGAATTTAATATACGTGTTTAAAATAAGGAAATTTATACTTTAGAAGCATATTAATATTTGTATATACATCACTGATGAGTTATAAACCTACGTTGCTTTTAAATTAGAAAGGTAGTTGTATGCATATTAACCAAATTAATATTTAAATTACAAACTTCAGAGTATGTGATATGATAAACGTGATTGCTAACATGTGAATTACAGTCACATACTGGAGCGAAAAGAATAGACTAAACTAAATTCAGAGACGGATAATTAAACGGCCGGGAGGACATGGCTGCAGAGATTTATGTGAAAGCAACATGGAAGATGGAGTGATAAGTGAATAAACACTCAGAGAGAGAGAGAGAAAGACCTGTACGTAAATCCTTGGAGAACATGCATGCAACTTGCACGATCGTAAAAGACAACAACTTGAATTCTTAGGACGGCTTCTGCTCCGGTGGCAAGGGAACTTGCACAGCTTCAATAACAAGGAAGGATGACATAAAGCAGCTGAACGGTGATAGGCAATGGGCAACTGCACGGACGGGTGCACATCACAGATAGAAAACTAACCGGATTAACTAACAGATACAGTAGATCGACAAGAGCACCATCGTGCAGATGTTTCTTACCAAAGCATGGCAACGATGAACTCGGATCCGGACGGCCGGGGCGTTGATGATCTCGGAACGAGTCGGACACCGGGCCGGTTTTGCATAGAAGACGAACGTAGATGACAGGCTTGAATGTTGCATCGTTAGGGAAGGCGCACGCAACAATTCTGGTGGTGGCATCGATAGATGAACTTGCAACTCACCTCATCTTTTTCCTGGATCCGGAGACGAGGACGAAGGAGTTGGCCGATGATGGCATGACAAGGAGAGTTGAAATATTAATTTACTACACGGAGGATTTCCCAAACTAGGGGCTCCTCATACGGTAGTTTTAGTGTGCTTAGCCCAAGGGGTTGGTACATATATATAGGGCGGAGAACTCCACACATCTACATCGACTAGCAATATGGTACTAATTGATGTTGCACCCTCCATCTTTACTAATAGGCCTAATTAATTATTAAAGCCCATTAGCAAATAAAGACATGGGTCTTTGGGCATGAGGAAATCTGAGATATTTTATTATTTTCGGAATTAATTAATTTTATGGATAAAATAATTCTAGAAAAAAAGTCCAGAATTGAATTTTAAGCCACGAAAAATACTCCGAAGGCTCCAAAAATTCATGGAAAATTCTCAGAGATATTTTAGAACAAGACGAACCCAAATAAAGTATTTGGAGCTCATGAAAAGATATTTTAGAGCATTTAAAAATTAGATTATGCTCACAAACAAGTGAGAACAAGTTCCGGAAAAAGCCAAAGAAATTCCCGAGGTATCCATGGAGATGGTTGATGAATAGTGAGCAGGAAGGAGTGATTTGGACTTCATGGAAAAGATTTTAGGATACTTCTCAAGCAAATATTAAGTCGGAAAACAAGGAATTTGATCCGTGAGAAAGACTAAGAATTGCTGGAGAAAGAAGATCGACTTACTAAACGCATCTTAAAAATCTTTTCTCACAACATGAAATAAATCAACAACCAAGCATCACATCAAGCAATAGCTCGTCAAATTGATTTGGAAAAGCTTGAAAATTCACATTTTTCCTGTAACTAAATTTACGCTAGTTCAAACTAAGATTGGTAAATTTTATCCCAATATCAAAATATTTATTTTAATTAGTGTTTTCTATGCACAACCCAAAATTAGAAATTTTGGGGTGTGACAGGCATGCATCTTAAGGTGTTTACCCCTGAAAACCGATTTTCAAAGGCGGGCATGCCAACCACTGCCTCTGTAAATGTTCATTTACAGTGACCTATGGTTAGAGGCAGATGGCTTGCCTGCCTCTTAAAATAAAAAAT
Source organism: Miscanthus lutarioriparius (assembly GCA_904845875.1). Taxonomy (NCBI): domain Eukaryota; kingdom Viridiplantae; phylum Streptophyta; class Magnoliopsida; order Poales; family Poaceae; genus Miscanthus; species Miscanthus lutarioriparius. The sequence goes on along the minus strand of CAJGYO010000009.1, from coordinate 12,862,142 downwards.
ATTGCTCGCCTCTGAAAATATTTTTGATACTAGTGTATTACTTGCTAGACGAATAGCTTTAGGTGGTTAGATTCGGGTTCCATTTATGATATTTTTGTGTGGTTAATGTTGTAAAATTTCAGACACAATTGACGTTCTTACAACATATTAAAATTAAATAAAATTTTCTAGAACTCAGAGAAATGCCCTATATAAGTGTGATACAAAAGCTGAAGGCCATTTCGCTTGTATAAAAGAAATACAGTTACTCCGGCTCATATCAACATTAAACTTGTCAAGCATACGAAGGCCTATAAAAAACATACACACAGTTATTTATTATGAAAATATTATCGATTAAAAATGTTAAAATAAAATGAATCGTTGGGGTAGACCTTCGATGCACCCAAAATTAGTTTTAGGTGGTTTCCATGTATATACACGAATATAGTGTCCTTATATATTTAATATGCCGAGGTGGCAACATTGAAGCATGGAGAGATAATTTTGGAGGTTGTTTGCAAAGAGGTATGCATATATAAAACTTTCATAACAATCAATGTACTACAAAATTGTATAAAGACCCCTGAATACATAATATCATTGGACCACCATGAACAGTCTAGAGTCCATTGTGGCTACTCTAAATTGCCAGGTCAGTGGGTCGACCAAAAAATGCCAACAGGCTAGCTAATTAGGTAGAATAACCTTACCTGAAACAAAGACTAATGCAGCAGGCGAATCCGTCGTGGAATCATACACCCGCCTTGTGATGCCTAGAGCTGATCCTGAATCAAGGCCCGATGCCGCCCATGTGACACTCTCTAGCTGAGCTTGTCGTGTCGATCAGGCCGATGCTTGAGGCCTGATCCGCTTGGTCACGCCATTGCTGATGTTGTTTTCCTTCGTTACTTCCCCTCCATACAATTTTTTCCTTCTAGAACAAAATGTATGCCTGATACCAAACACAGGCCCCTGGCCCAGGGAAAATGGATCTGAGCGAGGCTCAGCGCAAAGGAGACAGAGGATGCATCATGTGTGTAGTGTGCACGCTGAAGCTATAGGCATGATGTATTTGCCACCTCTCGTAGTGTGTGACTAGTTTTTTTAACGATTTTTTAGTGTGACTCACTCATATGGCAAATCATCACAGTTTTGTGATTCGGGTACGGTATGATTCATGCATCATATTTCTTCAACTTAGACCACCTTAAATACCATGCATATCATCTCATCTCTCTTCCATCCCTCAGTGCAGTCTATGCTTGGCAGTGTATACAGATTATCGGTTATATGAGATATTAGAGAAAAACAAATCACGCCAGCAGCATTAAATTTTCATTTGTTTGGCATTAATGTTTTGTCTGGATTCTCTCAGCGAATTATTAGCTGTATTAGCTAAAAGTAACTCTGTAACAACTAATTCTTAGCTAAGTTTAGATATGATACTGTAGACAAAGGATTTTACTTATTTTTTTAGCAGCTACCTGTTAATTCTAAGCCATCCAGGCCTGATAGTGTTTTGAAATTGTTAGGATCTTGTGCTTAGAGATTTTAAGGAGGAAACTAATTATTGTTGTGTTCCGCTAGCAGCCAGGCCAACTTCCTTGGTCGATCGCGATCGTGTCCTTTCCCGGCCGAGCACCACCACATGCATGCCGCCGTAGCTCTAGCGACGACGCCCCTCTTCCGGCCGTAGCTCCTGGCCGGGCCTCCACCTGCCACTGCCTGCCTGCCGCTGCATGCATGCACGCATGCTAGCTGTTGCTGTTGCCACCACTACGGCACATAGCGGCATGGGAATGGGAGTGGGCAGATTTAGCTTTGCTATCATGGTACGCAGTTTTTTTTTTCAGTTAGGAAAAAAGGAAAAAACTGGGTCCGCCACGTGACAACGAAGTCATTGTACGTGCCTTAGCTTTGTCCCAACAGCTAACTACCCATAGCAACTATAGCCAGAGAGCCTTAAAAATAGTTGTCGAACAAATAAAAATTCATAACTTCTTGAATGATCTCCGACAGAAGAAAAACTTTATATCAAATTGTAGAGCTCGATGAGATCTAAAACTTTATGTAGTTGGCAAATTTTTTATTTGAGACTATTTAGGAGTCTAAATATATATTTTAAGTTCTCGGATTTCAAATTTATTTTTTCAAAAATTTCAAACGACCTCCGATGCAAAATATCCTCTATACCAAAGCTGTAGTGCTTGAGAAGTTTTAAAAAACTTTGTAGTTGAAAATATTTTCATTTGAGATCGTTTATGTGACATAATATTCAATACAATAACCATATATCAATACAAAAGGATAGTATTTGCTCACAGGTTATTATGTGGTGTGGTGGTATGAGAGGCATGCGCAAAAAATCTAAAATTTAACATTGCGATGCTGCAGCTAAGCCTTTTGTGATTAAAATATCATAAACTGTGCTCTTAATAGTAAACTTTCTTTAGAAATGTTTTGCTGAACTGTATTTTTTTAACCATCTCTAGAAATTGATTTCCAGGAGTGGTTGACTGAATAAAATCATCCCCAAAAATCAATTTATTAAGTGTTGTTGACTAAATCAACCATACCTAGAAATAGTTGTCTGAGTAAATAAATTTTTAACCTTTTCAAATGGATTCCTATGCACAAAATCACCAACCATGAATCACCGAGGTGTAGCCGTGTAGGTGTCCAGCTTTCGTGGCGAAGACGCACAAAATCACCAATCATGGATCATCGAGGTGTAGGTGTCGAGCTTTCGTGGCCAAGACCATTGTTTCGGACTCTATCCATACCAAAATTTTCACCAATGATCACCATTTTGACTGCATGTGATGTTATTTCGCAATCAAATCATGACACTGAAAGGGGAGAAATAAATATCCAACAAACTAGGACTCTGTTTGGATGAACTAGGAGTATAGATGGCCAACGGGCCGAACCGGCCCGGCACGGCCCGAAGGGGGTCGGGCCGGCATGGCACGTCGTGCCTCCCAGGCCATGCCTCTCTGGGTCATAGCCCGAGAAGCACGGCACTCCCAGCAGGCCGGGCCAGCCCGTAGCTCAAGCAAGTGGCCGATGGGGGTAGAGAGGAGTTGATGCGGCGTCCGGTGAGGTGAGGATGTGGGCGATGGTGAGACGGAGGCTGAGGAAGCGATGCCGCTGGCACAAGGCCGAGGACGCAATGCCGCCTGCTTGAAGGGGCGCGAACGGGCATCAGGCGGCGGCGCTTGGGTCTGGGAGCGGCGACCGCCGCCACCGCTCCAGATCTTGGGGGCTGGAGCGCTCCGTCTCTCGTTGCTAGGATCTCGGGAGTCGGGAACGGGATCTCGAGGGTCGGGACTCGGGCAGGCGAAGTAGCGGAGGGGAGGCGGAGGGGTCGCGAGTCGCAACTCGCTAGGAGTCGCGCGCCTACGCGAGGCCATGAGGCATGCAGGTAGCGGCGGTGGGATTGGGAAATTTGGGATTAGGGTTAGGAGGCCATGAGGCATGCAGGTAGCGGCGGTGGGATTAGGATTAGGGATTAGGGTTATATATATATGCTAGTAATATAAGGTAGCGGGCCTTTGTCGGGCCGGTTGGAAAAATCGGGCCGTGCTGTGCCGCCCGGCGTGCCTAGACAGCGGCCCAAGCATGGCCCTGCGCATCAGGCCGGGTTGGCCTGGGCCCGGCCGCCACGGACCGTGCCGTGCTTGGGGCTGGCAAAAAAAACGGGCTTTGTGCCGGGCTGGCGGGCTGCATGGCCATCTACGACTAGGAGTCTAGAACTAGTGATTAGTTAGGACTAGTGATTAGCTAACTAGTAGTTAGCTGACTAGTGATTAGTTCTCCTGTTTGGATCCTTGGGCTAATAATCACTAGTTCTAACTAATCATTAGTCCTAATTCATCCAAACAGGACCAAACAAGTAGACAAAAAAAACTCATGCAGAACTTGACATCCTAGATATTTTTGTAGTAGCTATCCATGTTTCATATTGTCGTACGTGCATGAGTGCTGGGTATTTTAAGAACAAGCATTTGCTGCACTGCACACAACACTCGTCAATCGACCAGGAAGCAGGAGAACTAACCATCTATCCATGACGGCTCTTCACTTGGTGCACGTAGTGTACCAGTTCATGCTGGCGGCCGCTACGCCTCTAGCACAACGGCCACTTTGGTTCGTCGTCGTGCCTCTAATGCTAGTGCTGTTGCCTGTCATCTGCCGACGCCTCCACCACCTCCCCAACGCCGGTGACAACGAGAGGAAGCAGTCGAAGCCTCTCCTGCCGTCGCCTCCGGGGGAGGCTGCCGGTCATCGGCCACCTGCACACCTCATCGGCGACATCCCCACGTCTCCCTCCGTGACCTCGCCACCAAACATGACCGTGGCGGCGGCCTCATGCTCCTCCAACTCGGCACCGTCCCCAACCTCGTCGTCTCCTCCCCACACGCGGCGCAGGCGGTCCTCTGGACGCACGACCACGTCTTCGCCTCGCGACCGACGCCCAAGGTCTTGCACAACTTCCTGTACGGGTCGTCGACCATCGCCTTTGGACCCTACGGTGAGCACTGGCGTAAGGTTAGGAAGCTTGTCACCACGCGCCTCTTCACCGTCAAGAAGGTGAACTCGTTTCACCATGCCCGCCAAGAGGAGGTAGCTTATTATCATTATTATATGTATAATAGGGTATGAATGAGAATGCATGAATTGCGATGAAATTAATGTTTCACTCATATTGTTACATATACTAATATGTATATACTAGGTGCGCCTGGTGATTGCCAAGCTGAAGAAGGCCATGGCTACAGGCATGGCAGTGGACATGAGCGAGACGATGAACACGTTCGCCAACGACATCATGTGCTGCGTGCTGTCGGGCAAGTTCTTCAGGGAAGACAGCCGGAACAAGACCTTCCGGGAGCTGATTGAGATGAATGTTGCCCTGTATGCAGGGTTTAGCCTAGAAAACTATTTCCCAGGGCTTGTGAATTCGCTAGGTACCTTCACCGGGTTGGTGAGCAGAAAGGCGGACGAGACGCATGAAAGATGGGACGACGTGCTTGAAAATATCATAAGCGACCATGAGAGGCGAGCTGAGCAAGAAGAGAGTGCAGACTTCGTTGACCAGATGCTCTGTGTTCAACAAGAGTACGGTATCACCAGAGATCATATCAAGGCCATCTTGATGGTGAGTAACTATTAGGTACCAATATCAACTTTTTCTTTAGAGATAAAAAATAGATCTATTGTAGATTGTGTCATTTTCGATTGACGTACTTATCCTAAATTACCCACACCCAGGACCTGTTTGATGCGGGCACGGGCACATCATACTTGACTCTTGAACTTGCCATGGCTGAGCTCATGCGCCACCCTCATATCATGACCAAGCTACAAGCTGAGGTCAGGAACAAGACACCAAATGGACAGGAAATGGTCAGGGAAGAGGACCTATCTAGCATGGCCTATCTGAGAGCTGTCGTGAAGGAGACGGTAATGTTACACCCACCTGCTCCACTGCTCTTGCCTTACCAATCTATGGTGGACTGTGACATCGATGGGTATACAATCCCCTCTGGAACTCGAGTCATCATCAACGCTTGGGCTGTCTGTAGACATGTAGAGTCGTGGGAGAAAGCAGAGGAGCTCATGCCGGAGAGGTTCATGGATGGTGGTAGGGCTGCAGCCGTCGACTTCAAGGGGAATGACTTCCAGTTCATACCGTTTGGAGCTGGTCGAAGGATGTGCCCTGGCATCAACTTTGGGTTGGCCACTGTTGAGATCATGCTGGCAAAACTCATGTACTGTTTTGATTGGGGGCTGCCGGCTGGTATGGACAAGGAGGATATTGATATGACAGAGGTTTTTGGATTGACGGTTCACCGAAAGGAGAAGCTCATGCTCGTTCCGAAACTACCTGGAAGCGCTTGCTGCGCATAATCTGAGGCAGGATGCTCTGTAAAAGATATGCATGATTTTTGAAGTGTACGGCCTGCACGTGAATTTGTGTACCTGTTGTATGTATTTTTATGGGTTACCTAGTTGTATGCATATAGTCAAGAAAAAAAGTTGTATGCACATATGTATTGCACGCATGTCCCTTCAAATATATAATATGAAGCCACAATATGGAATGTTCAAAGTTGTGAACAATATAGTTTTACATAAAGGAAGCTTCTAAGAACATCAAGATGCATCAAGATCATAAAACCGTTCTAAAAGTTCTGGTCTCTCCAGAACTAAGATGATGTCTACAGCTTTAGCATAAAGGTAACACACCAAAAATAAAAAAAGTCAAACAGGTAGTGCTAAGAAAGCTAATGCCGGCAAGGCAACCGGTTCCTTACTCCATGTCATACACAACCTATGTGATGTCCAGAAACATCCAACTCTTCATATCACACAAAGCCCATATGATGATTCAGAGACATTCATGGGCTCTCCTCCCTAGTACAGAAGTATCTTCCATTAACACCTCATTTTTTTTTTTTCACTGGCCACAGAATGAAAGCAGGTGCTACTACCGAGCAGTTTGTGGGCATAATTTCATGTTTGTCTCTTCGTTCATTTTCTAACACAATAGGGATAATAGATATATACTACGTAGTAACTATGCAGTTTTAGTAAAACTTATCAATTACAGACCTACATGTTTTATGACTCATATACATAGATTTTTCCATTGCATATCACATCTGTGTATCATTAATATGCATTACTTGACTCCTTAATTAAAACTGTGGTGGCTCTTGTTGCGGCCCCATGGCTTATGTTGTCATTTGATTTTCATAATTTAATCTTGTTGATTGGTATATATTTTTTAATCCTTAAATTAATTTGAAATTATTGTGCATCTGTCATGAATATTTACTGATTTAGAGGATTCTATTAGCAACCTATTTACTGATAAAGTACGCTGACCCTAGAACCATGATCAATATTACATATAAATAAGTAAAATAATGGGAAGTAAAAATTCTGAAACATAAACCAACATAAACATAGCCATATTAATATAAGCATGCGAGGATCTTGGTCGATCTTAACCATAAGCATGACTGATATATCAGTTTTAAACACACTGCAGGTATTGCACACTTCACCAACAATTGACATGGAAATAGTTTGCATCAGAAGTTAAGCCAAAGAATAAAAATGAAGTAAACCACTGACGACAAGTGGAGATACTAAAAAGGATTCAGGGACTAATAACCATATACTAGTAAATATAAAAGACGAAGTTGGGTTGGCATAGCTAAATGTGTTGGAGTTTGCATGGTTGCTGTAGTATGCTTGTTAGCCCAACTGCTGTGCTCTGTAGCTAGCTGTTGGGACAAAGGCACGTACAATGACTTGGTTGTCACGTGGCGGACCCAGTTTTTTTTTTTTCTTTTTTTTTTTGCTAAGTGAAAAAAAAAAACTGCGTCCCACTCACATTCCCATGCCGCAAGTGGATGCATGCCGTAGTGGTGGCAACAGCAATAGCAAGCATGCCTGCATGCAGCGGCAGGTGGCTCAGGCTTGGGGAGGCCCAGGAGCTACGGCCGGAAGAGGGGCGTCGCTGGAGCTACGGCGGCAAGCATGTGGTGCTCGGCCGCCGGGAAAAGGACACGATCTCATTGGGAAAGGCATCACAAGACGGCTCATCGAGCATGTTCTCCGTACGTGGAACTAGCTCATCCTGAACCAAGCCCGATGCCGCCCGTGTGGCGCTTTCTAGCTGAGCTTGTCGTGTCGATCAGCACGTATAGGCGGAGCCACCACTCGGGCGAGCTAGGGCGGCCACCCTAGGTTCCTCTGGCCGGCCACCCATTCACACCCCACAAAGCTATCAGCCGGTTAAACTCAGTAGCACCTCATCTTTTCCTCTCAATCTCCATGCACTACTAAAAAAGGATTTGCAGCAATGCCTACTTTTTTTTTAGGTGCGGCTCTATATTAAGCTGTCCCTACAAATGATGTCCAATTGAACCGCCCTTACAAATAGACGCTGAATAGTAAAAATTAAACACTGAAATTCGAATTTTTTCAAAAAACCTCAGATGAAGAAATAACCAAAATAAAAGTTGTATATTTCAAAAGTTATGAAACTTTATTGTTTACAATTTTTCATTTGAAATTATTTACTACTTCAAAATGGTCGGCAGAGTTCAGCGCCTCGGCAACAATGGGTAACTAGCGGCGCCTTCGTTTTTTTGTGCATGTGGGTGATTGGATAAGAATGAATCGAAGAGGCATGGGCTGGCGTGGACTGTGTTTGGCATTGGGCTGTGTATAGACAGTTTGAGACTAAAGGCCAATTGGTCACTATCATGTTTCAAACTAGGGCCCCCAAGACCGGCTCAGCAGGCCAGCAGGGAGCCCAGAACCGAGCCTCGGCCAGGCGCCAAAGGCACCCTGCACAGGGCAGGAGGTGCACGTCTGGGGGGTAGCGCCGCCGCTACCCTCGATCTCCCGACATCAAGGAGATCCTAAATAAAATAGGAAAGTCCAAAAAAAGTAGGAAAATAAATAGAGTATTTCTTACATAAAATAGATTAAATTTTGTTAGAAAGGATAAATAGTTACTTATTATGAAAGTAGCCCGAATCTATAAGGGCTCTGTCCGTAAAATTAGATTGGTTAAGGACCAAGTCTTCCGGGACTATAAATAAATGAGCCATATAACCATTTAATCTTAAACAAGAGAAATAATATATTCTTCAGTCCATTTTCTCTCCGCCACCCCGTCCCTCTCCTTTACCCTGCGCCTCGCCCCTTTGCCCTTACGCTGCCGCCAGAGCACGCTGCCCCATGCCCGCCAGCGCCGACAGCAGTAGCGCCGTGGCCCCTCGCCACCGTCGCTCCACCGCCCCTAGGCCGTCGGCAACCGGTCCCCGGAAATGACCATCACACATGGTATCTCGGAGACCGGATCGATCCGATCGCCACCACCACCTTGATCAACGAGATGAAGGCGGGCACGAGTTCGCCACAACCTACAACCAACAATTGACGAGGTGAAAGAATTCGTTGCCAAGGCCAACTCCCTCTTAGACAAGAGCTCTCCATCGACAATAGATCCAATTCAGCCGGAGGCGACCACAACAAGAATACCAATTGCACCAGAAGGAAGAACACAACCAACAACAATGTCAACATCAAGCGTGCTCGACACCAAAACAACCCCAGACCTTCTCCCTACATATTAAAATATGGGGTCTTCAAAGGAGATCTACTTGACCACAACAAACCAGGATCGCAAAATCGCCGCCAAGGATCTCCAGGAGGAAACCAACTGTGCAAAGGAGACAACTAGGCGTGCTTTCATCCAAGAGCAGATGGAACGCTCCAAATTGTCAAAAATTCCTAAGATCTTGGAGCAGGTGGCGAACAATCTGTTCGTTACCAAGCCCGAGCTGGAGGAACAACTTACAGCAACGCTACCTCTACTGCTCTCCCCGCCGACAGCAGATCCAATTCAGCCAGAAATCCAAACACCAGACGCACCGATCACGCCGAAAGTTCAGATACCGTCAGGAGAAAGTGACGCCTGCCAGATTGTCAACGACGGGTACACATCAGGCAGCAAATCCGGGGCGCCCACCACCGACGCCACCAAACTCATGGATAGCATACAGCACCACAACGCCAACTCCGACACTTGCCTGAACAATTTGGTACATGGAGGATCTGAGACGGATACCGATGTCAACACAACAGCCAAGGCAAAACAGAAACGAGAGATTGCTGCCAAGAAATTCATGACCATGAAAAAGGCAGAGCATACTTTCCCCCAGGACAAAATTAGATAGCTCAAAATTTTGGGGAAATCCTAAAATCAAGGGAAAGGTGACGAACGATCTGTTCGTCACAAAACCGGAGGAGGAGGTAACACCTATGACAATGTTACGACCTCACCACCCGATAACAGATCTGAAGAAGACTTTAGTCAGAATCACCTCAACAAGGAGCAGCAGGACAACAGAAATCCTGATTGGCCTAGCACAAGAGCAGCAGGAGACGCCCCACAAGCATAGATCTACAGGCGCTCAAACTGACAACGTGCTGAATGCAACCATACTCGTCGGCAACACCATCTGCAAGACAATAACATCTGGACTCCAGCCATCAACATACAATGACAAAAAGAGGGCAGAAAAAGTTCCGCCATGCAAAAAACAAAGATTTTGGCCCTTTCAATGGATGTGTACAACACAGATGTCACACACGGCACTCCATGGTTGGACCAACTTGAACCGAACCACAGGAACTTCGATGCAAAGGAGATCTGCGTCAAAAAGAGTAGTTACACAGCCTTCAATATCGGAACAGCACTGGCATAACCACAAGCAACGCCTTCAGCACATGGCAACTACCAAGGTTTTCATTATCGGAAATAAAAATTTATCGGAGGTCATGGATAAAGAGGATATAGAGGATATATCGGAAATATCGGACCAAAATTCAAAAAAAATTCAAATTGTTTTGAAAAAAATTCGTAGAATTTGACTTGAAACTATTCCTAAGCTATTAAACATCACTTGTTCACAGATAAAAACAAGAATAAAACATTATAGTGTGGGACCGTCGCACGGCTGAATTTGGGTTGTCTGTGTGGGAGCAGGAAAGAAGGAAAAAATTTGGCCGATGTCAAATTTTATCGGACCCTGTGGATAGAAGGAAAATTTCGAAAATTTCCTTGAATTTTCGCCGATAAAAAAACCTTGGCAACTACACCTCACCAGCTCCGAAACAACCTAGGTAGCCAGCTACAATATACCCCCACATACATAGATATTACTAATGGGTGAAGGCGAACCCTGCCCTGTTATCAACATCCATGGAACACTGGCAGTTCACCGGAGAGAATCATCCCCAACATCAGACAACACTGACCCCCATAGCTACATCGACTCTCTACAATACCTCGCAGCTATCGCGCTGCAACGACTCATCATGCAACAAGAAGAAATACAGGTGGGAGCCATGGTGCCACATCAGCAGCTACGAGTGCCTCCATCGGACAGCATCATCGCTGACACCAGCATAGGCGGCACCGCGGAACTAGCTTGGTCACTTTACCAAGGAATCATCAACGACTTCAACAGGTACTTCTACTTGCTGGCACCATCACTACCATGGCCGAACTCTCTGGACTTCCTCTTTGCCATTGGGTGAACAAAGACCCAGCACTTCATCACTGAAGGCTTCCACGCTACAACAACGTCAACACTCCTCTTCGCGGGAGAACGGCTACTTCAACATACACTACAACTTTGGAAGATGCCATTTCATCCTCAACGCCAATGGAGACGTACAGGAGCTGACATGGGCCATGGGAACACGCAACTAATCCGTCTTCAGCCACATCAACAACCTCCAATCCTACTCCAAGCTCATTATCTTCCACACAGAGAACAAGCTGGGGCGCTTCATCTTCAGCATGGAGGTGGCAACCTTTGGAGTAGCTTTCTTACCCAAGCAGCATCATCAACCAAGCAAGAATACAATGCGAGGACGTGATGTGCGGAGAACGGGAGATGTCATGTGCCTAACTGCTCCCCCCCCCCCCCCCAGGAAAGCCAGAAAAAGTAGGTAAATAAATTATGTATTTCTTAGATAAAATAGATTGAGATTTTGTTAGAAAGGAAAAATTGTTACTTGTTACGAAAGCAGTCCGAATCTATAAGGGCTCTTTCCGTAGTAGAACACATGCTTTTACTCTGTGGCCAGTGAAAAAATGAGGTGTTAATGGAAGATATCTCTGTACTAGTGAGGAGAGCCCATGAATGTCTCTGAATCATCATATGGGCTTTGTGTGATACGAAGAGTTGGATATTTCTGGACATCACACAGGTTGTGTATGACATGGAGTAAGGAACAGGTTGCCGACATTAGCCTTCTTAGCACTACCTGTTTGCCTTTTTTTATTTTTGGTGTGTTACCTTAATTTATGCTAAAACTGTAGACATCATCTTAGTTCTGGAGAGACCAGGGTACTTTTAGGGTACTTTTAGAATGGTTGTATGATCTTGATGTTCATAGAAGCTTCCTTTATATAAAAATATATTGTTCACAAACTTTGAACAATCCATACTGTGGCTTCATATATATTTGAAGGGACATGCGTGCAATACATATGTGCATACAACTTTTTTTCTTGACTATGCATACAACTAGGTAACCCCGCAAAATACATACAACAGGTACACAAATTCACGGGCAGGCCGTACACTTCAAAAATCATACTAGGCATATCTTTTACAGAGCATCCTGCCTCAGATTATGCGCAGCAAGCGCTTCCAGGTAGTTTCGGAACGAGCATGAGCTTCTCCTTTCGGTGAACCGTCAATCCAAAAACCTCTGTCATATCAATATCCTCCTTGTCCATACCAGCCGGCAGCCCCCAATCAAAACAGTACATGAGGTTTGCCAGCATGATCTCAACAGTGACCAACCCAAAGTTGATGCCAGGGCACATCCTTCGACCAGCTCCAAACGGTATGAACTGAAAATCATTCCCCTTCAAGTCAATGGTCGCGGCGCTACCACCGTCCATGAACCTGTCTGGCATGAACTCCTCCGGTTTCTCCCATGACTCTGGATGTCTACAGACAGCCCAAGCGTTGATGATGACTCAAGTTCCCGAGGGGATTGTATACCCATCGATGTCACAGTCCACCATGCACAACAGGAAACGGCTGATTTGCGGAGCAAAAAAATTTGCCGCGTGCTTTTTATCGAGCACCCGGCAAAGGAATTCTTTGCCGGGTGCTAGGCCTGGAGGCACCCGGCAAATAAAGGCCTCCGGCAAAGCATCCTTTGCCGGGTGCTGGCACTCGGCAAATTCTAGCCGTCGGCAAAAAATAGTCTTTGCCGGGTGCCGGGCACTCGGCAAAATATGGCCGCCGGCAAAGGTGGCCGACTTGACGGCGGCCAGCTGCCGTCATCCTTTCTCGGGTGCTGCGCCGTTAGGCACCTAAGCAAAGAATTTTTTAATTTTTTAAATTTCTTTTTGGGTGCCCCATGACTGGCTTTGCAAAGGCTTCTTTGCTTGGGCCGGCCTTTTTAGTCACGGGCCTTTGCGGGTGCCGGTGACGATGGCACCCGGCAAAGAATTTTTAATTTTTTAAATTTCTTTGCGGGTGCCGGTGGCACCCAAGACAATTAAATTTTTTTTTTTTTTTTTGACCCCATTTTTTGTGGGGACTTGCTACAGTAAATATATCCCTATTTCAAAATTTGGGACAATTATGAGTTTTTAACTATATTTCCTTAATTTTTCCGTTTCATTGAATATTTCGACTATTCCAAATTTGAACTGCAGTACATGAAATAATGAAATTTGGTCATTCAAAAATAGTATTCATGATATTTAGGCTATGTCCAGCCGTATGCGTGAAGTGGCATGAAATGTCGCGCATCATGTTGTCGTAACATGACGATGTACTCGCGGGGGAAGTTTATTTAAATTATATAAAATCCAAACGATGTCCGAAAATCACGAAACTTGTCGATGTGTCTTGTTATCACATGTGGATGCCCTGGTAAAAAATTGAGAAAGTTTCGAGCAAGTTGCGACGTCCGCCGCCGCCCTCGCGCTCCGCCGCGCCCGCGCCCGTGCCTCTCCCGCGCCTCCGCCCATTCTCGGCGACCCACGGCCAAGACGGCTTTGCCCCTGCGCCTGCATGAAGCTGCGCGCACGCCGGTGGCGCTTCGCCTCGGCGGCCGATCAGGCGCCCGCCGGATCGAGCCGCCCATGGGCTGCCCCGCCCCGACGACGACCCCGACGGCTCTCGGCCCGGCCGGCGGTCCTGCCTCGCCCCGGCGCCCCAGCCTCACCGGCCACGGCGGCCACGTGGCCCCACCTCGCCGGCCGTCCTCGACGAGGCCGGCTGCCCGTGGTCCGGCCGCCGGGCTCCTCCCGCCGTCGGCCAGCAGTAGAGGAGGTAGGTGGAAGAAGGAGGAGGAAGGAAGAAGAAGAAAAAGAAGGGGGAGGAGGAAGAGGAAAAAAGAGAAGGGGAGGAGGAAGAAGAGGAAGAAAGAGAAGGGGGAGGAGGAAGAAGAGGAAGGTGCCACCACCGCCTTGTCGATCCAGCTGGCCGTTCCGACCGGCCGTTGATCCTCGCATGCTGCGGTCATCCCCCGCCGTCTGTCACCACCCGCCCTCGCTCTTCTTGTTCTTCTTGCCAAGGTAAGCCCTACCCTTGTAGTGTTAGTAGTAGTAGTAGTTAGTAGTGTTAGTAGTAGTTAGTTGTAGTGTTAGTAGTAGTAGTAGTTAGTAGTTTTAGTTGTAGTGTTAGTTGTAGTAGTTAGTAGTGTTAGTTGTAGGGTTAGTAAATAGTAGTAGTTAGTAAGTAGTAGTGGTTAGTAGTAGTAGTTGTTAATAGTTAAGTAGTTCTTACTATTAGCATTGTTAGTAGTTAAGTAGTTGTTAGTAGTAGTGTTAGTAGTAGTTGTAGGGTTAGTAGTAATTGTTGTTGTACTACTTCAATACTTTCATGTGCATGGAAAGAGAACTAAAGTACATGGCTCCTCTTTATATATTGGTGGTTGTTGGCCTTCGTGTCCATGTTTGGTATATATGTGGTTGTTGGCCTTCGTGCCATGTTTGGTATATATGTGGTTGTTGGCCTTCGTGCCATGTTTTTTGCAGGTTTTGGGAACCTCCCCGTGTAGGGGAGGTGCTGCCGAAATTTTGAGTCGACACTAACCATTTTTGCCCTTTTTTGTAGGAGGACCTGTGGGAGGGACTCGGCGACCCCGATCATCTTCGTCGGCGCTGCGAGTCTTCCTGCACCGCGTCGACTCGCCACTGCACCGACTCTCCACTGCCCCGCTACCCGGACCTCACCGCCACCCTAGGTATAACCCCTCTATCCGTATGTGGTCTTTGGTCGCGTAACCTAGTTAGGTGTCTCCCGTTAGAAAGAGATACGGTCGGAGATATACGGACCTTTGCATATCAGCGACCGTATCTATTTCGGATTGTCCACGCTTTTTGGACAGCCCGCGGATGCGTAGTTGAGGTTAGTTTTCATGCTCCGCTCTGGTTCGAGACGGTGTTTCGGCATCACCTCTCCGTTGTTCTCCGGATACACACTCTCCCTTGCAGGATGTGTATCGGGAGAATGGCGGGGAGGTGCTGCCGAAATTCCGTCTCGGATAGGAGCGGAGCATGGAAACTAACCTCATCTACGAACCCGCGGGTGGGATTAGGACCTATCCTCACCTATTAGAGAGTAGGGACACCGCGTAGATGCAATTGATGGTCACCTGTGGTGATGTTATATATGCTAGAGGATGGAGGACCGTTAGTGGATGTACACGGGCCGGACAAGTCAGGGTGATGCCAGCTATGAATGGATGCAGAAGACCGATCGTTTCTTGAATCGTGCATTTGGCAAGGCCGCAAAATTCCCGAAAATGGTTTTGTGTCCCTGCAGCAAGTGTGGTAACAGGAGAATGCTAGACAAGGAACTCATGGGTACACATCTGCACAAGAATGGGTTTACGCCGAACTACACCCGGTGGGTCCACCATGGTGAAGCCGATCGTATGAGAGAGGAGGTGGTGAGACAACGCGTCGAGGCTTTTGATGCTGATGCTGGGGTAGCAGACATGGTAGATGACATTCACCAAGCACAGTTTGCTGAAGGACGTGAGGAGGCGGAGATGCAGGCAGTCGTAGATGCGTTCAAGTACATGATGGACTCGGCACAGAAACCCCTTCATGCTCATTCTGAGGTCTCCCAGCTGGATGCCATAAGTCGCTTGATGGGGTTGAAGTCCGATTTAAACTGGAGTCGAGAAGGCTTCGATAAGGTGTTGACCGTGGTTGGCACCCTGCTTCCAAAAAACCACGTGTTGCCGAAGACCATGTACGAGGCACACAAGCTCCTTAAAGCACTGAAGATGCCATATGAGCAGATACATGCTTGTCCGAACGGGTGTGTCCTATTTCGGGAAGAACTCAAGGAGGCAAAGTACTGTCCGAAGTGTAAAGCCTCCAGGTTCCTGGAGGTAGAGTCTGGTGACGGTGGTGGCCAGAAGACCCAGCTTAAGATACCCGCCCGAGTCCTACGTCACCTTCCCTTCGTGCCGAGGATTCAAAGGCTATTCATGACCGAGGAAACAGCGAAACAGATGACGTGGCACAAGAATGGCAAATGCTACCATCCTGACAAGATGGTGCATCCATCTGATGGTGAAGCATGGACCAGCTTTAATGACAAGCATCGTCTGAAATCCGATGAGGCTCGTAATGTACGTGTCGCGCTGGCAACAGATGGGTTCAATCCTTATGGCATGATGTCTGCCCCTTACACATGTTGGCCCATGTTTGTTATCCCCCTCAATCTCCCCCCTGGCGTTGCCTTTCAACGACATAACGTGATCTTGACGTTGATAATTCCCGGGCACCCAGGGAGTAAGATGGGTGTGTTCATGGAGCCTGTGATTGATGAGTTGATCAAAGCTTGGAATGAAGGGGTATGGACATACGACCGAGCTACAAAGGAAAGCTTCAAAATGTACGTCGGTACCGATACTCCATGCATGACTTCCTGGTGTATGGGTTATTCAGCGCCTGGTGTGTTCATAGGAAGTTCCCATGCCCAATATGCTAGGAAGCTGTGAGGTTCATTTGGTTGAAGAAGGGTGGTAAGTATTCGTCGTTCGATCAACATCGTCAATTCCTAGATTCCAACCATCCATTCCGACAGGACACCAAGAACTTTAGGAAAGGTGTCGCAGTCATGGACCCTAGACCGCACTTGAAGACTGGTGCCGAGGTTCATGCTCAGATAGATGCTCTCTTGCCCAATGAAGAAGGTGGTTTTGTGGGATATGGTGAGCAACACATGTGGACTCATAAGTCCGGCTTGACGAGGCTCCCCTATTTCGATGACCTCCTACTGCCCCATAACATTGATGTACCTCATGATCAGCGCGGTCGTAAAAGAACAAGAACGAAATTAAACTGATTGTTTTTAATTGGGAAACCATTAACTAATTATTAATGTAATTAGTATTAGGTTAATAAATTCATAATTAACTGACATGATAAACTTTACTACTACTACGTAGAGCACAAAATTACGAAACTAACGCTAAAAAGAAACAGATACCGGAAGATTATTTATATTATTGTATAAAAGAAAAGAAAAGCTTATGTGCTTGATTTATTTTAATTAAGCAAAACCATGTGAAGAATATTAATTTAGTTTTAACAAAGCATATTTTAATTCAAAAGCCAAGTTGAACCTAGTCATGTTTTATTTATAAAATATGTCACATATTATTAAAATCATTTCGACTTTGCTTTGCAAAAGAAATAAACATGTGAGAGCATTTATATATGAATTTAATATACGTGTTTAAAATAAGGAAATTTATACTTTAGAAGCATATTAATATTTGTATATACATCACTGATGAGTTATAAACCTACGTTGCTTTTAAATTAGAAAGGTAGTTGTATGCATATTAACCAAATTAATATTTAAATTACAAACTTCAGAGTATGTGATATGATAAACGTGATTGCTAACATGTGAATTACAGTCACATACTGGAGCGAAAAGAATAGACTAAACTAAATTCAGAGACGGATAATTAAACGGCCGGGAGGACATGGCTGCAGAGATTTATGTGAAAGCAACATGGAAGATGGAGTGATAAGTGAATAAACACTCAGAGAGAGAGAGAAAGACCTGTACGTAAATCCTTGGAGAACATGCATGCAACTTGCACGATCGTAAAAGACAACAACTTGAATTCTTAGGACGGCTTCTGCTCCGGTGGCAAGGGAACTTGCACAGCTTCAATAACAAGGAAGGATGACATAAAGCAGCTGAACGGTGATAGGCAATGGGCAACTGCACGGACGGGTGCACATCACAGATAGAAAACTAACCGGATTAACTAACAGATACAGTAGATCGACAAGAGCACCATCGTGCAGATGTTTCTTACCAAAGCATGGCAACGATGAACTCGGATCCGGACGGCCGGGGCGTTGATGATCTCGGAACGAGTCGGACACCGGGCCGGTTTTGCATAGAAGACGAACGTAGATGACAGGCTTGAATGTTGCATCGTTAGGGAAGGCGCACGCAACAATTCTGGTGGTGGCATCGATAGATGAACTTGCAACTCACCTCATCTTTTTCCTGGATCCGGAGACGAGGACGAAGGAGTTGGCCGATGATGGCATGACAAGGAGAGTTGAAATATTAATTTACTACACGGAGGATTTCCCAAACTAGGGGCTCCTCATACGGTAGTTTTAGTGTGCTTAGCCCAAGGGGTTGGTACATATATATAGGGCGGAGAACTCCACACATCTACATCGACTAGCAATATGGTACTAATTGATGTTGCACCCTCCATCTTTACTAATAGGCCTAATTAATTATTAAAGCCCATTAGCAAATAAAGACATGGGTCTTTGGGCATGAGGAAATCTGAGATATTTTATTATTTTCGGAATTAATTAATTTTATGGATAAAATAATTCTAGAAAAGTCCAGAATTGAATTTTAAGCCACGAAAAATACTCCGAAGGCTCCAAAAATTCATGGAAAATTCTCAGAGATATTTTAGAACAAGACGAACCCAAATAAAGTATTTGGAGCTCATGAAAAGATATTTTAGAGCATTTAAAAATTAGATTATGCTCACAAACAAGTGAGAACAAGTTCCGGAAAAAGCCAAAGAAATTCCCGAGGTATCCATGGAGATGGTTGATGAATAGTGAGCAGGAAGGAGTGATTTGGACTTCATGGAAAAGATTTTAGGATACTTCTCAAGCAAATATTAAGTCGGAAAACAAGGAATTTGATCCGTGAGAAAGACTAAGAATTGCTGGAGAAAGAAGATCGACTTACTAAACGCATCTTAAAAATCTTTTCTCACAACATGAAATAAATCAACAACCAAGCATCACATCAAGCAATAGCTCGTCAAATTGATTTGGAAAAGCTTGAAAATTCACATTTTTCCTGTAACTAAATTTACGCTAGTTCAAACTAAGATTGGTAAATTTTATCCCAATATCAAAATATTTATTTTAATTAGTGTTTTCTATGCACAACCCAAAATTAGAAATTTTGGGGTGTGACAGGCATGCATCTTAAGGTGTTTACCCCTGAAAACCGATTTTCAAAGGCGGGCATGCCAACCACTGCCTCTGTAAATGTTCATTTACAGTGACCTATGGTTAGAGGCAGATGGCTTGCCTGCCTCTTAAAATAAAAAATATTGCTCGCCTCTGAAAATATTTTTGATACTAGTGTATTACTTGCTAGACGAATAGCTTTAGGTGGTTAGATTCGGGTTCCATTTATGATATTTTTGTGTGGTTAATGTTGTAAAATTTCAGACACAATTGACGTTCTTACAACATATTAAAATTAAATAAAATTTTCTAGAACTCAGAGAAATGCCCTATATAAGTGTGATACAAAAGCTGAAGGCCATTTCGCTTGTATAAAAGAAATACAGTTACTCCGGCTCATATCAACATTAAACTTGTCAAGCATACGAAGGCCTATAAAAAACATACACACAGTTATTTATTATGAAAATATTATCGATTAAAAATGTTAAAATAAAAATGAATCGTTGGGGGTAGACCTTCGATGCACCCAAAATTAGTTTAGGGTGGTTTCCATGTATATACACGAATATAGTGTCCTTATATATTTAATATGCCGAGGTGGCAACATTGAAGCATGGAGAGATAATTTTGGAGGTTGTTTGCAAAGAGGTATGCATATATAAAACTTTCATAACAATCAATGTACTACAAAATTGTATAAAGACCCCTGAATACATAATATCATTGGACCACCATGAACAGTCTAGAGTCCATTGTGGCTACTCTAAATTGCCAGGTCAGTGGGTCGACCAAAAAATGCCAACAGGCTAGCTAATTAGGTAGAATAACCTTACCTGAAACAAAGACTAATGCAGCAGGCGAATCCGTCGTGGAATCATACACCCGCCTTGTGATGCCTAGAGCTGATCCTGAATCAAGGCCCGATGCCGCCCATGTGACACTCTCTAGCTGAGCTTGTCGTGTCGATCAGGCCGATGCTTGAGGCCTGATCCGCTTGGTCACGCCATTGCTGATGTTGTTTTCCTTCGTTACTTCCCCTCCATACAATTTTTTCCTTCTAGAACAAAATGTATGCCTGATACCAAACACAGGCCCCTGGCCCAGGGAAAATGGATCTGAGCGAGGCTCAGCGCAAAGGAGACAGAGGATGCATCATGTGTGTAGTGTGCACGCTGAAGCTATAGGCATGATGTATTTGCCACCTCTCGTAGTGTGTGACTAGTTTTTTTAACGATTTTTTAGTGTGACTCACTCATATGGCAAATCATCACAGTTTTGTGATTCGGGTACGGTATGATTCATGCATCATATTTCTTCAACTTAGACCACCTTAAATACCATGCATATCATCTCATCTCTCTTCCATCCCTCAGTGCAGTCTATGCTTGGCAGTGTATACAGATTATCGGTTATATGAGATATTAGAGAGAAAAACAAATCACGCCAGCAGCATTAAATTTTCATTTGTTTGGCATTAATGTTTTGTCTGGATTCTCTCAGCGAATTATTAGCTGTATTAGCTAAAAGTAACTCTGTAACAACTAATTCTTAGCTAAGTTTAGATATGATACTGTAGACAAAGGATTTTACTTATTTTTTTAGCAGCTACCTGTTAATTCTAAGCCATCCAGGCCTGATAGTGTTTTGAAATTGTTAGGATCTTGTGCTTAGAGATTTTAAGGAGGAAACTAATTATTGTTGTGTTCCGCTAGCAGCCAGGCCAACTTCCTTGGTCGATCGCGATCGTGTCCTTTCCCGGCCGAGCACCACCACATGCATGCCGCCGTAGCTCTAGCGACGACGCCCCTCTTCCGGCCGTAGCTCCTGGCCGGGCCTCCACCTGCCACTGCCTGCCTGTTGCTGCATGCATGCACGCATGCTAGCTGTTGCTGTTGCCACCACTACGGCACATAGCGGCATGGGAATGGGAGTGGGCAGATTTAGCTTTGCTATCATGGTACGCAGTTTTTTTTTTCAGTTAGGAAAAAAGGAAAAAACTGGGTCCGCCACGTGACAACGAAGTCATTGTACGTGCCTTAGCTTTGTCCCAACAGCTAACTACCCATAGCAACTATAGCCAGAGAGCCTTAAAAATAGTTGTCGAACAAATAAAATTCATAACTTCTTGAATGATCTCCGACAGAAGAAAAACTTTATATCAAATTGTAGAGCTCGATGAGATCTAAAACTTTATGTAGTTGGCAAATTTTTTATTTGAGACTATTTAGGAGTCTAAATATATATTTTAAGTTCTCGGATTTCAAATTTATTTTTTCCAAAATTTCAAACGACCTCCGATGCAAAATATCCTCTATACCAAAGCTGTAGTGCTTGAGAAGTTTTAAAAAACTTTGTAGTTGAAAATATTTTCATTTGAGATCGTTTATGTGACATAATATTCAATACAATAACCATATATCAATACAAAAGGATAGTATTTGCTCACAGGTTATTATGTGGTGTGGTGGTATGAGAGGCATGCATAAAAAATCTAAAATTTAACATTGCGATGCTGCAGCTAAGCCTTTTGTGATTAAAATATCATAAACTGTGCTCTTAATAGTAAACTTTCTTTAGAAATGTTTTGCTGAACTGTATTTTTTTAACCATCTCTAGAAATTGATTTCCAGGAGTGGTTGACTGAATAAAATCATCCCCAAAAATCAATTTATTAAGTGTTGTTGACTAAATCAACCATACCTAGAAATAGTTGTCTGAGTAAATAAATTTTTAACCTTTTCAAATGGATTCCTATGCACAAAATCACCAACCATGAATCACCGAGGTGTAGCCGTGTAGGTGTCCAGCTTTAAATGGCGAAAGACGCACAAAATCACCAATCATGGATCATCGAGGTGTAGGTGTTTAGCCGTGGCCAAGACCATTGTTTGGACTCTATCCATACCAAAATTTTCACCAATGATCACCATTTTGACTGCATGTGATGTTATTTCGCAATCAAATCATGACACTGAAAGGGGAGAAATAAATATCCAACAAACTAGGACTCTGTTTGGATGAACTAGGAGTATAGATGGCCAACGGGCGAACCGCCCGGCACGTTGAAGGGGTCGGGCCGGCATGGCACGTCGTGCCTCCAGTGCCATGCCTCTCGGGTCATAGCTCGAGAAGCACACGGCACTCCAAAGCAGGCCGGGCCAGCCCGTAGCTCAAGCAAGTGGCCGATGGGGGTAGAGAGGAGTTGATGCGGCGTCCGGTGAGGTGAGGATGTGGGCGATGGTGAGACGGAGGCTGAGGAAGCGATGCCGCTGGCACAAGGCCGAGGACGCAATGCCGCCTGCTTGAAGGGGCGAACGGGCATCGGCGGCGGCGCTTGGGTCTGGGAGCGGCGATCGCCGCCACCGCTCCAGATCTTGGGGCTGGAGCGCTCGCCTCTCGTTGCTAGGATCTCGGAGTCGGGAACAGGATCTCGAGGGTCGGGACTCGGGCGGCGAAATAAGCGGAGGGAGGCGGAGGGGTCATGAGTCGCAACTCGCTAGGAGTCGCGCGCCTACGCGAGGCCATGAGGCATGCAGGTAGCGGCGGTGGGATTGGGAAATTTGGGATTAGGGTTAGGAGGCCATGAGGCATGCAGGTAGCGGCGGTGGGATTAGGATTAGGGATTAGGGTTATATATATATGCTAGTAATATAAGGTAGCGGGCCTTTGTCGGGCCGGTTGGAAAAATCGGGCCGTGCTGTGCCGCCCGGCGTGCCTAGACAGCGGCCCAAGCATGGCCCTGCGCATCAGGCCGGGTTGGCCTGGGCCCGGCCGCCACGGACCGTGCCGTGCTTGGGGCTGGCAAAAAAAACGGGCTTTGTGCCGGGCTGGCGGGCTGCATGGCCATCTACGACTAGGAGTCTAGAACTAGTGATTAGTTAGGACTAGTGATTAGCTAACTAGTAGTTAGCTGACTAGTGATTAGTTCTCCTGTTTGGATCCTTGGGCTAATAATCACTAGTTCTAACTAATCATTAGTCCTAATTCATCCAAACAGGACCAAACAAGTAGACAAAAAAAACTCATGCAGAACTTGACATCCTAGATATTTTTGTAGTAGCTATCCATGTTTCATATTGTCGTACGTGCATGAGTGCTGGGTATTTTAAGAACAAGCATTTGCTGCACTGCACACAACACTCGTCAATCGACCAGGAAGCAGGGAGAACTAACCATCTATCCATGACGGCTCTTCACTTGGTGCACGTAGTGTACCAGTTCATGCTGGCGGCCGCTACGCCTCTAGCACAACGGCCACTTTGGTTCGTCGTCGTGCCTCTAATGCTAGTGCTGTTGCCTGTCATCTGCCGACGCCTCCACCACCTCCCCAACGCCGGTGACAACGAGAGGAAGCAGTCGAAGCCTCTCCTGCCGTCGCCTCCGGGGAGGCTGCCGGTCATCGGCCACCTGCACCTCATCGGCGACATCCCACACGTCTCCCTCCGTGACCTCGCCACCAAACATGACCGTGGCGGCGGCCTCATGCTCCTCCAACTCGGCACCGTCCCCAACCTCGTCGTCTCCTCCCCACACGCGGCGCAGGCGGTCCTCTGGACGCACGACCACGTCTTCGCCTCGCGACCGACGCCCAAGGTCTTGCACAACTTCCTGTACGGGTCGTCGACCATCGCCTTTGGACCCTACGGTGAGCACTGGCGTAAGGTTAGGAAGCTTGTCACCACGCGCCTCTTCACCGTCAAGAAGGTGAACTCGTTTCACCATGCCCGCCAAGAGGAGGTAGCTTATTATCATTATTATATGTATAATAGGGTATGAATGAGAATGCATGAATTGCGATGAAATTAATGTTTCACTCATATTGTTACATATACTAATATGTATATACTAGGTGCGCCTGGTGATTGCCAAGCTGAAGAAGGCCATGGCTACAGGCATGGCAGTGGACATGAGCGAGACGATGAACACGTTCGCCAACGACATCATGTGCTGCGTGCTGTCGGGCAAGTTCTTCAGGGAAGACAGCCGGAACAAGACCTTCCGGGAGCTGATTGAGATGAATGTTGCCCTGTATGCAGGGTTTAGCCTAGAAAACTATTTCCCAGGGCTTGTGAATTCGCTAGGTACCTTCACCGGGTTGGTGAGCAGAAAGGCGGACGAGACGCATGAAAGATGGGACGACGTGCTTGAAAATATCATAAGCGACCATGAGAGGCGAGCTGAGCAAGAAGAGAGTGCAGACTTCGTTGACCAGATGCTCTGTGTTCAACAAGAGTACGGTATCACCAGAGATCATATCAAGGCCATCTTGATGGTGAGTAACTATTAGGTACCAATATCAACTTTTTCTTTAGAGATAAAAATAGATCTATTGTAGATTGTGTCATTTTCGATTGACGTACTTATCCTAAATTACCCACACCCAGGACCTGTTTGATGCGGGCACGGGCACATCATACTTGACTCTTGAACTTGCCATGGCTGAGCTCATGCGCCACCCTCATATCATGACCAAGCTACAAGCTGAGGTCAGGAACAAGACACCAAATGGACAGGAAATGGTCAGGGAAGAGGACCTATCTAGCATGGCCTATCTGAGAGCTGTCGTGAAGGAGACGGTAATGTTACACCCACCTGCTCCACTGCTCTTGCCTTACCAATCTATGGTGGACTGTGACATCGATGGGTATACAATCCCCTCTGGAACTCGAGTCATCATCAACGCTTGGGCTGTCTGTAGACATGTAGAGTCGTGGGAGAAAGCAGAGGAGCTCATGCCGGAGAGGTTCATGGATGGTGGTAGGGCTGCAGCCGTCGACTTCAAGGGGAATGACTTCCAGTTCATACCGTTTGGAGCTGGTCGAAGGATGTGCCCTGGCATCAACTTTGGGTTGGCCACTGTTGAGATCATGCTGGCAAAACTCATGTACTGTTTTGATTGGGGGCTGCCGGCTGGTATGGACAAGGAGGATATTGATATGACAGAGGTTTTTGGATTGACGGTTCACCGAAAGGAGAAGCTCATGCTCGTTCCGAAACTACCTGGAAGCGCTTGCTGCGCATAATCTGAGGCAGGATGCTCTGTAAAAGATATGCATGATTTTTGAAGTGTACGGCCTGCACGTGAATTTGTGTACCTGTTGTATGTATTTTGCGGGGTTACCTAGTTGTATGCATATAGTCAAGAAAAAAAGTTGTATGCACATATGTATTGCACGCATGTCCCTTCAAATATATAATATGAAGCCACAATATGGAATGTTCAAAGTTGTGAACAATATAGTTTTACATAAAGGAAGCTTCTAAGAACATCAAGATGCATCAAGATCATAAAACCGTTCTAAAAGTTCTGGTCTCTCCAGAACTAAGATGATGTCTACAGCTTTAGCATAAAGGTAACACACCAAAAATAAAAAAAGTCAAACAGGTAGTGCTAAGAAAGCTAATGCCGGCAAGGCAACCGGTTCCTTACTCCATGTCATACACAACCTATGTGATGTCCAGAAACATCCAACTCTTCATATCACACAAAGCCCATATGATGATTCAGAGACATTCATGGGCTCTCCTCCCTAGTACAGAAGTATCTTCCATTAACACCTCATTTTTTTTTCACTGGCCACAGAATGAAAGCAGGTGCTACTACCGAGCAGTTTGTGGGCATAATTTCATGTTTGTCTCTTCGTTCATTTTCTAACACAATAGGGATAATAGATATATACTACGTAGTAACTATGCAGTTTTAGTAAAACTTATCAATTACAGACCTACATGTTTTATGACTCATATACATAGATTTTTCCATTGCATATCACATCTGTGTATCATTAATATGCATTACTTGACTCCTTAATTAAAACTGTGGTGGCTCTTGTTGCGGCCCCATGGCTTATGTTGTCATTTGATTTTCATAATTTAATCTTGTTGATTGGTATATATTTTTTAATCCTTAAATTAATTTGAAATTATTGTGCATCTGTCATGAATATTTACTGATTTAGAGGATTCTATTAGCAACCTATTTACTGATAAAGTACGCTGACCCTAGAACCATGATCAATATTACATATAAATAAGTAAAATAATGGGAAGTAAAAAATTCTGAAACATAAACCAACATAAACATAGCCATATTAATATAAGCATGCGAGGATCTTGGTCGATCTTAACCATAAGCATGACTGATATATCAGTTTTTAAACACACTGCAGGTATTGCACACTTCACCAACAATTGACATGGAAATAGTTTGCATCAGAAGTTAAGCCAAAGAATAAAAATGAAGTAAACCACTGACGACAAGTGGAGATACTAAAAAGGATTCAGGGACTAATAACCATATACTAGTAAATATAAAAGACGAAGTTGGGTTGGCATAGCTAAATGTGTTGGAGTTTGCATGGTTGCTGTAGTATGCTTGTTAGCCCAACTGCTGTGCTCTGTAGCTAGCTGTTGGGACAAAGGCACGTACAATGACTTGGTTGTCACGTGGCGGACCCAGTTTTTTTTTTTTCTTTTTTTGCTAAGTGAAAAAAAAACTGCGTCCCACTCACATTCCCATGCCGCAAGTGGATGCATGCCGTAGTGGTGGCAACAGCAATAGCAAGCATGCCTGCATGCAGCGGCAGGTGGCTCAGGCTTGGGGAGGCCCAGGAGCTACGGCCGGAAGAGGGGCGTCGCTGGAGCTACGGCGGCAAGCATGTGGTGCTCGGCCGCCGGGAAAAGGACACGATCTCATTGGGAAAGGCATCACAAGACGGCTCATCGAGCATGTTCTCCGTACGTGGAACTAGCTCATCCTGAACCAAGCCCGATGCCGCCCGTGTGGCGCTTTCTAGCTGAGCTTGTCGTGTCGATCAGCACGTATAGGCGGAGCCACCACTCGGGCGAGCTAGGGCGGCCACCCTAGGTTCCTCTGGCCGGCCACCCATTCACACCCCACAAAGCTATCAGCCGGTTAAACTCAGTAGCACCTCATCTTTTCCTCTCAATCTCCATGCACTACTAAAAAAGGATTTGCAGCAATGCCTACTTTTTTTTTTAGGTGCGGCTCTATATTAAGCTGTCCCTACAAATGATGTCCAATTGAACCGCCCTTACAAATAGACGCTGAATAGTAAAAATTAAACACTGAAATTCGAATTTTTTCAAAAAACCTCAGATGAAGAAATAACCAAAATAAAAGTTGTATATTTCAAAAAGTTATGAAACTTTATTGTTTACAATTTTTTCATTTGAAATTATTTACTACTTCAAAATGGTCGGCAGAGTTCAGCGCCTCGGCAACAATGGGTAACTAGCGGCGCCTTCGTTTTTGTGCATGTGGGTGATTGGATAAGAATGAATCGAAGAGGCATGGGCTGGCGTGGACTGTGTTTGGCATTGGGCTGTGTATAGACAGTTTGAGACTAAAGGCCAATTGGTCACTATCATGTTTCAAACTAGGGCCCCCAAGACCGGCTCAGCAGGCCAGCGGGAGCCCAGAACCGAGCCTCGGCCAGACGCCAAAGGCACCCTGCACAGGGCAGGGAGGTGCACGTCTAGGGGGTAGCGCCGCCGCTACCCTCGATCTCCCGACATCAAGGAGATCCTAAATAAAATAGGAAAGTCCAAAAAAAGTAGGAAAATAAATAGAGTATTTCTTACATAAAATAGATTAAATTTTGTTAGAAAGGATAAATAGTTACTTATTATGAAAGTAGCCCGAATCTATAAGGGCTCTGTCCGTAAAATTAGATTGGTTAAGGACCAAGTCTTCCGGGACTATAAATAAATGAGCCATATAACCATTTAATCTTAAACAAGAGAAATAATATATTCTTCAGTCCATTTTCTCTCCGCCGCCACCCCGTCCCTCTCCTTTACCCTGCGCCTACGCCCCCTTTGCCCTTGCACGCTGCCGCCGCCAGAGCACGCTGCCCCATGCCCGCCAGCGCCGACGCGGTAGCGCCGTGGCCCCTCGCCACCGTCGCTCCACCGCCCCTAGGCCGTCGGCAACCGGTCCCCCGGAAATGACCATCACACATGGTATCTGGAGACCGGATCGATCCGATCGCCACCACCACCTTGATCAACGAGATGAAGGCGGGGCACGAGTTCGCCACAACCTACAACCAACAATTCGACGAGGTGAAAGAATTCGTTGCCAAGGCCAACTCCCTCTTAGACAAGAGCTCTCCATCGACAATAGATCCAATTCAGCCGGAGGCGACCACAACAAGAATACCAATTGCACCAGAAGGAAGAACACAACCAACAACAATGTCAACATCAAGCGTGCTCGACACCAAAACAACCCCAGACCTTCTCCCTACATATTAAAATATGGGGTCTTCAAAGGAGATCTACTTGACCACAACAAACCAGGATCGCAAAATCGCCGCCAAGGATCTCCAGGAGGAAACCAACTGTGCAAAGGAGACAACTAGGCGTGCTTTCATCCAAGAGCAGATGGAACGCTCCAAATTGTCAAAAATTCCTAAGATCTTGGAGCAGGTGGCGAACAATCTGTTCGTTACCAAGCCCGAGCTGGAGGAACAACTTACAGCAACGCTACCTCTACTGCTCTCCCCGCCGACAGCAGATCCAATTCAGCCAGAAATCCAAACACCAGACGCACCGATCACGCCGAAAGTTCAGATACCGTCAGGAGAAAGTGACGCCTGCCAGATTGTCAACGACGGGTACACATCAGGCAGCAAATCCGGGGCGCCCACCACCGACGCCACCAAACTCATGGATAGCATACAGCACCACAACGCCAACTCCGACACTTGCCTGAACAATTTGGTACATGGAGGATCTGAGACGGATACCGATGTCAACACAACAGCCAAGGCAAAACAGAAACGAGAGATTGCTGCCAAGAAATTCATGACCATGAAAAAGGCAGAGCATACTTTCCCCCAGGACAAAATTAGATAGCTCAAAATTTTGGGGAAATCCTAAAATCAAGGGAAAGGTGACGAACGATCTGTTCGTCACAAAACCGGAGGAGGAGGTAACACCTATGACAATGTTACGACCTCACCACCCGATAACAGATCTGAAGAAGACTTTAGTCAGAATCACCTCAACAAGGAGCAGCAGGACAACAGAAATCCTGATTGGCCTAGCACAAGAGCAGCAGGAGACGCCCCACAAGCATAGATCTACAGGCGCTCAAACTGACAACGTGCTGAATGCAACCATACTCGTCGGCAACACCATCTGCAAGACAATAACATCTGGACTCCAGCCATCAACATACAATGACAAAAAGAGGGCAGAAAAAGTTCCGCCATGCAAAAAACAAAGATTTTGGCCCTTTCAATGGATGTGTACAACACAGATGTCACACACGGCACTCCATGGTTGGACCAACTTGAACCGAACCACAGGAACTTCGATGCAAAGGAGATCTGCGTCAAAAAGAGTAGTTACACAGCCTTCAATATCGGAACAGCACTGGCATAACCACAAGCAACGCCTTCAGCACATGGCAACTACCAAGGTTTTCATTATCGGAAATAAAAATTTATCGGAGGTCATGGATAAAGAGGATATAGAGGATATATCGGAAATATCGGACCAAAATTCAAAAAAAATTCAAATTGTTTTGAAAAAAATTCGTAGAATTTGACTTGAAACTATTCCTAAGCTATTAAACATCACTTGTTCACAGATAAAAACAAGAATAAAACATTATAGTGTGGGACCGTCGCACGGCTGAATTTGGGTTGTCTGTGTGGGAGCAGGAAAGAAGGAAAAAATTTGGCCGATGTCAAATTTTATCGGACCCTGTGGATAGAAGGAAAATTTCGAAAATTTCCTTGAATTTCGGCCGATAAAAAAAACCTTGGCAACTACACCTCACCAGCTCCGAAACAACCTAGGTAGCCAGCTACAATATACCCCCACATACATAGATATTACTAATGGGTGAAGGCGAACCCTGCCCTGTTATCAACATCCATGGAACACTGGCAGTTCACCGGAGAGAATCATCCCCAACATCAGACAACACTGACCCCCATAGCTACATCGACTCTCTACAATACCTCGCAGCTATCGCGCTGCAACGACTCATCATGCAACAAGAAGAAATACAGGTGGGAGCCATGGTGCCACATCAGCAGCTACGAGTGCCTCCATCGGACAGCATCATCGCTGACACCAGCATAGGCGGCACCGCGGAACTAGCTTGGTCACTTTACCAAGGAATCATCAACGACTTCAACAGGTACTTCTACTTGCTGGCACCATCACTACCATGGCCGAACTCTCTGGACTTCCTCTTTGCCATTGGGTGAACAAAGACCCAGCACTTCATCACTGAAGGCTTCCACGCTACAACAACGTCAACACTCCTCTTCGCGGAGAACGGCTACTTCAACATACACTACAACTTTGGAAGATGCCATTTCATCCTCAACGCCAATGGAGACGTACAGGAGCTGACATGGGCCATGGGAACACGCAACTAATCCGTCTTCAGCCACATCAACAACCTCCAATCCTACTCCAAGCTCATTATCTTCCACACAGAGAACAAGCTGGGGCGCTTCATCTTCAGCATGGAGGTGGCAACCTTTGGAGTAGCTTTCTTACCCAAGCAGCATCATCAACCAAGCAAGAATACAATGCGAGGACGTGATGTGCGGAGAACGGGGAGATGTCATGTGCCTAACTGCTCCCCCCCCGCCCCCCCAGGAAAGCCAGAAAAAGTAGGTAAATAAATTATGTATTTCTTAGATAAAATAGATTGAGATTTTGTTAGAAAGGAAAAATTGTTACTTGTTACGAAAGCAGTCTGAATCTATAAGGGCTCTTTCCGTAGTAGAACACATGCTTTTACTCTGTGGCCAGTGAAAAAAATGAGGTGTTAATGGAAGATATCTCTGTACTAGTGAGGAGAGCCCATGAATGTCTCTGAATCATCATATGGGCTTTGTGTGATACGAAGAGTTGGATATTTCTGGACATCACACAGGTTGTGTATGACATGGAGTAAGGAACAGGTTGCCGACATTAGCCTTCTTAGCACTACCTGTTTGCCTTTTTTATTTTTGGTGTGTTACCTTAATTTATGCTAAAACTGTAGACATCATCTTAGTTCTGGAGAGACCAGGGTACTTTTAGGGTACTTTTAGAATGGTTGTATGATCTTGATGTTCATAGAAGCTTCCTTTATATAAAAATATATTGTTCACAAACTTTGAACAATCCATACTGTGGCTTCATATATATTTGAAGGGACATGCGTGCAATACATATGTGCATACAACTTTTTTTCTTGACTATGCATACAACTAGGTAACCCCGCAAAATACATACAACAGGTACACAAATTCACGGGCAGGCCGTACACTTCAAAAAAATCATACTAGGCATATCTTTTACAGAGCATCCTGCCTCAGATTATGCGCAGCAAGCGCTTCCAGGTAGTTTCGGAACGAGCATGAGCTTCTCCTTTCGGTGAACCGTCAATCCAAAACCTCTGTCATATCAATATCCTCCTTGTCCATACCAGCCGGCAGCCCCAATCAAAACAGTACATGAGGTTTGCCAGCATGATCTCAACAGTGACCAACCCAAAGTTGATGCCAGGGCACATCCTTCGACCAGCTCCAAACGGTATGAACTGAAAATCATTCCCCTTCAAGTCAATGGTCGCGGCGCTACCACCGTCCATGAACCTGTCTGGCATGAACTCCTCCGGTTTCTCCCATGACTCTGGATGTCTACAGACAGCCCAAGCGTTGATGATGACTCAAGTTCCCGAGGGGATTGTATACCCATCGATGTCACAGTCCACCATGCACAACAGGAAACGGCTGATTTGCCGGGAGCAAAAAAATTTGCCGCGTGCTTTTTATCGAGCACCCGGCAAAGGAATTCTTTGCCGGGTGCTAGGCCTGGAGGCACCCGGCAAATAAAGGCCTCCGGCAAAGCATCCTTTGCCGGGTGCTCGGCACTCGGCAAATTCTAGCCGTCGGCAAAAAATAGTCTTTGCCGGGTGCCGGGCACTCGGCAAAATATGGCCGCCGGCAAAGGTGGCCGACTTGACGGCGGCCAGCTGCCGTCATCCTTTGCCGGGTGCCACGCCGTTAGGCACCCGGCAAAGAATTTTTTTAATTTTTTTTAAATTTCTTTGCCGGGTGCCCCATGACCTGGCACCCGGCAAAGGCTTCTTTGCTTGGGCCGGCCTTTTTAGTCACGGGCCTTTGCCGGGTGCCAGGTGACGATGGCACCCGGCAAAGAATTTTTTAATTTTTTTTAAATTTCTTTGCCGGGTGCCCGGGGTGGCACCCGGCAAATTAAATTTTTTTTTTGTTTTTTTGACCCCATTTTTTTGTGGGGACTTGCTACGGTAAATATATCCCTATTTCAAAATTTGGGACAATTATGAGTTTTTTAACTATATTTCCTTAATTTTTTCCGTTTCATTGAATATTTCCGACTATTCCAAATTTGAACTGCAGGTACATGAAATAATGAAATTTGGTCATTCAAAAAATAGTATTCATGATATTTAGGCTATGTCCAGGCCGTATGCAGGAAGTGGCATGAAATGTCGCGCATCATGTTGTCGTAACATGACGATGTACTCGCGGGGGAAGTTTATTTAAATTATATAAAATCCAAACGATGTCCGAAAATCACGAAACTTGTCGATGTGTCTTGTTATCACATGTGGATGCCCTGGTAAAAAATTGAGAAAGTTTCGAGCAAGTTGCGACGTCCGCCGCCGCCCTCGCGCTCCGCCGCGCCCGCGCCCGTGCCTCTCCCGCGCCTCCGCCCATTCTCGGCGACCCCACGGCTCCGGCACCGGCGGCCCAGCGCCCGCGCGAGCCGCGCCCACGCCCGGTGGCGCTCGCCTCGGCGGCCGATCGGCGCTCCCGCCCGGATCAGGCCGCCCCGCGGCCGCGGCCCCGCCCCGACGACCCCGACGGCTCTCGGCCCGGCCGGCGGTCCTGCCTCGCCCCGGCGCCCCAGCCTCACCGGCCACGGCGGCCACGTGGCCCCACCTCGCCGGCCGTCCTCGACGAGGCCAGCTGCCCGTGGTCCGGCCGCCGGGCTCCTCCCGCCGTCGGCCAGCAGTAGAGGAGGTAGGTGGAAGAAGGAGGAGGAAGGAAGAAGAAGAAAAAGAAGGGGGAGGAGGAAGAGGAAAAAAGAGAAGGGGAGGAGGAAGAAGAGGAAGAAAGAGAAGGGGGAGGAGGAAGAAGAGGAAGGTGCCGACCCGACCGCCCGTCGATCCCCGCGCCGTTCCGACCGGCCGTTGATCCTCGCGCTGCTGCGGTCATCCCCGCCGTCGTCACCGGCCCTCGCTCTTGCTGTTCTTGCTGCCAAGGTAAGCCCTACCCTTGTAGTGTTAGTAGTAGTAGTAGTTAGTAGTGTTAGTAGTAGTTAGTTGTAGTGTTAGTAGTAGTAGTAGTTAGTAGTTTTAGTTGTAGTGTTAGTTGTAGTAGTTAGTAGTGTTAGTTGTAGGGTTAGTAAATAGTAGTAGTTAGTAAGTAGTAGTGGTTAGTAGTAGTAGTTGTTAATAGTTAAGTAGTTCTTACTATTAGCATTGTTAGTAGTTAAGTAGTTGTTAGTAGTAGTGTTAGTAGTAGTTGTAGGGTTAGTAGTAATTGTTGTTGTACTACTTCAATACTTTCATGTGCATGGAAAGAGAACTAAAGTACATGGCTCCTCTTTATATATTGGTGGTTGTTGGCCTTCGTGTCCATGTTTGGTATATATGTGGTTGTTGGCCTTCGTGCCATGTTTGGTATATATGTGGTTGTTGGCCTTCGTGCCATGTTTTTTGCAGGTTTTGGGAACCTCCCCGTGTAGGGGAGGTGCTGCCGAAATTTTGAGTCGACACTAACCATTTTTGCCCTTTTTTGTAGGAGGACCTGTGGGAGGGACTCGGCGACCCCGATCATCTTCGTCGGCGCTGCGAGTCTTCCTGCACCGCGTCGACTCGCCACTGCACCGACTCTCCACTGCCCCGCTACCCGGACCTCACCGCCACCCTAGGTATAACCCCTCTATCCGTATGTGGTCTTTGGTCGCGTAACCTAGTTAGGTGTCTCCCGTTAGAAAGAGATACGGTCGGAGATATACGGACCTTTGCATATCAGCGACCGTATCTATTTCGGATTGTCCACGCTTTTTGGACAGCCCGCGGATGCGTAGTTGAGGTTAGTTTTCATGCTCCGCTCTGGTTCGAGACGGTGTTTCGGCATCACCTCTCCGTTGTTCTCCGGATACACACTCTCCCTTGCAGGATGTGTATCGGGAGAATGGCGGGAGTGCTTGCCAAATCCGCTCTCGGATAGGAGCGAGCATGGAAACTAACCTCATCTATTTAACCAGCTGGGTGGGATTAGGACCTATCCTCACCTATTAGAGAGTAGGGACACCGCGTAGATGCAATTGATGGTCACCTGTGGTGATGTTATATATGCTAGAGGATGGAGGACCGTTAGTGGATGTACACGGGCCGGACAAGTCAGGGTGATGCCAGCTATGAATGGATGCAGAAGACCGATCGTTTCTTGAATCGTGCATTTGGCAAGGCCGCAAAATTCCCGAAAATGGTTTTGTGTCCCCTGCAGCAAGTGTGGTAACAGAGGAGAATGCTAGACAAGGAACTCATGGGTACACATCTGCACAAGAATGGGTTTCGCCGAACTACACCCGGTGGGTCCACCATGGTGAAGCCGATCGTATGAGAGAGGAGGTGGTGAGACAACGCGTCGAGGCTTTTGATCTTTGATCTGCGGGGTAGCAGACATGGTAGATGACATTCACCAAGCACAGTTCTTTCAAGGACGGAGGAGGCGGAGATGCAGCAATCGTGAGATGCGTTCAAGTACATGATGGACTCGGCACGAAAACCCTTCATGCTCATTCTGAGGTCTCCCAGCTGGATGCCATAAGTCGCTTGATGGGGTTGAAGTCCGATTTAAACTGGAGTCGAGAAGGCTTCGATAAGGTGTTGACCGTGGTTGGCACCCTGCTTCCAAAAAACCACGTGTTGCCGAAGACCATGTACGAGGCACACAAGCTCCTTAAAGCACTGAAGATGCCATATGAGCAGATACATGCTTGTCCGAACGGGTGTGTCCTATTTCGGGAAGAACTCAAGGAGGCAAAGTACTGTCCGAAGTGTAAAGCCTCCAGGTTCCTGGAGGTAGAGTCTGGTGACGGTGGTGGCCAGAAGACCCAGCTTAAGATACCCGCCCGAGTCCTACGTCACCTTCCCTTCGTGCCGAGGATTCAAAGGCTATTCATGACCGAGGAAACAGCGAAACAGATGACGTGGCACAAGAATGGCAAATGCTACCATCCTGACAAGATGGTGCATCCATCTAATGGTGAAGCATGGACCAGCTTTAATGACAAGCATCGTCTGAAATCCGATGAGGCTCGTAATGTACGTGTCGCGCTGGCAACAGATGGGTTCAATCCTTATGGCATGATGTCTGCCCCTTACACATGTTGGCCCATGTTTGTTATCCCCCTCAATCTCCCCCCTGGCGTTGCCTTTCAACGACATAACATGATCTTGACGTTGATAATTCCCGGGCACCCAGGGAGTAAGATGGGTGTGTTCATGGAGCCTGTGATTGATGAGTTGATCAAAGCTTGGAATGAAGGGGTATGGACATACGACCGAGCTACAAAGGAAAGCTTCAAAATGTACGTCTGGTACCAGTACTCCATGCATGACTTCCTGGTGTATGGGTTATTCAGCGCCTGGTGTGTTCATAGGAAGTTCCCATGCCCAATATGCTAGGAAGCTGTGAGGTTCATTTGGTTGAAGAAGGGTGGTAAGTATTCGTCGTTCGATCAACATCGTCAATTCCTAGATTCCAACCATCCATTCCGACAGGACACCAAGAACTTTAGGAAAGGTGTCGCAGTCATGGACCCTAGACCGCACTTGAAGACTGGTGCCGAGGTTCATGCTCAGATAGATGCTCTCTTGCCCAATGAAGAAGGTGGTTTTGTGGGATATGGTGAGCAACACATGTGGACTCATAAGTCCGGCTTGACGAGGCTCCCCTATTTCGATGACCTCCTACTGCCCCATAACATTGATGTAATGCACACTGAAAAGAATATCGCCGAGGCACTTTGGGCAACACTCATGGACACTGACAAGTCTAAGGACAACCCTAAG
The DNA here is from genome assembly GCA_904845875.1 of Miscanthus lutarioriparius. Classification (NCBI taxonomy): domain Eukaryota; kingdom Viridiplantae; phylum Streptophyta; class Magnoliopsida; order Poales; family Poaceae; genus Miscanthus; species Miscanthus lutarioriparius. The sequence goes on along the minus strand of CAJGYO010000009.1, from coordinate 12,825,969 downwards.
GCTAGAGTGGACCTGGCGACGTTGTGCGATAGACCACAGCAAGTGATGCGGCCTCCTGCAAACGGCAAGAACTAGAAAAGGCCTAAGGCCGATTTCGTCTTGAAAACCGAACAAAGGAGGGAAGTACTACGATGGATCAAGGCGTTAATGTTCCCTGATGGGTATGCAGCGAACCTGAGCAGGGGAGTGAACTTAGGCACTATGCGAGTCAACGGCATGAAGAGTCATGACTACCACGTATGGATTGAGCGGCTTCTTCCGGCGATGGTACGAGGCTACGTTCCTGAGCATCTCTGGCTAGTGCTGGCAGAGTTGAGCTATTTCTTCCGCCAGCTTTGTGCCAAGGAGCTATCTCGGACCGTGGTTGCAAACTTGGAGAAAGTGGCACCTGAGTTGCTTTGTAAGTTGGAGAAGATCTTTCCACCCGGCTTCTTCTTGTCGATGCAGCATTTGATTGTGCACCTCCCGTATGAGGCACGTATGGGGGGGCCCGTGCAGGGCCGTTGGTGCTACCCAATCGAGAGATGTCTGAAGGCCGTTCGCAAAAAATGTAGAAATAAGGCCAAAATTGAGGCTTCCATTGCAGAGGCTTCCATTCTGGAGGAGGTGACAAACTTCACACAGCTATACTACACGGAGAACCTTCCTAGCGTGCATAATCCACTCCCTCGCTACAATGTTGATGAGAATGAATCCAACCTTAGCCTTTTCCAAGGGCAACTCGGCAGGTCAAGTGGATCGACCAATAAGAGGTTGGAAAATGAAGAGTGGCGCATGATCATGCTATATGTGTTCCACAACCTACCCGAGGTGAAGTCGTTCATTGAGTAAGTTCTCAAAGAACTTGTTTAAATACACTGTCACTATTCACAAAGAACTTGTTTAAATACGCTTCCACACAACAAGGTACGAGCAGAGTCGTCCTAATCCAAGGACCACGAATACCAGAGTATTTACGCCGGGCACTGATTAGGAGGAGTATTATGGGACAGTTGAAGAAATATACGAGCTTGACTACCGTGGTTCCAAAGCACTTAATCCTGTCATATTCAAATGCCAGTGGTTTGATCCTGTAGTATCGAGAAAGTCCTATGAACTTGGGATAGTCGAAACTCGACAGGATTTCTTCTATCCAGGAGAAGATGTCTATATTGTGGCTCAACAAGCCACACAAGTTTATTATTGTCCATATGCTTGCAAAACCGACCCACGTCTTCAGGGTTGGTATATTGTGCACAAGGTATCACCACACGGTAGATTACCTTTGCCCAAACCCTGATGATTACAACTTGAACCCAAACATGCATGACGGAGAGTTCTATCAATAAGAAGAGGGGCTACCAGGGATGCTTGAGATAGACTTAACTGGAGAGATCAAAATGGAAGCAGACGAGGAATGGGTTGTTGACGAGGACGCTACAACTGAGGTGCATGATCCGAAGGACTTGGAAATGCTTGACGGACTACGACTAGGCAATGACAACGATGAGGATGAGGCTGTTGAGGATTTGGACAATCTTGATAGTGATGATGATACCTATTGTCCAGATAATCCCGATCATGAAGAATATTAGAAATACATGTAATACTATGTTATTTTGTAATTAAATTTTCTTTATTTTGAATCTCTTACTAAGTACGTCTCGTTTATCTGTACTTACTGGTTTACTCTTTTTAATTGTAGGTGATGGGGCCCACTAGGAGGAGCTGCCCCTCGGTTTACGCCAACCAGAGGGACATGGTGGCGGCTGAGGAGACGGAGGCGTCAGAGAGGCCGAGGAGGCCGAGAGGCAGGCCCAGGCGGGAGCCATTGACTGACCACGGGCGCAGCTCCTCACGTGACCCTATGCACGACGACGACCTTCAGCACACGGTGGACGGGGACGGGGGTCCACGGACGGAGGACGAGGAGGCAGTTCTAGCGATGGAGGACGAGGAGGCGGCGATGGTAGGGGGTTCCACTTCCTCTGGTACATCGAAGCCCTACCAGCGAGGTCCCGCAAAGCTCCCGAAGCGACCGATACCTGTTGAGAGGCGCCCACTAATTGCACCCGAGGGCGATAAGTAAGTAACTTCATATGTTCTTCATTTGATATGTTGAAAAATCATAAAAACAAGTAATAACTATTGTGGACCACTTGTGCAGGAATTGGGTGCTTGTGGACCAGGCGGCCCTGGCACGCAATGTGAATGGCATCCTAGGACTTCTGTGCAAGGAACACTTCCCTGGCCTGGTTAGGAAAGGAGATCAGGATTAGGAGACGGCCTAGACGTTCGACCACTATGCCCTCGTGCAGGATGCTCTAGATCATAATGGCATCCGCCGTAGAAACAAAGCAGATCGGGTGATTAGGGAGTTGTGGGTAAGTCTTTCTTGCACTACATTCCTCAATTCCTTGCATTCATTGGACATTCTTGAAATAAAATAATGGATACCTCGTGTCTTTATGCAGGACTTCTTCATAATCCAGGAGGGGCAGGAGGAAAGTGCGTATCAGGTGGCTTACGCTTCCTGTAAAAGGCGTGTCACGGACTTGCACTATGAGTCCCGCATCCAGGCCCACATAGACTACAACGCCAAGTTCCTACTCAAGCGTGTCAACAAAGAGGAGGCAAGACGGATGGCGCTGACAAGGGAGCAGTACATACAGGTAAATACAAAACATGAATATTCATTTCTTTTGAGATTAAGTATGCCTAATTTGATCTTCTGATATGTCGTCTACTTGATGTCCTGTAGGCGATTCCAAGCTGGTGCGCCACCCACCCCGATTGCTGGGAATATATTGTGGACACCTGGTTGGACAGGGACTGGCAGAAGAAGCACGAGGAGGCCCACGACAGGCGTTTGCAGATGCCAGGTGTACCTCACCATCAGGGCAGACGCAGCCTCAGCAAATATGCAAAGGCATATGTAAGTCTCTGCCATTGCTCAAATCTAGCCGCGCTCAATTCTACATCATTTCTAACCACATGTTGTCTTTCTCGTAGTCGGATGCACACGATGGCCAGCCAGTTGGTCAACTCAAGGCATATGCTCTGGCTCACATGGGCAAGGCGACAGCCGACATCGAGTACGACCCAGATGCCCCGGTTGAGGCGTACACCAACTCCAGCGTCCACACCTGCCTCTCTTCGTACACAGAGGCGGCAAGGTCAGTCCATGGGCCGGGTTACGATACGAGAACTGAGGAGCACCTTGATCCTCAGCTCATGATGAGGGTGGGGCAAGGCAAGAAGCATGGGCGGTTCTGGATTGACGACGGCGTCCTCAACACGGCCTCTACTCCTCCTCTCCACCAGCTCCGAGCATCGAGGATGAGCTCAAGCGTGCCCATATGCCAACGGCCGACCGCGGTGTCGGCACTCCAGGTAAGCATTCCTGTTTCATTCATCGTTCTTTGACTTTTACATACCTTACCTATACATTATTGAAACATTGGGGTCAAATGTTGCAGGCCCAGGTGCAGGAACTGCAGGCCGAGCGGGAGGTCGAACGGCAAAGGCTACAGGCTTTGGAGGCTCAGCGGGAGCAAGATCAGCGGCAGATGGCCGAGATGATCAAGTTCATGCAGCAAATTGGCCAGCAACAAGGTTGGGCGATCCCACAGACGCTGCTTGCTCCAGATCCACCTCCACAATGTCCTGATTCTACCCCAGTGAGTATAAGTATGAAGTTTTACTTTCTATGCTGAAACTTAGAAAAACCTAGTGAAACCTAGAGAAACCTAGTGGTGGTGGTGGTGTGGTGGTCATGGTGGTGTGGTGATCATGGTGGTGGTGGTGGTGTGGTGTTGGTGGTGGTGGTCACGGTGTTGTGGTGCTCATGGTGGTGGTGGTGGTGGTCATGATGGTGATGTGGTGGTGGTGGTGTGGTGGTGGTGGTGGTGAAGTGTTGGTGATGGCGGTGATGTGGTGGTGGTGGTAGTGGCGGATATTTATCTTGCATATTTATCTCTTCTCTTGTCGTTCACGTGCAATTTCTTCTATTTTGTGCAGCATCAATCGGGGGCGGCGTCGAACCACCTCGGAGGGTTGCCGGGATCGCACTTTGGGCCATCCCAACCCAGACCGTCGCCGTGAGCTTCAAATGGCAGCCGTTGTGATATAATGCACTTATGAACTTTGTGAACTATGCTTGTGTGTTTGGACATTGGACTTGGGAGTCGAGATTGTGATACTTGTATGCTACGTTTGTGTTTGTGGTGGATTGTGATATACATTTGTATTATATATATATTTGTGTGATATATAGTTGTTATATATATATATATATATATGATGTATATCTTGTTTGCAACAATGGAAGACTAAAAACCAAAAAAAAATTGAATTTTTTCACTTGACACTCGGCACAAAGATGGGAATCTAGGACACTGAGCTTCCCAGCTTTGCCGAGTGCCATAGTCAAGGCACTCGGCAAAGAAAATTAAAAAAAAACAAACTGCTTTGCCGAGTGCCTACCTACAGCACTTGGCAAATAAAATCCAAAAAAAAGAAAACAAGCTTTGCCGAGTGCCAGATGCAGGCACTCGGCAAAGCATTTTAAAAAAAAAATAAAAAACACATTTCTTTGCCGAGTGCCGACGCGTGGCACTTGGCAAAGGGGCCGTCACCGTGACCTGGCCATCATGGCGGCTTTTCTTTGCCGAGTGTCATCGTGGCACTCGGGAAATCCTTTACTGAGTGCGCGACATGCGGCACTCGGCAAAGAAGCCTTTGCCGTGAGGGGATGTGCCGACAGCTTTTTGCCGAGTGCAGCACTCGGCAAAGGCTTTGCCGAGTGCAAATCCTTCTTTGCCGAGTGCAATTGCACTCGGCAAAGCACGCGTCTCCCGTAGTGACTGCTGCGTCCCCTGCCCAAGAGTCCTGCAAGCTAGAATCTGGTATCACAAAAAAACCTAGCATTCGCAAGAAGCCACACGCGCACATGGACACGCCACTCGACTCTTTGACTCCTCGTCCATGACGGTGATGCGAGACGCACGGGCGTGGCTGTAGCACGGGAGACGAGACGCCGGACGCAACGCGCACGCGCTGCGATCTCCGTGACTCAGCTCGACGGGCGACGGTGATCGGCGGTAAGCCAATAACGTGACTAGGCGAGATGTGACGTGATCTGGCCTTCCGCCTTCTTCGACTCCATATGGATTAATGTGTATGGGTGAGGCCAGCGCCCGAACGTTCGGACGGGCTGAGCGTCCCGTTCAGACGCCCGCGCAGCTCGCCCCATCCACCTTTTTTGCTGCCGTTTGCCTTTGCCCCGTCCACGAGTGCGCTCCACCCTCGTAGTTGCGCCCGTCGGTCTTTCCCCTAGCCCTCTCCTCTCTCTCCGACTTTCTGCATGGCGACACAAGGAGCCGGGATGAGCGGCTGAGGACGAGCACACCCCCAGCGCGTACCAGCCCCAGCACCTCCATCCGCTGGCCCCCATCGGCCCTCCGACGCGTCACGTGCCTGGTCCGCTAGCCCCTAGCTTGCCCCGACCGAACAACATAAAACACTTGCAACATAAAATGCAATATAAGACTGAAAACAAATAAAACATTTGAAACATGCTCTTGCAACATATGTGCACTGTTTGCCTAAACGGTCGTTTAGCCCGTTTAAACACCGTGTAAACGCTACACGGTGGTCCGCCGTTTCCGTTTAATCACCCGTTTACCCCGTTTAATTGGCCGTTTAGCCCGTTTAATGGGACATTTTGCCCGAATAATGGCTAAACGGTAGGTGACCGACTGTTTACCGTTTAACGTTTAGGAAAACATTGCATATGTGACAAACACATGAAACATTCAAAATAAAATACTTGCAGCTTGCAACATGAAACTACTTGCTGCAACATAAGACTGAAATAACTGAAATATTTCGAAATAAAAATCGATTGCAACATACGCCTTGAAACAGATGAAACATTTTAAACATATGCTTGCAACATGCTTCTGAAACACTTGCAACATATGCAACATGTGCAACATCCCTCGATCTACTTTTACAATATCAAAATGAAATAATTGCAATATACATCTGAAATGTCTGAAACACTTGAAACATACATATGCAACATAGGGGAGGGGAAGGCCGGGCCAGGCGATTCTAGCCGTCGGGGTCAGAGTCGGCGGCGAGGCGCAACACACGAGCACCACCAGCATCGTCCACGCTCTGGGTGCACTTGGCTCGCCTAGGGTCCGGGGAAGACCTGAGGCGTCACGACACAAGCGCCCCAGCGGCCATGGCGGGGTTAGCGGCGTGCGCGACAGCTATTGGAGATGGACGAACAGACGGCGAGGGAGAGCGAGCGGCATAGGTGTCTAGGACGGGCACGTGGCATGGCCGGCGATAGGGCACGACGTGGCAGCCGACGAGAGCGTGGTGGGGGAAGGGGTGCTGACGAATGAGCGGCCACGCTGCTGCGTCGGACACCGGGTGGATAAGAATGAGTGGTTGGGGATTTTGTTTTTTCTGAGAGAGATGGAGAGATGAGGCCCGCTGCTGCGGAGGCGCGTTCGGACGGGAGTTATGGATGGACGACCGTGGCTTATCATTATTTAATGAGTATTGTATGATCTAGCAGGTATGTGTTGATGTTTGAGATAATTAAAATCACACAATAGTAGGGCTAGCACGCCCAAAGAGGTTGTGATCAACCTACAACATAGCAAGAACACCACGTAACCGATGAAACCGATCTAGAGATTGATTAGGCCGATATTGAGCTCGTTCTTGGCCGGAAAAGATCTCGAACTTCTCCCGAGAAGACCCATCGGGGAGGAGCACGTGGAGAATCTCCTAGGACCAGCAAGGCCTAGAATGCCGACAAATCTCACTGGAAGATGTGCCAAACAGTAGGAGGGGCTTGAAAAGGGAGTAAAGAGTATTGTGGATGTGTTTTTGATCGATTGGATAGATGAGATCTCAATCAGTCATGATACTCTCGTATATATATATAGAGGGGGTGATCTTATTCTAGTAGGAAACAACTCCAAAACGCGTTCTCCAAGTTTTCCATGTCAAAAACATGCTAAAAATCAATTTGGAAGCCAACTCAACTCAGGATCTAGAACAAATAATCCGACTTTCACGGGCTCGGGCAGGTGCCTTGGCGGCTGGAAGAGGGACGGTTCGCCGTGGACAGACGGATCCATAGGAAGCCAGGAGGTGGAAGATCAATTTCCGTCCACCTGGAGGGAGATGTGGTGTCAAGCGATGAAGCCAACGCCGAGACTCTCCGGTAGGTCACGTCCAACCTGCGGGCGGAACGTGCTGGGCCAGTCTTGTGCACCGTCTAGTCTGCTGGGCTTGTGGAGCGGTACCGAAGTCGACGATTTCTTCCAAAACACGAGGAATGGACCGGAACGGCCCAAACTGTCAGTCGCCGCCCATGCATGTGGCGCTCTGTAACCACCCCCACCACCTCCAATAGATAGATCCTCCATGTCCAGTGGACTAGTGGAGAGTCATGCCATTGTTGATGTTGTTTTCCTTCCTTTCTTTCCCTCTCCATAATCGCTTTCCTTCCCGAATGAAATATAGATAGATAGATACGAAATATAGATAGATAGATACGAAACGTAACGCTGGCCCAACCCAGTGAAAATGGAAGTGAGCGAGGCTCAGCCCATACGAGACGGAGCATGCACCGTGTGTTCAGCGTGCGTGCCGAAGCTACAGATATGATGTACACAGTGCCGGCCCTGGGCTAGGGCACAAGGTGTGACGGCCGAGGGCCCAAACAGAGGAGGGGCCTAAGCCCAGATATACAAACCCTCAAGTCCTATAATCCATTCGGTATTAACAAACTAATGAGAAGAGAGACATAAAACTGGCGAGACAACCCAAAAAGACAACATCGACATTTATTTCCTAGTTTCCTTTCTCCACGGCCCTCGGATAGAGAGGAGGCGAGAAGTCACGCTGTACACAACACACTCTGATCATGAGTTCGCGGCGTGCGCATTACACACGCGGAGCGGGCGAGCTGCCCCGCCGCGAAGAGCTAGACTACCGGAGACACGGACACAGCGCACGAGGACGGCGACCAGGCAGGGCTCCACGAGGACAACATCTTGATTCTTGGCTTCTTACCAATTGCGATCACCGATTAGTTGTTTAGGCCCAAGATATTTTTTCCTTTTTATTTTTAATCCAAATTAATTATTTGTATAATATTCCAAACTTCTAGTACTTTGTACCCATATAATCATATTTTTCTTCTAATTTAGGTGTTAGAATTTTAGAATGTTACCTAAGAAACATTTGTCATGGGTGAGAAAAGAAAACGAATATATTATTTTTTTAATCTACATTGTTTCTCGATAATTATCATACATCTACAAATATATTGCTTAATCTACATTGTTCCTTGATAATTATCAGACATGTTAAATTAAAAATATGTTATTGAATTTGTTTTCGTTTTGCAAGTAAAATTAGTTTCTATATATTATAAGATTTTAGGGAAAATTGGTTTCATAGCACCGAAAGAATGCGAGAATCGGAAAATATCACCGAAAATTCGTCGTGCCGTAAAATACCATCGAAAGTGAGCATTCCGTCCGCAATCTAGCACTCTGTTACTCTCGCTGTTAACGCCGTTGGTTGCGTCCGTCCGAGGACTCGGCTTCAGTGCTTCACTCAAAATTCAAAAACGAGCAGGAGCCATGGAAACATGTGTCCAGGCCTATGTCCGTGTCGTTCGTCGCCGGCAGCGGGATGGCCGACACCAGCCCGCGCCGCACGGCCTCGTAGGCGTCCTGCTGCAGCCACGTGATGGACGTGCCTGAGTCGATGATGACCCCGCCCGTGCCGTCGTCGTTGATGGCGAACACCAGCGGGTCGATGGGCAGGCGCTTGGTCCCCAGGCTGATGCCGTTGGCCGACAGGAAGTACATGTTGGGCAGCGCCGGGTTGATGACGAACCGCGTGGACTGCACCGGCGACCCGGAGCTGGTGTTGGTGCTGTTGAGGTTCGCGAACACGCCGAAGTAGAGCCTGCTCGGCGTCGGCGAGAGGTACGACGTGAGGCAGTAGGAGAACCTGGATGGCCCGAGCTGGCTCACCAGCGACAGCGGCCCACGGCCGAAGCCGACCATGCCGGAGCTGTTGGCGAGGTCGCCCGCGTTGAGACTGCCACACCCGAAGGAGACGTTAGCTGCCCTGACCTTGGTCGAGCTGGCCGCGCCGAACGTGAACGTCTCGTTGGCGAGGACGCCGGCGGTGGACGCGGTGTCGCCGTAGTAATACTGGTACACGCACATCTTCTTGAAGCAGGAAGGGCTGGAGAGCGCGGCTCACCGCGACGACCGGCACGGGACGGCGCGGTACGTGGCGGACTTCTTCGCGTCGAAGTAGGGCGTGGGCTGGTCGGCGCAGAGCAGGCAGGGCGCGCACTGCGTCCAGATGAGGTCGCTCCCGGTGTCCATGATGGCCGTGTAGTACAGCGGCGGCGTGCCGATGGCCAGGTCCACCATGTACTCGCCGCTGCTGGCCGTCACGAGGACGCGCGCCGCCGTGATCGGGTCCACCACGGGTGGCGCCGACACGGCGGCGGACTGCAGCGCGGCCACGCGGGCCTTGCTCCGGGCAATGGCGCGGCTGAGGAGCTCAAGCTTGGTGTAGGACGTGCCCGCGTCGACGTGGGTCAACTTGAGCTGGAATCCGACGCTGTCGTGGCAATGAGCTCCGAGCTGCCTGGGACGAGGCTGAGACAGACGCCGTTAGCTCCGAAGGCGACGGAAGGTGATGGAATGCTACTTTCAGTTAACGTTTGCATCTTTGAATGGTATTTTACGTGACAGAGCTCTTTTGATAGTATTTTTCGATTCTTGTGATGTTTCAATGCTATAGAACCAATTTTCCCAAGATTTTATACATGGTCAAAACGGGCCGTTGCGATGAGATCGTCAGAAGGCCCTTAAAATCCTATGACCGGCACTGGATGTACTATTTCACACCTCTCGTTGTGTGTGTCTAGTCTTTTTATAAATCTTTTTCTGTGGGTGTGACTTACTCAAATAGCAAATCATCAGTTTCATGATTCGGGTACGATTCACGCATCACAATTCGTCGACCTGCTGCTAGCACTTCAAATATCATGCACCATCTATCTCACTTCTCTTCCATCTCTATCTCAGTGCAGTGTGTGCTTTGGTAGCAAATACAAATTATTAGTTATACGAGATACTGGAGACAAACAAATCATGCAAGCAGCGATACGTTCTCATTTGTCAGGCATTAGCGCTTTGTCTGGATTCCCTCAGCGAACTATTAGCAGTGTTAGCTATAGACAACTATCTAGCAATATTTGTCAGGCATTAGCGCTTTGTATGTATGTACGTGCTCTTGGGACGAAGACCAGGTACATGGGAAGACAAGGGTAGGCTGATGGAAGCAGAAGACAGACGGAGGATCCATACATACGAGGAAGGGAGGCTGTGGCAGGATTTTCGTCCAACTGGAAAGGAGGTGGTGTGAAGCGATCGATGAAGCCAGTCTGCTGGAAAGTCTCGGCGTTGGCACGGTGGAAGAGGACACAAGATCGTCCTCGTCGGCAGAGAAGGCTGGCCGATCGTTTTGATTTTTCGGAGCAATTAGTGAAACAGTTGGAGATCAGCAACATATTTTCTCCGTAATTGCTTGAGTTAAAACAACACACATTTGACAAGTGATTTATTAAAAACTGTTGGAGATGCTCTTACATCGCTAGGTCGGTGGGTCGATCGGCACACAAAACAAAGAATAATCAGCATGCTAATCCGTCGCGAAATCGTACTCTCTTAAGTCTTACCTTGTGATGCCTCGCCAAAGCGCCACCATGAAATGTGCTCCGTACGTGAGATGAGCTCGGCCGTACTCCGATGTATCCTCCACCAGCTCGGATTTTTTTTTTACGAGACACCGTCGCATGGAACACCTCGTGCGACACCCTGTAATCTCGTGACACCTGTCCTGCTGGATTCATCTGCTGCCTTTAATTGACTTGCTTCACAGAAATTGCGGCCTCGGCTAACTGCACGACGCTAGTGCTTTGCTCTGCCTGGTGGGGGCCGCTATGTTGGAGCACATATGCAGGCCGATGCTTGTGCCCCCACTTTGTTTATAGAGCTCAGTTTTTCTGGTGCCTCGTTTTCACGTCCGGGAACTACTAGCGTCGGACGCTCGCGCTGCTGCTCCTAGATGCCCCCACCCCCACCCACAACCAGCAACCTCGTCTCCATCCCTAACCTTGTCCCCATTGTCCGCAACGCCCGACACGCCTGCACCTCGCGCCCCTGCACCTCAATCCCATTTCCATCGGCATCCTCATCCCCCATCCCCATCCCCATCCGTTTGCCTCGCCCCCGATGACGGCTCCGCTCCCCAACGCGCTCCTGTCCCCCCTTCCCTAACGCACCCCCCTTCCCCAACTGCAACATCGAAAAAATATGTAGTGCAACATCGATAAACATACATTGCAACATCGAAAAATATCTACTGCAACAACGAAAAATATCTACTACAACAAACGAAAAATATGTATTGCAACATCGAAAAAATATCTACTGCAACATTGAAAAACATGCACTGCAACATCTAAAAAAATATAATATCTACTGAAATAACGAAAAAATGTGTACTGCAACATCGAAAAACATGTACTGCAACATCGAAAAACATATACTGCAACATCGAAAAATGTGTACTGCAACATCAAAAAATTATGCTGCAACATTTGAAAAAAATATACTGCAACATCTCAAGCAGTAGTACTGCAACATCGCAAAAACACATCTGTTGCAACAATCCAAAAAAATCCCATTGCAATATTCAAAATCATCTGTTGCAACATAAAAAAAAACTAGTGTAACACGACGAGATCTAACCCCGAGAGCTCGCCGAAACCCTAGCCACCGCCGCATCCCTTAGATCCAGAGGAGGAGGAGGAAGAGGAGGAGGGCGAGGGCTCAGATCCAGAAGAGGAGGAGGAGGAGGGCTCAAATCCAAATCCAGAGGAGAAGGAGCAGACCTCAGATCCAAATCCAGAGGAGAAGGAGCAGGCCTCAGATCCCTCCGCGAGCTACCTCGTCGGAGCCACCGCTGTCGTTCTCGTCTCCGGTGGGGGTGCGGGAGCTAGGTCGCAGGGAGAGTGGGGGTGCATGGAGGTCGCGGAGGGCGAGGGATGGAGGGAGGAAGGGAGCACGGGCGAGCAGGCGCGGCGCGCGGTGTCCCCGTCCCGGGGACGGCCCGGAGAGCCGGCAGGAAAGCGGGCGGAAGAGCGGCACAGGAGTGTGGGGAGCAGGCGGAGTGAGTGTGGGAGAGAGCGAGTGGAGGCAGCGGGCGGAGCGGGGAGAAGTGAAGTGCGAGTACATAGCGGTCTGTGGAACGGTACGTCCGGCCGCCCTAGACGCCCTGTCTATAGCATTACCGTCCTCCCATGTATCCTCCACCAGCTCGGATTTTTTTTTAACGAGACACATGGAACACCGCGTGCGACACCTTGTAATCTCGTGACACTTGTCCTGCTGGATTCATCTGCTGCCTTTAATTGACTTGCTTCACAGAATTTGCGGCCTCGGCTAACTGCACGGCGCTAGTGCTTTGCCCTGCCTGGTGGGGGCCGTGATGTTGGAGCACATATGGAGGCCGATGCTTGTGGCCTCCACTTTGTTTTTAGAGCTCTGTTTTTCTCGTGCCTCGTTCTCACGGAGGCCCGGCCCTGTGAAAATGGATGTGAGCGAGGTAAAGCCCCATACGAGACGGAACATGCATCATGTGTTCAGCGTGCGCGCAGAGCTACAGATAAGATGTACTATTTCACACCTCTCTTGTTGTGTGTGCCTAGTTTTTTTAATGAATTTTTGGAGTGTGACTTACTCAAATAGCAAATCATCACAGTTTCATGATTTGGGTACAATTCACGCATCACATTTCATCGACTTAATATCATGCACCATCTATCTCAGTTCTCTTCCATCTCTATTTCAGGGCAGTACGCTTGGTAGCACATACAGATTATCGGTTATATGAGATATTGGAGACAAACAAATCGTGCTAGCAGCGATAGGTTCTCATTTGTCAGACAGTAGTGCTCTGTTTGGATTCCGTTAGCTAACTATTGGCGGTGTTAGCTAAAGGGAACTATCTAACAACTAATTCTTAGATAGGTGATAGACATGACATGCCCTAGCCAAACCATCGGCTGAGGATACAAATAGGATTTCAGGTAATTTTTAGCAGCTAACTATTATATCTATGTCATCTAGAGTCACTAGCGTTTACAAACCTAAGGATGAAAGTATTTGTTTTGGTACAAGTTTTACAATGGTTGAAAAAAATTTATACCATCCATCAGCTGGAGAGAATTATGAGCGATGTTAAATAAATAAGTTTTACCATGGTTGAAAAACTTATATCATCCAACAAGAGAGAATGAGTGGTGTTAAATAAATAGGCCACAATAACCTAACACAAAACGAAGAATCTATATCTCTTATAAAGCAAAATCCCACCAGAAGTTTTATCTCACACCACAGCGTTCCGCGTCATCATGTAGTCTAAACTGTCCAATTCTTTCTTCATGTCATTAAGATTTTTTAGTGATCTGATTTTCCTTTTCTTGGTCTGGCCGTCCACTAATACGGTCATACCAGCCCCTCCGACTGAAACGAAATGAACATGTTCCATCATGCATTCAAGTTGGATTCATGAATGTACTACTAGACCATCCATTTTCCTTCCCCATCAATTCCTGTCCTTTCAAACCTGAAACCTCCGAGAGCATGTCTTCTCGATTCCTCCACTGCCATGGAAATCACACACCACCAAGGCACAAGCAGAATGCCATTATTCAGGGCATCTCTTCGCGTTCTCATTCAAGCAAATGAAAAGATGAGGCTACACTCAACTCCCTCTTGCTGAATGTCTCCAACTCTCCTATATGTAGCAGGATATCGACTCCTCCCATTTTCTGGTGTGCTCCGCTCGTTCCACAAAGCCTGGGGATAAGAACAGAAGAAAAGAAAGAAAAACAAAGGCAAAGCTGGTGACCAGCACCTGGATTAGGCTAGCCAACCACGGAAGAAGATAAGCCTCCTCCTTCAGGATGGGTTGCGTGCTGGTGTTAGAAGGTGTTTTTGCCGGTTTCTCTATCCGAGGTCGTTTGAAAAATTTAAATTTTAGAAATCAAACTTAATTTTTGTTAGATATATGATTTCAAATGAAAATATTTGGACATCCAAACGATCTCAAATTTAAAAAGTTTGAACTACAAAGTTCCTCTCTCTTGGTTTTGCACCGTATGTATTATTTGTATGTATTAAACTATTCCTTTTATCGGCACCTATGTAGTGACTTAAGGTAACTGATTGATAATGTGTTGCTGGAGAATTACTATTTTATTTTTCGTAAAAAATAGGTTCAACTTTATATTGTGCTCTAAGCAATTTTTTTATATGGTTCCACCAATTTTTTTGTTCGTATTTGGAAGTTATGGATTAATCATTGATGGTCTTCATGGTGGGATTTCCATTCAGATTGATTAACTGACTGTAGTTGTTTATTCCACTCCTGTGTTGCAGCCTTTGAGAGAGCTCCTCTCGAGTCAATGTGTTGTCACCTAATCGATCATTTTAGTGCAGTAGAAGAACTGAAGAAGCCACTCCCCGCATTTTTTTTGTTAATATGCACTACTGATTTTTTTCAAACATTCACAGATTTTTTATTGATCTTGTATTTTTCCATTTTCTAAGTCTTTACAATTTACAAATTTATGGATTTTCTTAACTAATCCTTTTTTTTATCTTAATTCAGTTTAGATGGCAGCACCTATATTTCTTCAAACCTTTAGTGTTTATTGATTATTCTATGTTTTTTCTACAAAACATTTAGAACATTGACTGCAGGCTGCGGGTCACTCAATATTATTGATAGGTAATGAGACGTTAGTTCTTCTCCAACGTGTGTGCATGTTGCGTAATGACCCTGCTACTAATTTTTAATCTCTTCATACAAGCTATACACACAATCCAAACTAAGTGCAATTACTATATTTTTTCCAATAAAAAATACAAGGCATCTATATAATATAATATTTGTTTTAACGTTCCAGCATCTTATAATATGCTATTATTTTTTTATTAGATTCATTTGTTACCTTATCTTACTTTGACTAGAATTTATGCAAGAATATATAAATCAAACTAATAAGAACATCCCTCGGCAACGCGCAGGGTATCCTGCTAGTAATATATATGCATCATTCAAATCCGTCGTGAAATCATAAACCCTTAGCTTGTGACACTTGGACAAAGCACCACCAAGAACTCATCGTGCATGTGCTTCATACGTGAAACAAGACCGTAGGATGCATCATGTGTGGAGCGTGCACGCCGAAGCTACATGTATGATGTACTATCTCTCACCTCTTGTGGTGTGACCGTTTTTTTAATGCTGCAAAACATCATAGATTTCAGTACAATTCACGCGCATCACATTTCTTCGAATTAAAGCACTTAAATATCATATATCATCTCATTTCTCTTCCATATCTTAGTGTAGTATATGTTTGGCAGCGCATACATGTTATCGGTTAATGTGAGATATTAGAGACAAACAAATCATGCCAGCAGCGACGGATTTTCAGTTGTCTGTCATCAATGCTAAGTTAGATACATAAAATAAAACTATATAACAACTACTATGGACACAAATAGAGGATTTCAGCTAATTTTCAACAGCTACCTATTAGCTCTGAGTCATCCAGGTCTAGTATTGTTTAGGGTTCTGCTATTGTTTAGCGATTCTAAAGAAGAAATTTTATGTTTTTATACAAGTTTTATAGTGGTTGAAAAAAGTATAGCTCATCCATCATAACAGAACAAGTGGTGGAAAATACGAGGAATTCAATAAAAAGTATAGTAAAGTACTAAATAGGTAGGGTCAATAACAAAAGAGTGCAACCAATACCCATATTATTTTTATTTTTTATTTAAATAAAGAGTAGATTGGTGATCTGATCATACTTTATGGTCCCCAATCAGTAGTTAATGTGAATGAATCAAGTAATTACATTACCTGCCTCAGCATTCACCACTCCTCCTCATCCCTATTGGTATAGCAGAGAGCAGGAACAATGGCAGGTGAGCATAGCGGTGGCCTGCTGGCATCCTCTTCCTCCTCGCCTGCTGCTGCTTGTGGACCTCTGCCAACACATCCTTTCCCCTAGTTAACTCCAAATGCTAAATTGATTTTCAAACACGGACAAAAACATGGTTCATTTCTAAACACTGTTTTTTTAATGATGGTTGCAGAACTCACGGTTGACGATTTCACATACAATATGTTCAGAGTCCAGCAAGGCCAGCCTACTTTGTACCATGGATTCTGTGTACTATATATTTCAGGCCATATCTTATTAAATTGAAGCATATGTTCTGCAAGAGCGGCAATGCCAGAAGTATTGATGCATGATTGATCGATGCCTCAGCAGCAGATGACTGCATGCAGAAATCATCACAGTTTTTTTTTGAGGTGAATCGTCATCAACTCATTGCATATATACATCTCTCCCTTGCTACTCCATAAGCAATATATCATGCATCAGTTAAATACGATCCATGCTTCGACTCATGGAGGTCGTTATAAGATCTTCCAAGTGAAGTGAAATGCATGTTGTTACATCTCACTCAAATTCTATGAGACATTGGAGGCAAACAAACTGTACCGATAGCAAGGGCCCTTCTGACAGTAAAACGATTAGGTGAAAAACAATAATGAACAGATTCTTACAAAATTCACAACACAAGATTACAGGAGTTCCTCCAGCAGAGGCTCGCATTCAACCAGCAATTTCATCACCAACTCTATGATGACTACCTAGGAAGTAGGAAGACGGCATGACATTTCCTAGGCTGGACTTATTTTGCCAAAGTAGTTGGAGTCGAGAGGACTCTCTTAATTAGGCTGCAATGCTGAGCATTGTGCATGGCTTCTTCTATCACTTCATGTGCTTCTTTGTGATATGCCTATGTGTACCAAGCATGCACACATATAGTGTGCCTACTATATATTTCCGGTTTTGTCTTAACTTAAAGCATATGTTCTGCATGAGCAGATATGCCAAAAATAGTTGGTGCATGATTGATTGATCGATGGCTAAGCAGCTGGTGACTGCATGCCCAAATTATGACATTTTTGTGAGGTGAATCGTCATGAACTCATTATTGCTGCATATATCTCTCGCTTGCTACTCCACCAGGGATCCATCAAGCTGTTAAATACCATGCATGCATCGACGCATGGAGGTTGTCGCGTCTCCTAAGTGAAGTGAAATGCTGGTTGTTACAACCTTTCAAGTTCTATGAGACATTGGAGTCAAACAAACCGTAGATAGCAGTGGCCCCACCTACTCTAAAACATTTAGG
This sequence comes from Miscanthus lutarioriparius, assembly GCA_904845875.1. Taxonomy (NCBI): domain Eukaryota; kingdom Viridiplantae; phylum Streptophyta; class Magnoliopsida; order Poales; family Poaceae; genus Miscanthus; species Miscanthus lutarioriparius. The sequence continues at coordinate 12,808,570 of CAJGYO010000009.1, read as the reverse complement.
CTAAAAAACAGCTCCCACCTACGAAATAAAAAGGAAGACGGCAATGACCTTTCTTGGTTCAGTTTGGCATGGACTTTTTTCAGCAACTAGTTGGAGCATAGCTAGATATTGAGGGTTTGGTTGCGGGACTCTCTTGGGCTGCAATACTGAGCCTTGGGCTGCATCTCCTATCGCTTCATGGGCTTCTTTGTGATCTGCCTCTATCTCCTGCCCATCAATGCAACTGCACGTGCATGATCACGTCCAGTTGCTTCTTGGTCATCAGCTTGTTCTTCCACTTCGTGACATCGCCCGCTTCTTCAAAATCATCTTACCTAAGGCAGTACTGCTAGAAATTGCCATTTCAGTGTTGATTTGAAAAGTTTTTTGTTTGAAATTGTTTAGGGTCCCAAACTATTGTTTTATGTTCATGAATTTTGAAAATTGAAATTTTTAAATAGCGTCGGATGTTGACATAGTCCATAGCAAAGTTGTAGTTCTTAATACAATCCAGAACTTTGTAGTTGAAAAGTTTTTGGTTTGAAGTTATTTATAGTCCCAAATTACAAGGTTTCAGCTTTTTATTAAGTTCATAGTTTTCAAAATTCAAAATTTAGAATTTCTAAATGGCCTTGAATATTGTTCATATAGTTAGCACCAAAGATTTAGTGGCCAACCTAATCTACATGTTTGTTGTTGATAAATTTTTGATTTGATGTTTTTTATTGTCTCAAATATTTGTATTATATTCACGTATTTTAAAATTCAATTTTTTGAATTTTTCAAAGAATCTTGGATGGAGACACTTCCTATACAAAAGCCATATTGCTTGGCAACATTTCAAACTTTATAGCTGAACTTTTTCATCTGGGTTTATTTAGTATCTAGAATTTTTAATACAAGATTACAAAATATTTGTAAAAAAGATAGAATCCTGTATATGCTCACAAGTGAGTGTGTCTAGTGGTAAGGAGTTGTTATTGCTGAGTTGTAGGCCATGGGTTTGAGTTCTAAGATTTTTTTTTTGTCTTTTGAGTTTTCTAGAAACCGTTAATCCATTTTCGGAGGCATGCATCTTAAGGTGTTCACCCCTGAAAACCGATTTTCAAAGGCGGGCATGCCGACCACTGCCTCTGTAAATGCTCATTTACAGTGACCTTTGGTTAGAGGCGGACGGCTTGCCTGCCTCTTAAAATAAAAAAATATTGCTCGCCTCTGAATTTTTTTTTATACTAGTGTATTACTTGCTAGACGAATAGCTTTAGGTGGTGAGATTTTGGGTCCATTTATGATATTTTTGTGTGGTTAATGTTGTAAAATTTCAGACATAATTGACGTTCTTACAACATATTTAAATAAAATAATTTTTTCTAGAACTCAGAGAAATGCCCTATATAAATGTGATACAAAAGCTGTTCGCTTGTATAAAAGAAATACAGTTACTCAGGCTCATATCAACATTAAACTTGTCAAGCATACGAAGGCATATAAAAAACATACACACAGTTATTTATTATGAATATATTATTGATTAAAAATGTTAAAATAAAAATGAATCGTTGGGGGTAGACCTTCGATGCACCCAAAATTAGTTTAGGGGTGGTTTCCATGTATATACACGAATATAGTGTCCTTATATATTTAATATGCCGAGGTGGCAACATTGAAGCATGGAGAGATAGTTTTGGAGGTTGTTTGCAAAGAGGTATGCATATATAAAACTTTCATAACAATTAATGTACTACAAAATGGTATAAAGACCCCTGAATACATAATATCATTGGACCACCATGAACAGTCTAGAGTCCATTGTGGCTACTCTAAATTGCCAGGTCAGTGGGTCGACCGAATAATGCCAACAGGCTAGCTAATTAGGTAGAATAACCTTACCTGAAACAAAGACTAATGCAGCAGGCGAATCCATCGTGGAATCATACACCCGGCCTTGTGATGCCTAGAGCTCATCCTGAATCAAGGCCCGATGCCGCCCATGTGGCACTCTCTAGCTGAGCTTGTCGTGTCGATCAGGCCGATGCTTGTGGCCTGATCCGCTTGGTCACGCCATTGCTGATGTTGTTTTCCTTCCTTACTTCCCCTCCATACATTTTTTTTCCTTCTAGAACAAAATGTATGCCTGATACCAAACACAGGCCCGGCCCAGGGAAAATGGATCTGAGCGAGGCTCAGCCCAAAGGAGACAGAGGATGCATCATGTGTGTAGTGTGCGCGCTGAAGCTATAGGCATGATGTATTTGCCACCTCTCGTAGTGTGTGACTAGTTTTTTTAACGATTTTTTAGGTGTGACTTACTCATATGGCAAATCATCACAGTTTTGTGTTTCGGGTATGACTCATGCATCATATTTCTTCAACTTAGACTACCTTAAATACCATGCATCATCTCATCTCTCTTCCATCCTCAGTGCAGTATATGCTTGGCAGTGTATACAGATTATCGGTTATATGAGATATTAGAGAAAAACAAATCATGCCAGCAGCATTAAATTTTCATTTGTTGGGCGTTAATGTTTTGTCTGGATTCTCTCAGCGAATTATTAGCTGTATTAGCTAAAAGTAACTCTGTAACAACTAATTCTTAGCTAGGTTTAGATATGATACTGTAGACAAAGGATTTTACTTATTTTTTAGCAGCTACCTGTTAATTCTAAGCCATCCAGGCCTGGTAGTGTTTTGACATTGTTAGGATCTTGTGCTTAGAGATTTTAATGAGGAAACTAATTATTGTTGTGTTCCGCTAACAGCCAGGCCAACTTGCTTGGTCGATCGCGATCGTGTCCTTTCCCGGCCGAGCACCACCACATGCATGCCGCCGTAGCTCTAGCGACGACGCCCCTCTTCCGGCCGTAGCTCCTGGCCGGGCCTCCCCAAGCCTTAGCCACCTGCCACTGCCTGCCTGCCGCTGCATGCATGCTAGCTGTTGCTGTTGCCACCACTACGGCAAGCAGCGGCATGGGAATGGGAGTGGGCAGATTTAGCTTTGCTATCATGGAACGCAGTTTTTTTTTTCACTTAGGAAAGAAGGAAAAAACTGGGTCCGCCACGTGACAACCAAGTCATTGTACGTGCCTTAGCTTTGTCCCAACAGCTAACTACCCATAGCAACTATAGCCAGAGAGCCTTAAAAATAGTTGTCGAACAAATAAAAATTCATAACTTCTTGAATGATCTCCGACAGAAGAAAAACTTTATATCAAATTGTATAGCTCGATGAGATCTAAAACTTTATGTAGTTGACAATTTTTTTATTTGAGACTATTTAGGAGTCTAAATATATATTTTAAGTTCTCGGATTTCAAATTTATTTTTTCAAAATTTTCAAACGACCTCCGATGCAAAATATCCTCTATACCAAAGTTGTAGTGCTTTGAGAAGATTTAAAAAACTTTGTAGTTGAAAATATTTTCATTTGAGATCGTTTATGTGACATAATATTCAATACAATAACCATATATCAATACAAAAGGATAGTATTTGCTCACAAGTTATTATGTGGTGTGGTGGTATGAGAGGCATGCGCAAAAAATCTAAAATTTAACATTGCGATGCTGCAGCTAAGCCTTTTGTGATTAAAATATCATAAACTGTGCTCTTAAATAATAGTAAACTTTCTTTAGAAATGTTTTGCTGAACTGTATTTTTTTAACCATCTCTAGAAATTGATCTCCAGGAGTGGTTGACTGAATAAAATCATCCCCAAAAATCAATTTATTAAGTGTTGTTGACTAAATCAACCATACCTAGAAATAGTTGTCGCGTAAATAAATTTTTAACCTTTTCAAATGAATTCCTATACACAAAATCCCCAACCATGAATCACCGAGGTGTAGCCATGTAGGTGTCCAGCTTTCGTGGCGAAGACGCACAAAATCAACAATCATGGATCATCGAGGTGTAGGTGTCGAGCTTTCGTGGCCAAGACCATTGTTTCTGACTCTATCCATACCAAAATTTTCACCAATGATCACCATTTTGACTGCATGTGATGTTATTTCGCAATCAAATCATGACACTGAAATAGGAGAAATAAATATCCAACAAACTAGGACTCTGTTTGGATGAACTAGGAGTATAGATGGCCAACGGCCCAAAGGGGGTTGGGCCGGCACGGCACGTCGTGCCTCCCGGGCCGTGCCTCTCTGGATCACAACCCTATGGGCCGTTTTTCGGGCTGGGCCAGCCCGAGAAGCACGGCACTCCCAGCAGGCCGGGCCAGCCCGTAGCTCGAGCAAGTGGCCGACGGGGGTAGAGAGGAGTTGATGCGGCGTCTGGTGAGGTGAGGATGTGGGCAATGGTGAGACGGCGGGGGCTGAGGAAGTGATGCCGCGGGCGAGGTCGCTGGCACAAGGCCGAGGACACAATGCCGCCCGCCTATAGGGGCGCGAACGGGCATTAGGCGGCGGAGCTCGGGTCTGGGAGCAGTGACCGCCGGCGGCACTCAGGATCTTGGGGGCTGGAACGCTCCGTCTCTCGTTGCCAGGATCTCGGGAGTCGGGAACGGGATCTCGAGGGTCGGGACTCGGGCGGGCGAAGTAGCAGGTGGGAGGCGGAGGGGTCGCGATTCGCAACTCGCTAGGAGTCGCGCGCCTACGCGAGGCCATGAGGCAAGCAGGTAGGGGCTGTGGGATTGGGAAATTTGGGATTAGGGTTAGGAGACAATATATATATATGCTAGCAATATGAGGTAGCGGGCCTTTGTCGGGCCGGTTGGAAAAATCAGGCCGTGCCGTGTCGCCCGACGTGCCTAGACAGCGGCCCAAGCATGGCCCTGCGCATCGGGCCGGGCTAGCCCGGGCCCGGCCACCATGGACCGTGCCGTGCTTGGGGCGGGCCAAAAAAGCGGGCTTCGTGCCGGGCTGCATGGCCATCTACGACTAGGTGTCTAGAACTAGTGATTAGTTAGGACTAGTGATTAACTAGCTAGTAGTTAGCTGACTAGTGATTAGTTCTCCTGTTTGATCCTTGGGCTAATAATCACTAGTTCTAACTAATCGTTAGTCCTAATTCATCCAAACAGGACCAAACAAGTAGACAAAAAAACTCATGCAGAACTTGACAACCTAGATATTTTTGTAGTAGCTATCCATATTTCATATTGTCGTACGTGCATGAGTGCTGGGTATTTTAAGAACAAGCATTTGCTGCACTGCACACAACACTCGTCAATCGACCAGGAAGCAGGGAGAACTAACCATCTATCCATGGCGGCTCTTCACTTGGTGCACGTAGTGTACCAGTTCATGCTGGCGGCCGCTACGCCTCTAGCAGAACGGCCACTTTGGTTCGTCGTCGTGCCTCTAATGCTAGTGCTATTGCCTGTCATCTGCCGACGCCTCCACCACCGTCCCAACGCCGGTGCCGACGAGAGGAAGCAGTTGAAGCCTCTCCTGCCGTCGCCTCCGGGGAGGCTGCCGGTCATCGGCCACCTGCACCTCATCGGCGACCTCCCACACGTCTCCCTCCGTGACCTCGCCACCAAACATGACCGTGGTGGCGGCCTCATGCTCCTCCAACTCGGCACCGTCCCCAATCTCGTCGTCTCCTCCCCGCACGCGGCGCAGGCGGTCCTCCGGGCGCACGACCACGTCTTCGCCTCGCGGCCGACGCCCAAGGTCTTGCACAACTTTCTGTACGGGTCGTCGACCATCGCCTTTGGACCCTACGGTGAGCACTGGCGTAAGGTTAGGAAGCTTGTCACCACGCGCCTCTTCACCGTCAAGAAGGTGAACTCGTTTCACCATGCCCGCCAAGAGGAGGTAGCTTATTATCATTATTATATGTATAGTAGGGTATGAATGAGAATGCATGAATTGCTATGAAATTAATGTTTCACTCATATTGTTACATATACTAATATGTATATACTAGGTGCGCCTGGTGATTGCCAAGCTGAAGAAGGCCATGGCTACAGGCATGGCAGTGGACATGAGCGAGACGATGAACACGTTCGCCAACGACATCATGTGCTGCGTGCTGTCGGGCAAGTTCTTCAGGGAAGACGGCCGGAACAAGACCTTCCGGGAGCTGATTGAGATGAATGTTGCCCTGTATGCAGGGTTTAGCCTAGAAAACTATTTCCCAGGGCTTGTGAATTCGCTAGGTATCTTCACCGGGTTGGTGAGCAGAAAGGCGGACGAGACGCATGAAAGATGGGACGACGTGCTTGAAAATATCATAAGCGACCATGAGAGGCGAGCTGAGCAAGAAGAGAGTGCAGACTTCGTTGACCAGATGCTCTGTGTTCAACAAGAGTACGGTATCACCAGAGATCATATCAAGGCCATCTTGATGGTGAGTAACTATTAGGTACCAATATCAACTTTTTCTTTAGAGATAAAAAATAGATCTATCGTAGATTGTGTCATTTTCGATTGACGTACTTATCCTAAATTACCCACACCCAGGACCTGTTTGATGCGGGCACGGGCACATCATACTTGACTCTTGAACTTACCATGGCTGAGCTCATGCGCCACCCTCATATCATGACCAAGCTACAAGCTGAGGTCAGGAACAAGACACCAAATGGACAGGAAATGGTCAGGGAAGAGGACCTATCTAGCATGGCCTATCTGAGAGCTGTCGTGAAGGAGACGCTAAGGTTACACCCACCTGCTCCACTGCTCTTGCCTTACCAATCTATGGTGGACTGTGACATCGATGGGTATACAATCCCCTCTCGAACTCGAGTCATCATCAACGCTTGGGCTGTCTGTAGACATGTAGAGTCGTGGGAGAAAGCAGAGGAGCTCATGCCGGAGAGGTTCATGGATGGTGGTAGGGCTGCAGCCGTCGACTTCAAGGGGAATGACTTCCAGTTCATACCATTTGGAGCTGGTCGAAGGATGTGCCCTGGCATCAACTTTGGGTTGGCCACTGTTGAGATCATGCTGGCAAACCTCATGTACTGTTTTGATTGGGGGCTGCCGGCTGGTATGGACAAGGAGGATATTGATATGACAGAGGTTTTTGGATTGACGGTTCACCGAAAGGAGAAGCTCATGCTCGTTCCGAAACTACCTGGAAGCGCTTGCTGCGCTTAATCTGAGGCAGGATGCTCTGTAAAAGATATGCCTAGTATGATTTTTGAAGTGTACGGCCTGCACGTGAATTTGTGTACCTGTTGTATGTATTTTGCGAGTTTAACTAGTTATATGCAGAGTCAAGAAAAAAAGTTGTATGCAGCTATGTATTGCACGCATTTCCCTTCAAATATATATGAAGCCACAGTATGGATTGTTCGAAGGTTGTGAACAATATAGTTTTTAGAAAAAGGAAGCTTCTAAGAACATCAAGATGCATCAAGATCATAAAACCGTTCTAAAAGTACTCTGGTCTCTCCAGAACTAAGATGATGTCTACAGTTTTAGCATAAAGGTAACACACCAAAAATAAAAAAGTCAAACAGGTAGTGCTAAGAAGGCTAATGCCGGCAACCGGTTCCTTACTCCATGTCATACACAACCTATGTGATGTCCAAAAACATCCAACTCTTCATATCATACAAAGCCCATATGATGATTCAGAGACATTCATGGGCTCTCCTCCCTTGTACAGAAGTATCTTCCATTAACACCTCATTTTTTTTTCACTGGCCACGGAATGAAAGCAGGTGCTACTACCGAGCAGTTTGTGGGCATATATAATTTCATGTTTGTCTCTTCGTTCATTTTCTAACACAATAGGGATAATATATATATACTACGTAGTAACTATGCAGTTTTAGTAAAACTTATCAATTACAGACCTACATGTTTTATGACTCATATATATACATAGATTTTTCCATTGCATATCACATCTGTGTATCATTAATATGCATTACTTGACTCCTTAATTAAAACTGTGGTGGCTCTTGTTGCGGCCCCATGGCTTATGTTGTCATTTGATTTTCATAATTTAATCTTGTTGATTGGTATATATTTTTTAATCCTTAAATTAATTTGAAATTATTGTGCATCTGTCATGAATATTTACTGATTTAGAGGATTCTATTAGCAACCTATTTACTGATAAAGTACGCTGACCCTAGAACCATGATCAATATTACATATAAATAAGTAAAATAATGGGAAGTAAAAAATTCTGAAACATAAACCAACATAAACATAGCCATATTAATATAAGCATGCGAGGATCTTGGTCGATCTTAACCATAAGCATGACTGATATATCAGTTTTTAAACACACTGCAGGTATTGCACACTTCACCAACAATTGACATGGAAATAGTTTGCATCAGAAGTTAAGCCAAAGAATAAAAATGAAGTAAACCACTGACGACAAGTGGAGATACTAAAAAGGACACGATCTCAAAAGCTACGGCGGCAAGCATGTGGTGCTCGGCCGCCGGGAAAAGGACACGATCTCATTGGGAAAGGCATCACAAGACGGCTCATCGAGCATGTTCTCCGTACGTGGAACTAGCTCATCCTGAACCAAGCCCGATGCCGCCCGTGTGGCGCTTTCTAGCTGAGCTTGTCGTGTCGATCAGCACGTATAGGCGGAGCCACCACTCGGGCGAGCTAGGGCGGCCACCCTAGGTTCCTCTGGCCGGCCACCCATTCACACCCCACAAAGCTATCAGCCGGTTAAACTCAGTAGCACCTCATCTTTTCCTCTCAATCTCCATGCACTACTAAAAAAGGATTTGCAGCAATGCCTACTTTTTTTAGGTGCAGCTCTATATTAAACTGTCCCTACAAATGATGTCCAATTGAGCCGCCCCTACAAATAGACGCTGAATAATAAAAATTAAACACTGAAATTCGAATTTTTTCAAAAAACCTCTTATGAAGAAATAACCAAAATAAAAGTTGTATATTTCAAAAAGTTATGAAACTTTATTGTTTACAATTTTTTCATTTGAAATTATTTACTACTTCAAAATGATCGGCAGAGTTCAGCGCCTCGGCAACAATGGGTAACTAGCGGCGCCTTCGTTTTTGTGCATGTGGGTGATTGGATAAGAATGAATCGAAGAGGCATGGGCTGGCGTGGACTGTGTTTGGCATTGGGCTGTGTATAGACAGTTTGAGACTAAAGGCCAATTGGCCACTATAATGTTTCAAACTAGGGCCCCCAAGACGGGCTCAGCAGGCCAGCGGGAGCCCAGAACCGAGCCTCGGCCAGACGCCAAAGGCACCCTGCACAGGGCAGGGAGGTGCACGTCTAGGGGGTAGCGCCGCCGCTACCCTCGATCTCCCGACATCAAGGAGATCCTAAATAAAATAGGAAAGTCCAAAAAAAGTAGGAAAATAAATAGAGTATTTCTTACATAAAATAGATTAAATTTTGTTAGAAAGGATAAATAGTTACTTATTATGAAAGTAGCCCGAATCTATAAGGGCTCTGTCCGTAAAATTAGATTGGTTAAGGACCAAGTCTTCCGGGACTATAAATAAATGAGCCATATAACCATTTAATCTTAAACAAGAGAAATAATATATTCTTCAGTCCATTTTCTCTCCGCCGCCACCCGTCCCTCTCCTTTACCCTGCGCCTCTTACGCCCTTTGCCCTTGCACGCTGCCGCCGCCAGAGCACGCCGCCCCATGCCCGCCAGCGCCTGACAGCAGTAGCGCCGTGGCCTCGCCACCGTCGCTCCACCGCCCCTAGGCCGTCGGCAACGGTCCCCGGAAATGACCATCACACATGGTATCTGGAGACCGGATCGATCCGATCGCCACCACCACCTTGATCAACGAGATGAAGGCGGGGCACGAGTTCGCCACAACCTACAACCAACAATTGACGAGGTGAAAGAATTCGTTGCCAAGGCCAACTCCCTCTTAGACAAGAGCTCTCCATCGACAATAGATCCAATTCAGCCGGAGGCGACCACAACAAGAATACCAATTGCACCAGAAGGAAGAACACAACCAACAACAATGTCAACATCAAGCGTGCTCGACACCAAAACAACCCCAGACCTTCTCCCTACATATTAAAATATGGGGTCTTCAAAGGAGATCTACTTGACCACAACAAACCAGGATCGCAAAATCGCCGCCAAGGATCTCCAGGAGGAAACCAACTGTGCAAAGGAGACAACTAGGCGTGCTTTCATCCAAGAGCAGATGGAACGCTCCAAATTGTCAAAAATTCCTAAGATCTTGGAGCAGGTGGCGAACAATCTGTTCGTTACCAAGCCCGAGCTGGAGGAACAACTTACAGCAACGCTACCTCTACTGCTCTCCCCGCCGACAGCAGATCCAATTCAGCCAGAAATCCAAACACCAGACGCACCGATCACGCCGAAAGTTCAGATACCGTCAGGAGAAAGTGACGCCTGCCAGATTGTCAACGACGGGTACACATCAGGCAGCAAATCCGGGGCGCCCACCACCGACGCCACCAAACTCATGGATAGCATACAGCACCACAACGCCAACTCCGACACTTGCCTGAACAATTTGGTACATGGAGGATCTGAGACGGATACCGATGTCAACACAACAGCCAAGGCAAAACAGAAACGAGAGATTGCTGCCAAGAAATTCATGACCATGAAAAAGGCAGAGCATACTTTCCCCAGGACAAAATTAGATAGCTCAAAATTTGGGGAAATCCTAAAATCAAGGAAAGGTGACGAACGATCTGTTCGTCACAAAACCGGAGGAGGAGGTAACACCTATGACAATGTTACGACCTCACCACCCGATAACAGATCTGAAGAAGACTTTAGTCAGAATCACCTCAACAAGGAGCAGCAGGACAACAGAAATCCTGATTGGCCTAGCACAAGAGCAGCAGGAGACGCCCCACAAGCATAGATCTACAGGCGCTCAAACTGACAACGTGCTGAATGCAACCATACTCGTCGGCAACACCATCTGCAAGACAATAACATCTGGACTCCAGCCATCAACATACAATGACAAAAAGAGGGCAGAAAAAGTTCCGCCATGCAAAAAACAAAGATTTTGGCCCTTTCAATGGATGTGTACAACACAGATGTCACACACGGCACTCCATGGTTGGACCAACTTGAACCGAACCACAGGAACTTCGATGCAAAGGAGATCTGCGTCAAAAAGAGTAGTTACACAGCCTTCAATATCGGAACAGCACTGGCATAACCACAAGCAACGCCTTCAGCACATGGCAACTACCAAGGTTTTCATTATCGGAAATAAAAATTTATCGGAGGTCATGGATAAAGAGGATATAGAGGATATATCGGAAATATCGGACCAAAATTCAAAAAAATTCAAATTGTTTTGAAAAAATTCGTAGAATTTGACTTGAAACTATTCCTAAGCTATTAAACATCACTTGTTCACAGATAAAAACAAGAATAAAACATTATAGTGTGGGACCGTCATGACGCTGAATTTGGGTTGTCGTGTGGGAGCAGGAAAGAAGGAAAAATTTGGCGATGTCAAATTTTATCGGACCTCAATGGATAGAAGGAAAATTTCGAAAATTTCCTTGAATTTCGGCCGATAAAAAAAACCTTGGCAACTACACCTCACCAGCTCCGAAACAACCTAGGTAGCCAGCTACAATATACCCCCACATACATAGATATTACTAATGGGTGAAGGCGAACCCTGCCCTGTTATCAACATCCATGGAACACTGGCAGTTCACCGGAGAGAATCATCCCCAACATCAGACAACACTGACCCCCATAGCTACATCGACTCTCTACAATACCTCGCAGCTATCGCGCTGCAACGACTCATCATGCAACAAGAAGAAATACAGGTGGGAGCCATGGTGCCACATCAGCAGCTACGAGTGCCTCCATCGGACAGCATCATCGCTGACACCAGCATAGGCGGCACCGCGGAACTAGCTTGGTCACTTTACCAAGGAATCATCAACGACTTCAACAGGTACTTCTACTTGCTGGCACCATCACTACCATGGCCGAACTCTCTGGACTTCCTCTTTGCCATTGGGTGAACAAAGACCCAGCACTTCATCACTGAAGGCTTCCACGCTACAACAACGTCAACACTCCTCTTCGCGGAGAACGGCTACTTCAACATACACTACAACTTTGAAGATGCCATTTCATCCTCAACGCCAATGGAGACGTACAGGAGCTGACATGGGCCATGGGAACACGCAACTAATCCGTCTTCAGCCACATCAACAACCTCCAATCCTACTCCAAGCTCATTATCTTCCACACAGAGAACAAGCTGGGGCGCTTCATCTTCAGCATGGAGGTGGCAACCTTTGGAGTAGCTTTCTTACCCAAGCAGCATCATCAACCAAGCAAGAATACAATGCGAGGACGTGATGTGCGGAGAACAGGGAGATGTCATGTGCCTAACTGCTCCCCCCCCCCCCCAGGAAAGCCAGAAAAAGTAGGTAAATAAATTATGTATTTCTTAGATAAAATAGATTGAGATTTTGTTAGAAAGGAAAAATTGTTACTTGTTACGAAAGCAGTCCGAATCTATAAGGGCTCTTTCCGTAGTAGAACACATGCTTTTACTCTGTGGCCAGTGAAAAAAATGAGGTGTTAATGGAAGATATCTCTGTACTAGTGAGGAGAGCCCATGAATGTCTCTGAATCATCATATGGGCTTTGTGTGATACGAAGAGTTGGATATTTCTGGACATCACACAGGTTGTGTATGACATGGAGTAAGGAACAGGTTGCCGACATTAGCCTTCTTAGCACTACCTGTTTGCCTTTTTTATTTTTGGTGTGTTACCTTAATTTATGCTAAAACTGTAGACATCATCTTAGTTCTGGAGAGACCAGGGTACTTTTAGGGTACTTTTAGAATGGTTGTATGATCTTGATGTTCATAGAAGCTTCCTTTATATAAAAATATATTGTTCACAAACTTTGAACAATCCATACTGTGGCTTCATATATATTTGAAGGGACATGCGTGCAATACATATGTGCATACAACTTTTTTTCTTGACTATGCATACAACTAGGTAACCCCGCAAAATACATACAACAGGTACACAAATTCACGGGCAGGCCGTACACTTCAAAAATCATACTAGGCATATCTTTTACAGAGCATCCTGCCTCAGATTATGCGCAGCAAGCGCTTCCAGGTAGTTTCGGAACGAGCATGAGCTTCTCCTTTCGGTGAACCGTCAATCCAAAAACCTCTGTCATATCAATATCCTCCTTGTCCATACCAGCCGGCAGCCCCCAATCAAAACAGTACATGAGGTTTGCCAGCATGATCTCAACAGTGACCAACCCAAAGTTGATGCCAGGGCACATCCTTCGACCAGCTCCAAACGGTATGAACTGAAAATCATTCCCCTTCAAGTCAATGGTCGCGGCGCTACCACCGTCCATGAACCTGTCTGGCATGAACTCCTCCGGTTTCTCCCATGACTCTGGATGTCTACAGACAGCCCAAGCGTTGATGATGACTCAAGTTCCCGAGGGGATTGTATACCCATCGATGTCACAGTCCACCATGCACAACAGGAAACGGCTGATTTGCCGGGAGCAAAAAAATTTGCCGCGTGCTTTTTATCGAGCACCCGGCAAAGGAATTCTTTGCCGGGTGCTAGGCCTGGAGGCACCCGGCAAATAAAGGCCTCCGGCAAAGCATCCTTTGCCGGGTGCTGGCACTCGGCAAATTCTAGCCGTCGGCAAAAAATAGTCTTTGCCGGGTGCCGGGCACTCGGCAAAATATGGCCGCCGGCAAAGGTGGCCGACTTGACGGCGGCCAGCTGCCGTCATCCTTTGCCGGGTGCCACGCCGTTAGGCACCCGGCAAAGAATTTTTTTAATTTTTTTTAAATTTCTTTGCGGGTGCCCCATGATCGGCTTTTGGCAAAGGCTTTTTTCTTGGGCGGCCTTTTTAGTCACGGGCCTTTGCCGGGTGCCGGTGACGATGGCACCCGCAAAGAATTTTTAATTTTTTAATTTTTTCTTTCGGGTGCGGGGTGGCACCCGCAAATTAAATTTTTTTTTGTTTTTTGACCCCATTTTTTGTGGGGACTTGCTACTGTAAATATATCCCTATTTCAAAATTTGGGACAATTATGAGTTTTTAACTATATTTCCTTAATTTTTCCGTTTCATTGAATATTTCAGACTATTCCAAATTTGAACTGCGGTACATGAAATAATGAAATTTGGTCATTCAAAAATAGTATTCATGATATTTAGGCTATGTCCAGGCCGTATGCAGGAAGTGGCATGAAATGTCGCGCATCATGTTGTCGTAACATGACGTATGTACTCATGGGAAGTTTATTTAAATTATATAAAATCCAAACGATGTCCGAAAATCACAAAACTTGTCGATGTGTCTTGTTATCACATGTGGATGCCCCAGTAAAAATTGAGAAAGTTTCGAGCAAGTTGCGACGTCCGCCGCCCGCGCTCAAGGCCTGCGCCTTGGCGCAAATGCCTCTCCAGCGCCTCCGCCCATTCCCGGCGACCCCACGGCTCAAGACGGCCAGCGCCCAGCCTTGTGACATGAGCCGCATACACGCCTGGCGCTTCGCCTCGGCGGGACGATCAAGCGCTCCCGCCCGGATCGAGCCGCCATGGGTTGCTGCCCCCCCCGACGACCCGACGGCTCTCGGGTCTGGCCGGCTGGTCCTGCCTGCGCCCGGCCCGTGACCTCACCACCCACGGCGGCCACGTGGCCCCCCTCGCCGGGCCGTCCTCGACGAGGCCAGCTGCCCGTGGTCCGTGCTGGCTCCTCCGCCGTCGGCCAGCAGTAGAGGAGGTAGGTGGAAGAAGGAGGAGGAAGGAAGAAGAAGAAAAAGAAGGGGGAGGAGGAAGAGGAAAAAAGAGAAGGGGAGGAGGAAGAAGAGGAAGAAAGAGAAGGGGGAGGAGGAAGAAGAGGAAGGTGCCGACCCGACCGCCCGTCGATCCCCGCGCCGTTCCGACCGGCCGTTGATCCTCGCGCTGCTGCGGTCATCCCCGCCGTCGTCACCGGCCCTCGCTCTTGCTGTTCTTGCCGCCAAGGTAAGCCCTACCCTTGTAGTGTTAGTAGTAGTAGTAGTTAGTAGTGTTAGTAGTAGTTAGTTGTAGTGTTAGTAGTAGTAGTTAGTAGTTTTAGTTGTAGTGTTAGTTGTAGTAGTTAGTAGTGTTAGTTGTAGGGTTAGTAAATAGTAGTAGTTAGTAAGTAGTAGTGGTTAGTAGTAGTAGTTGTTAATAGTTAAGTAGTTCTTACTATTAGCATTGTTAGTAGTTAAGTAGTTGTTAGTAGTAGTGTTAGTAGTAGTTGTAGGGTTAGTAGTAATTGTTGTTGTACTACTTCAATACTTTCATGTGCATGGAAAGAGAACTAAAGTACATGGCTCCTCTTTATATATTGGTGGTTGTTGGCCTTCGTGTCCATGTTTGGTATATATGTGGTTGTTGGCCTTCGTGCCATGTTTGGTATATATGTGGTTGTTGGCCTTCGTGCCATGTTTTTTGCAGGTTTTGGGAACCTCCCCATGCAGGGGAGGTGCTGCCGAAATTTTGAGTCGACACTAACCATTTTTGCCCTTTTTTGTAGGAGGACCTGTGGGAGGGACTCGGCGACCCCGATCATCTTCGTCGGCGCTGCGAGTCTTCCTGCACCGCGTCGACTCGCCACTGCACCGACTCTCCACTGCCCCGCTACCCGGACCTCACCGCCACCCTAGGTATAACCCCTCTATCCGTATGTGGTCTTTGGTCGCGTAACCTAGTTAGGTGTCTCCCGTTAGAAAGAGATACGGTCGGAGATATACGGACCTTTGCATATCAATGACCGTATCTATTTTTGGATTGTCCACGCTTTTGGACAGCCAGCGGATGCGTAGTTGAGTTAGTTTTCATGCTCCGCTCTGGTTCGAGGCGGTGTTTGGCATCACCTCTCCGTTGTTCTCCGGATACACACTCTCCCTTGCGGGATGTGTATCGGGAGAATGGCGAGGAGTCTTGCCAAATTCCGTCTCGGATAGGAGCGAGCATGGAAACTAACCTCATCTATTTAACCCGCTGGTGGGATTAGGACCTATCCTCACCTATTAGAGAGTAGGGACACGCGTAGATGCAATTGATGGTCACTGTGGTGATGTTATATATGCTAGAGGATGGAGGACCGTTAGTGGATGTACACGGGCCGGACAAGTCAGGGTGATGCCAGCTATGAATGGATGCAGAAGACCGATCGTTTCTTGAATCGTGCATTTGGCAAGGCCGCAAAATTTCGAAAATGGTTTTGTGTCCCTGCAGCAAGTGTGGTAACAGGAGAATGCTAGACAAGGAACTCATGGGTACACACATCTGCACAAGAATGGGTTTACGCCGAACTACACCCGGTGGGTCCACCATGGTGAAGCCGATCGTATGAGAGAGGAGGTGGTGAGACAACGCGTCGAGGCTTTTGATGCCGATCTTTGGGGTAGAGACATGGTAGATGACATTCACCAAGCACGCTTTTTTGAAGGACGTGAGGAGGCGGAGATGCTGGCGATCGTGAGATGCGTTCAAGTACATGATGGACTCGGCACGAAACCCCTTCACGCTCATTACGAGGTCTCCCAAATTTGGATGCCATAAGTCGCTTGATGGGGTTGAAGTCCGATTTAAACCGGAGTCGAGAAGGCTTCGATAAGGTGTTGACCGTGGTTGGCACCGCTTCCAAAAACCACGTGTTGAAGACCATGTACGAGGCACACAAGCTCCTTAAAGCAATGAAGATGCCATATGAGCGAGATACATGCTTGTCCGAACGGGTGTGTCCTATTTCGGGAAGAACTCAAGGAGGCAAAGTCTTGTCAAGAAGTGTAAAGCCTCCGTGTTCACGGAGGTAGAGTCCGTGTGACGGTGGTGGCGGAAGACCCGACTTAAGATACCCGCCGAGTCTCACGTCACCTTCCCTTCGTGCCGAGGATTCAAAGGCTATTCATGACCGAGGAAGCAATGAAAGCAGATGACGTGGCACAAGAATGGCAAATGCTACCATCCTGACAAGATGGTGCATCCATCTGATGGTGAAGCATGGACCAGCTTTAATGACAAGCATCGTCTGAAATCCGATGAGGCTCGTAATGTACGTGTCGCGCTGGCAACAGATGGGTTCAATCCTTATGGCATGATGTCTGCCCCTTACACATGTTGGCCCATGTTTGTTATCCCCCTCAATCTCCCCCCTGGCGTTGCCTTTCAACGACATAACATGATCTTGACGTTGATAATTCCCGGGCACCCAGGGAGTAAGATGGGTGTGTTCATGGAGCCTGTGATTGATGAGTTGATCAAAGCTTGGAATGAAGGGGTATGGACATACGACCGAGCTACAAAGGAAAGCTTCAAAATGTACGTCTGGTACCAGTACTCCATGCATGACTTCCTGGTGTATGGGTTATTCAGCGCCTGGTGTGTTCATGGGAAGTTCCCATGCCCAATATGCTAGGAAGCTGTGAGGTTCATTTGGTTGAAGAAGGGTGGTAAGTATTCGTCGTTCGATCAACATCGTCAATTCCTAGATTCCAACCATCCATTCCGACAGGACACCAAGAACTTTAGGAAAGGTGTCGCAGTCATGGACCCTAGACCGCACTTGAAGACTGGTGCCGAGGTTCATGCTCAGATAGATGCTCTCTTGCCCAATGAAGAAGGTGGTTTTGTGGGATATGGTGAGCAACACATGTGGACTCATAAGTCCGGCTTGACGAGGCTCCCCTATTTCGATGACCTCCTACTGCCCCATAACATTGATGTAATGCACACTAAAAAGAATATCGCCGAGGCACTTTGGGCAACACTCATGGACACTGACAAGTCTAAGGACAACCCTAAGGCTAGAGTGGACCTGGCGACGTTGTGCGATAGACCACAGCAAGTGATGCGGCCTCCTGCAAACGGCAAGAACTAGAAAAGGCCTAAGGCCGATTTCGTCTTGAAAACCGAACAAAGGAGGAAGTACTACGATGGATCAAGGCGTTAATGTTCCACGATGGGTATGCGGTGAACCGAAAGGCGGGGAGTGAACTTAGGCACTATGCGAGTCAACGGCATGAAGAGTCATGACTACCACGTATGGATTGAGCGGCTTCTTCCGGCGATGGTATGAGGCTACGTTCCTAAGCATCTCTGGCTAGTGCTGGTAGAGTTGAGCTATTTCTTCTGCCAGCTTTGTCCCAAGGAGCTATCTCGGACCGTGGTTGCAAACTTGGAGAAAGTGGCACCTGAGTTGCTTTGTAAGTTGGAGAAGATCTTTCCACCCGGCTTCTTCTTGTCGATGCAGCATTTGATTGTGCACCTCCTGTATGAGGCACGTATGGGGGGGCCGTCTGCAGGCTCTGTTGGTGCTACCCAATCGAGAGATGTCCTGAAGGCCGTTCATAAAAAATGTAGAAATAAGGCCAAAATTGAGGCTTCCATTGCAGAGGCTTCCATTCTGGAGGAGGTGACAAACTTCACACAGCTATACTACACGGAGAACCTTCCTAGCATGCATAATCCACTCCCTCGCTACAATGTTGATGAGAATGAATCCAACCTTAGCCTTTTCCAAGGGCAACTCGGCAGGTCAAGTGGATCGACCAATAAGAGGTTGGAAAATGAAGAGTGGCGCATGATCATGCTATATGTGTTCCACAACCTACCGAGGTGAAGTCGTTCATTGAGTAAGTTCTCAAAGAACTTGTTTTAAACACCTTGTCACTATTCACAAAGAACTTGTTTAAAAATTTGTCACTATTCTCATGTGCATTGGGGAAGTTATTCGTGTATCCTGGCATCAACCAAGGGATCCTACCCCACGGCAAACCGACACCCTTCTTTCATGGGGTCCGGGAGCAGGGAGGCCCGATTTTATTTCTTGGTTCAAAACAAAGGTATTGTCCAATTTACCTCGTACCTAGTTCGAGATTCCGAGTTTCACGTACTTAGTTCGGCAATCTTTCCTTCTTGCGCTTGCAGGCCCAAACCGATGCAACTATGAGTAAGGAGTTGAGACAGGTTGCAAATGGCTTCGACAGTAAGGTGAAAGCTTATTCAGGTTATGATGTGAATGGATATCGCTTTCACACAAGAAGCTACTGAGCGAGCTCGGCCCCATCGAAAAACCACAAGCAATGAGTTTGTACTCCCGCACCGATGGCCTCGAGTATCATGGCATAATTGAAGATATCTATGAACTTGAATTTTATGGTTCGAAACCTCTTCGTCTCGTCATGTTCAAATGCCACTGGTTCAATCCTCGACTAATGAAACGGAGCCCTAATATTGGTCAAGTCGAGATTCGACATGATTCCATCTATCAAGGAAAAGATCTTTATTGTGGCGGATCAGGCCGTGCAGGTTTATTATTTGTCATACGCATGCCAAGGCAACAAGGCTCTTCAGGGTTGATCTATTGTGCACCAGGTATCGCCACATGGTAGACTAGCTGTCCCAAACGATGAAGATTACAACTTCAACCCAAACACATATGATGGAGAGTTCTATCAAGAAGATGGGCTACAAGGGAGGTTGGTGATAGACTTAACCGAGGCGATTGGAATGGAAGTAGACAATGAAAGGGTTGATGACGAGGAAGAAGGAGATGAGGTGCAAAATGCCAAGGACATAGAAATGCTTGAGCGATTACATTTAGATGATGACGATGAAGGCAACATTGAACCTCCGGACAGTCTTGTTTATTTGGACAATTTTGATAGTGATGACGAGACATATGATCTAGATAATCCCAATAATGATGATTACTTCTAATACATGTAATACTATGTTATTTTGTAATCGTGTTTTGTTTATTTACTTAGCATCTGTTGATGCAAAAGTGGATCTGCAAACACAAAGGGCTAATACCCGAATCGATATCCAAAGCGTGCCAGTCGATTTGACCTGTTAATCGACAAGGATGAAGATACGAGCACTTTGGTCCTGACAACAGCGATACGCCCGAAAGTCACGGCCAAGGGGTACTCACGCGGAACTCGAGAATCGCCGAAGGTCGCACTGAGACAATGCAACTCGCCGAATCAATGAGAACTCGTAAAAAGAAAAATATGCAAATTGACGAAGTCGCCGAAAAGTAAGTAGATGTAAATAGGAGTAAAACTTGGTTTTGATATTGATTGATATATTCATTACATTGCCCCTCACTCCATATTTATACCCTGATCTAAAGAGACACAACCAAACACAACTAGGACACCAAGCCCATATCTAAGGAAACACGTGACTCTTACATGAGTCATACTCTAACAAATATAGAAAAGGAAATCAACTCCTATCTATTTCCCTGTCCGCCTCAATTACGATGGAAATCTCACCGTCCTCCTTCCCATCGGCGTACTCCCTGTTTCATCGGCAGTAGTCTTCAAGTCTTCCTTCATCGGCATACTCCCTGTTTCATCGGCAGTAGTCTTCAAGTCTTTCTTCATCGGCATACTCCCTGTTTCATCGGCAGTAGTCTTCAAGCCTCAAGCCTCCCTTCATCGGCATCGACAATAACACCTCCAACCTCATCGGCAACGCCCGAGTCTAAATCAACCTTTCCATCGACCACCACCAGCTATCGGCAACCATCTTTACAAGCTGGCTTTCATCGGTTATCAGAGTATACAGTAACTTTCCCTTTGCCGATCAGTCCACTCCGATCATTTTGACACGTGCAAAAAACGGTGTCAACACATGCCCCCCAATTTCGGAGTATAAAACCATTAATGCTCCGAAATTTACTCCAGATAACGTTTGCCTTCGCCCGATTACCGTAACTCATTCTCCAAGCCAAAACTTGATCTGTTATCAAATCCAATCAAATCTAATCCTGATTCACGCACTTCAGTAAATATCGCACAATCGCCAACCACTCTTTCCTTGATTATGATTAAGATACCGAAACAATAACCCATCGGCAAGATTTTAACACGATAATGCTGTCGTTTTCAGAATTAGAATATCATGTACCGATACTTCTTCCAAATCATGATTACTTGCCATCAACTCATCTGTACAGTCCCCTGATTATCGTGCAAACAGTTACCATATCCATCTGAACCACCTCGACCTACATGCGCGCGGTATAGAGATAAGTCCAAAATACCCCTACCCCAAGCGGCTTATAAATAGATTCCTCCGGAACACTCGTCTTCTACCCTCAGACCCCAATCTTTGACATTTTCTCTTTCCGGCGGCGACTCCGACGAACAATTGCGCGACCTCAACCAACAAGAACTCTTCTCCAGCGTTAACCTCAAGTCTCCGGCTCGTGCCCCCATCTTCCTCAAGATAATGGCAATCAACTTCAACGTCCCTGCGGTTCGCTCCACTTCCATTACCTTTTACTTTGATCCCCCTAGTTTTTGCAAATCCATACAGTTGGTGATTTTTCCTTTCTTTTGTTCTCCGGATCCTTTAAACTTAGGAACTGCGCAACAAATTAGTTATTCCAACCGATCAGCCGCATGTCCAATGCCTAGGACCAATGGGCAACCCAGATCCAACTGATCTGATTAATGCAGAGGTTAATGAGAATCCCTTTTAGAGCCCAAAATTTCTCTCTGAATTTATGGAAAGACACATTCGATCTTGGCCCAAGACCACCAAAGGGTGGAAAGATTGGTACTTGAGGGTTAATAGATTGATGCAAGTATCTTGGGCGTAAGCGGAAGTTAGACCAATGCATTAGGCTATCTATTGCCGATATGCGGAAGAATGAATCAATGATGATTGCAAATTGCTTACTTACAGTCGGGACACAACAAACACTTTTATGTTTGGACATGGCCCATCTACTCCCACACTTGCCGATGTCCACATGCTTATCGGCTTGGATATTTCAAGCTGCCGATGAAGGCTCCATCTATGGTAGAAAATCTGAATATAGGGTGAATACTACATAATATCGGCGGTTGGACGGGTACATTCAAGAATACGAAGACCGGACACTTAACCGGAGGGAACATGCCACATTCTTGAATATGTGGTTAGAAAAATTTATTTTTCGTGGTCGATCAAGAGGACCAACCAACGCCTTCCTCCCATAATTTGAACTTTTGGCTAATGGTGTAAGGTTTCCTCTTGGCGATACCTTCCGAGCTCCACTTATCATCTTCTTCATCAAGTGTCTCGAAACTTCGCTTGGCGAACCCATCGGCAACCTAGGAGGCTCGTGGTGGTTTATCAACATGTGGTTGAATGCACATATGCACAAACGTTTGCAATGGGACTTTTTGCCCAACAATTCCCACGAGAAATTGCTGAAGACCATGTGCTCGGGGACGATGAATCGGCAACACGCTCACCCCTCAATTTTGGTGAAGCCATAATTGTCCTTCCCGAACAGAGGCCAATGAAGACCGATCGGCAGATTCTTCCAAAGCTTCTACAATGGTCTTTCTCGTGATCATAGGGCACTGGGTACCTTATATTGACGAGGAAAATAGATTCCCCTTCTTTTCAACTTTCTTTGATGATGACACCACGAATCGGGATAAGGAACTCATGATAGCCATCATTACTCCCTGTGGAAATTCGGTAAATACATTTGGTAGCGGGAAAAACACCAACATTACGTATGAATTTTACAATCCATCGGCGATATCCCGTCGGTTGGCTTTTGGGCAAGCGCCAATCAAACTTTGCTTTGCCGATGTAATCAAACCTGTGGAAACAATCACCGTGGAACAGATTGGAACAAGGTAGTACAACTCTCCCCGATGCCGATACTACGGATGTTGATATATCCACCGGACGCCAAAGTATCCTTCATCACCGAAGTCATATAAGCAATGGTGGCGAGAGTGGAAGGAACAACCATTTGCAATTTCGCTCACACATATCGGCACATGATCGACCACGAATATGCCATCCCGACGACGCCAGATAAGTTTCTTTTAACTCCTTACGCTTTTTCCTTCATACATCGAGAATCGACTCTCTTATGACGGGTTAACAACCCAAACACCATCTGTGAGCAAAAGTGGAAACCCTTCGATCTTCAAACTGTTTCTCCGATATCATCAATCGGCTACAACGCCCCACCTTAACTCGCTTTGACTCACCGGAAGATCCGTACCAAGACCATCACCTCTAAGTCCAAATTGGCTACTGACTAGGGCCACTCCATCAATTCTTTGCTACAACCTTGGTCAAGGCATTCAAGGTAACAACCTTGTTTATTTCTACTTATGCCGATCACAAACCGTATTAACATTAACCATCGGGGGTAAGAGCTGCTGCTCTTTGGATCGTCATCGGCAATTCTCCGATATCAAGCACCACTTCTTTTGACAAACCTTTAGAGGTATCCTCTTGACTTTTCATTTTATCTGTTAAATATTATACCTTACACTTATTTTGCAAAGCAACAATTGGGTACATCGGCAAGCGCAGCGTGCGGATATCCAAGCTTCACAACCAACAAGTGCCGATGCCTGACCAATCGTTGCCGATGCCCAAGCAAAGCGCAAAGCTTTAACAGAATCTTTGAGGCACGACCAAAATGACAAAGGTCCATGCCGATCCCTACATCTGCCCCAATGTCATCGGTCATCATACCTCAAGAGCCAACCACCGATGAAGTCACAGAGGATATCCCATCGGCAAGCTCAGCCGATCCCCCACACGGCATACTCCAGGTTGCTTCCTCCAGTCAAGCACAGGAAATTGCCTTGAAACAGGTAAACCGATTAACCTAGCTAATTTACAATACTCATACTTATCCTTAACTGACCTCCTTTTCTTTTCCTCAGGAACAAGACTCCCCAAACAGCCTATTCTCCTTTGCTATTGACGTCTCTGACGATGATGGAGAGGAAACAAGTTCTTCCCTTGCACTAGGAACAATATCGGCAGAAACTAAGACCAAGTTGGAAGCTCTCCTGAACTCGCTACAGCAGGATACCGCCCAACTGGTAGATGATTCGGACCCCGCAAAGGCAATTTTCAAAACAATCCGTGGCCAGGTCCCTGCCGATGTTGAAGAAGTACTCTTCCCAGCAGCCCATTTAGAAAGCCGCCAACTACAATATCAACGGGCTGCTCAACGTATTGCCGATAGAGCAGCTCAGGCTCAACTCAAAGAAGAGATGCTACAACTGAAACAAATTGCCGATGAGAAGCACAAGGGCATCGGCAACTTGCAGACTTCGGGTGCTGAACTTAAGCAGAAAATCTTGGATTTATCGGCAAGGAAGATGGCTCTATTGGCTGAATTGAAAGAAGTCGATGCAGCCTTAACTCATGCCCAACAAGAAGAAAGCCAGCTACCCAATGCCATCAAAGCCCTTCAGCAAGAAAGAGATATCCAGGCTCGCAAAGCTTTGGCCATGAAGAAAAAAAACTCAAGCACTGTGGAGGTCTTTGCCGATGGCGATATCAAAGAAATGGAGGAAGTCGACCAGATTCGCCTGCGTGCGATATTAGCTATCCAATCCTTATTGAACTTGTAATCTTGTTTATTGTATCGGCACTTTATGAGACATTGACATCCTTGCATAATTTTAGCCGATAGGACTGTTATCGGAACTTATACTTTTATGCATCCATCCAGATACTAGGGTAATATTTCTTTAAATATTTTCCATTTAATGCTCTGGGAAACACAACCCCTTCGAGGGTTTCTAGAATATATGCGTTACCAGGAACAGACTGATTTATCCGATATGGACCTTCCCAATTAGGAGACCACTTTCCAAACTTTGAACTTTTAGTCCCAATCGGTAAAATCAATTTCCAGACCAGATCTCCATCAGCAAACTCCTTTACCTTCACCTTCTTGTCATACCATCTGGCTACCCTTTTCTTATTCTCTTCGATGCTAACTAAAGCCCTTAACCGATGACCCGCCACATCTTCCAACTCATCCTTCATAAGAGTATTATAATCATCGGTTGTCATTTGATTTTGAGAATGTATTCGCCTAGAGCCAACTTTAATTTCCCAAGGCAATCTTGCATCGTGTCCATATACTAAGCGATAAAGGCGTTACTTTGGTTGCACCATGACATGACATCCGATATGACCACAAGGCCTCATTTAATCATGTATGCCACCTCCTAGGATATTCTTCAATTTTGCGCTTAATGAGTTTGATGATCCCTTTGTTAGAAGCCTCGGCTTGACCATTAGCTTGAGCATAATATGGAGAAGAATTTAAAACTTTAATTCCCATACCTACTGACAAACTCATCAAATTCTCACGATGTAAACATAGTGCCCACGATCGGTAGTGATAGTCCGAGGAATACCAAATCGGTAAACAATATGCTCTTTCACAAAATCAATCATATTAACCGATGTCACCTTTTTTAAAGGAATTGCCTCAACCCATTTTGTGAAATAATCGGTAGCAACCAGAATAAATTTATGTCCTTTACTCGATGGCGGATAATCGACCAATGAGATCGATAGCCCATCCGGAGCGGCCACGGTTTGATTATAGGGTTCATAACCAATGCAGGCGCTCTTTGAATATTACCAAACTTTTGACACCCCTGACATCCTTTAAAATATTTAAAACAATCTTCAAGAATAGTCGGCCAATAGTACCCATTCCTTCTGATCATCCACTTCATCTTGAAAGCCGATTGATCGCTTCCACACTCCTTCATGAATTTCACCCATCAAGCTTTTCGATTCATTATCTGGCGACACATCTAAGTAAAACTCCATCTATAGTTCGATAATATAATTCATCATCGTGGAGCACATATTTGGTAGCTTGGAACCTTATCGTCTCTCAACCTTTCTATATGGATCCTTTAAATAATCGACAATCTCCTTCCTCTAGTCATCGGTATCAAGCTGCCGATGTTAGCACTTCTGAATAGGTCGATATACTGAAGCATCTTTGAGCTAGTCGATTAGCTTCCTCATTATGCAATCGAGAGATATGTTCAAGACGAAAATCTCTAAATCCTTTCAACAATTGCAAACATCTTTCATAATACTGAAATCAAAGCTTCACTTGGCATTCATAAATTCCAGCCAATTGATTTATAACTAGCATAGAATCACCAAAGATTTCAACGACATCGGCGCGTATCTCCTTGATAATTCTAACCCCTTTTATCAAGGCTTGGTATTCACCGATTGTTTGTCGATGTAGCAACAATTGGTAATGAAAACTCATACTTCCTTCCTTGAGGTGAAATCAACACAATGCCGATATCGCTCCTCCACCACATGTGGACCCATCGAAGAAAAGTGTCCAAGGGCAATCTCCGAGAGAGTCCTTTGTATTACATAATGTTTGCGTGTGAAATCAGCCATAACTTGCCCCTTAAGCGCCTTTGGTCGATTAAGTAGCGTAGTTCAAATTCGATAATGCTAAAATCCACTTGCCGATTCTACCACTTAATATCGGCATTGACAAGATGTACTTGACTACGTCGTCTTTGCATATGACCGTACATTCAATGAGATAACAAATAATGCCTTAATTTGACACAAGAAAAGTATAAAAAGCAGACATAATTTTTGATGGCGAATACCTCGTCTCAAAGCATCCACTAATCTTCTGCTCAAATAATAAATAACACGTTCTTTAACTTCAAATTCTTGAATAAGAGCTGAACCGATAAGCTGTATCATCGGTTGACAAATATAACTGAAAGGCTTCCCGTGTTGAGGTGGAACTAACCTTTGGAGGATTTGTTAAATATTTCTTAATTTCATCGAGGGCTAGCTTGCTGCTTTCGGCTCCCCATACAAATTCACGATCGGCTTTCAATTTAAGTAGTGGATGAAAGCCTTGATCTTACCCGACAGATTAGATATGAATCTTCTAATGAAATTAATCTTACCGATCAAAGATTGCAATTCAGGTCTTATTGCAGAGCAACCACCTTGTTAATCGCATCAATAGACTTCCCTACTGATTTCGATGCCCACCGATGCACCATAAAACCCAAGAATTGTCCTGCCGATACACCAAATGCACATTTATTAGGATTCATCTTCAATCCATGCTTCCTTGTGCACTCCAGTATCTTTCGTAGATCGGCTAAATGTTTTGTGATATCTCCAGACTTAATCACCACATCATCAATGTAAATCTCTACTAATGTGCCGATGTATTCATGAAAAATAAAGTTCATAGCTCTCTGATAAGTAGCGCCGGCATTTTTCAAACCAAACGTCATAACTATCCACTCAAACAACCCCACATGACCTGGACATCTGAAAGCGGTCTTGGGAATATCTTCTTCAGCCATGAATATTTGATTGTAGCCTGCATTACCATCCATGAAGCTGATAATTTGATGCCCGGCTGCAGCATCAATCAATAAATCAGCAATCGGCATTGGATAGCCATCCATCGGTGTGGCTTTGTTGAGATTCCTGAAATCAATACAAACACGAAGTTTTCCATTTTTCTTATAAACAGGAACCACATTAGAGATCCACTCTGCATATCGACATTGCCGAATAAACTTTGCCTCAATTAATTTAGTTATTTCGGCCTTAATATCAGGAAGTATATTAGGGTTGCATCGGCGCGCTGGCTGCTGATGTGGCCGAAATCCAGATTTGATAGGTAACCGATGTTCAACTACCGATCGGTCTAATCCAGGCATCTCAGTATAATTCCAAGCAAAACAATCTTTATACTCTTTTAACACATCAA
The DNA here is from genome assembly GCA_904845875.1 of Miscanthus lutarioriparius. Taxonomy (NCBI): domain Eukaryota; kingdom Viridiplantae; phylum Streptophyta; class Magnoliopsida; order Poales; family Poaceae; genus Miscanthus; species Miscanthus lutarioriparius. Next base: position 12,781,057 of record CAJGYO010000009.1, on the reverse strand, counting down.
TTATTTGCTGCTTACACTTGGAATCTAACTTAGCACTAATAAAAGTAGGTCTTGGCCTGTCGCCATCACCGATATCTACTTCTACTAAATCATCTGCCGATGTGAACCCTTGACCTAATTTTCCATCATCGGCAAACCTATCCATTAAAACTCTTCTTCAGAACCGACTGCTTGGATCGGTGGAATTTCATAATCAGCAACTCTAAGGAACTCTTTTTCCCAAGCTTCTCCCGATATGCATTTAGTTCGCTCATAAGTATCTGATTCTGCCGATGCGATGATATAAGAAGAATCACCAGGGACAACCTCAATCTTACCCCCAATCCTTTATGACGAGGCATTGATGCATTGTAGAAGGAACACAACAATTAGCATGAATCCAATCCCTCCCTAGAAGCAGATTATATGCACCCTTGCCGTTAATAACAAAGAACGTCGTCGGCAAGGTTTTTCTTTGCCGATGGTCAATTCAACGACATCGCCCCTTTAGCCGGTGACACATTGCCTTCAAAATCTTTCAAACATCATATCGGTTTTGGTCAAGTCTTGATCTCCTTACCAAGTTTCCGATACATCACATAAGGCATAATATTAATCGCAGCCCCTCCATCAATAAGTACCTTAGACACAGGCTGCCCATCAACTCTGCCCTTCACAAACAAAGCCTTAAGATGCTGTCTCTCGTCATCGGTAGGTTTCTCAAAAACAGCCATCATTGGATCTAGTGTCAACTGAGCTACTTGATCAGAGAGAACTACTTCTTCCTCATTATCGAATAGTGCCAAAAACTCCATCGGCAATATGAATACCATATTAACATCTGCCGATGGACCCTTATTTTTGTGTTTTACCTGCCACTGCTGATGACCGGACCTCTCATTGGAGGAATTTTTCTCTTGGTATAAATCCTCCTGACGCTCACGTTGCATCCTCCTTCTCTGCGTCTTCGTTAGACCCTCCGGGCACCATCGAGGAAACTTAGTTTTCCAAACCGGCTGATAACAGGTCCTAGTTGACTCTACACGGCGTATATTAGGGTCCCTGTAGAATATTTCCTCATCGGGAACTCTTGCATTTGCCATTTCCTCAAGCTCCTCTTGATTCCTTGGAAAATATCCGGTAGCGTTTACCAAGCCTTTCATGTACACTAAGTTGCCTTTCAAACCGATCATGCATCGATGCTCGCCCTCGATCGGCTCATTGATAAATAAACCCTGATTGCCAGGTTGGAACCTCCTTTCTGACCGATTGACCCCATAATAACCATTGCACTCAGGGCAATTCTCAACAGTTGGCAATTTAATACCTTCTTCCCAGCAATGGATAAAAAACGGGCACCTCCAATGATCTTTATGCCGATGCCATTCTTCCCGACGTCTTTCTTCCTCATTGTTGTCGATATCGATCATTACATCGACGCCTAACCCTCCTGCGCCTTCGATGAGTAATCACAATGCCGGTCGAGGAGGTTGTTTAGAACTATCTGCTTTCTCCCAAAGAACCCTTACTTTTTGCATCATCGGTAGTTATCCGATGTTGGGGATCCACCGACGCGTTTTTTCGTGACCTCGGCGTCAATACCTTGGTCTTCCTTTGGCCTCCAATGTATTTCTTTGGAAAAGGGTGTTGATCAATTTTCATCGGCCCTACGGTCATTGGAAGTACCAAACTTAATTCTCCCAGATTCAATAGCCGATTGTAACTATTGCTGAACACCTTGCACTCATTTGTCTTTGTGTGAAGTTGCATTGTGCCATTTGCGATTACAAGATCTTCTTCAACTCTTACGCCGATGGGATCACATGATTAGGTGATGACTTAATTTGGCCCTCTTGAAGCGAGAAGATCAAATATCTTGTCGGCCTTGGTGATATCAAAGGTAAACTTTTCTGGCTCTTTCTGACCAAAGGGACAAGATATCGGCCTTTTATTCTTAACCCACTCAGCCAAGCCGATAACTGGTTCTTCATCAGAATCAGAATCTCCTACTTCCTCAACAAATGATACTTTTTATTCCAATTCTTTTTAGGTTCAAAACCCTAGTGTCTTGATCAGAAATCCTTTGCACAAGATGAGTGAGACTTTCAAACTCCTGAGAAGCATATCTGTCTTTAAGATGTGGCAATAACCCTTGGAAAGCCAGATCGGCAAGTCTGCGATCATCCAAACACTGATCAGTAGCACTTATTCTTTACATCTCTTAGCCTTTGCACAAAGCTTTCTACCGATTCATCATTACGTTGTCTCAATTTTACCAAATCGGTAAGCTTCTTTTCATGGATTCGAAAGAAAGAAATACTTATGAAATTGTTTTTCTAGATCAGCCCAAGTAATAATAGAATTCGGTGGTAATGAAATGAACCATGTAAATGCCGATCCAGACAAAGATGATGAAAATAATCGAACCCTTAATTCATCTCTGCTAGCTACCTCTCCACATTGAATAATGAAGCGATTAGCGTGTTCCATTGTTGATGTATCATCTTGCCCGAGAGAATTTAGTGAAATCGGTACCTTGTACCGATTTGGGAGAGGAATTAAATCATATGCAGGAGGGTATGGAGTCCGATAAGAATAAGTATTGACCTTGGGCTTTATCCCAAACTGATCCTTCATAATTTCTGCTATGTTATCGGCCCAAAAAGCATCAGCCTCCACGATTTAAGGCGGCTGAATTTCTACAGGAGGTACCTGGCGATATCCTTCCACATATCTTTGTGGCCCACGATCTCCAAACAATCGGCATATTTGCCGTTACTTTGTGGTCCATTAACCTATTGGAAAGGATTCATCAATTTGAAATTGCCGATGCTTGATTCTGAAAACCAGCTTGCATATGACCTTGTTGAATCCTCGCAACTTTGCCGATTTTCTTTGAATCTGTATCTTTGAGCAGTGTAATCGTCACGACCAACCATTATTAGAACTCATCGGTACAAAACTTACCGATGGCTGATAATTTTCTTGACATTGTTGGATAATTATAACCAGCACTGAGGCATAAACTGAACCCCAGTTTGACTCATAACGAGGGCTTTTCTGCTTTGTATCGGCGATAAGCTTGCCGATAGATTTGAATCGGGCGTTTGAACCAAAGGCATCTGGAAACCCCACGGAGTTGGTTGCACGATGAGTTCTTTGTGGTATATTGAGGCACTTGGGCCATCGGTGAAAACGACCGATGGTATAGGAGAGCTTTTCCTCTCGCATCAAACACTTGAGGTAATCCGAGATTGAAAGCAGATGACTCGGAGGCATACCATATCCCCACCAATTAGCGAGGAATCGGCTATTTTGAGACACAGGGACGACATAGCTGATCTTGATAGATCGTATTAAGCTGAATTCGTCCCTCTGGTAGTACCGGATCGATCGTATCGGTGTAGATTGAATATTAGGTAAACCGCCGATCTTTGGAGAAGAAGTAACTTCGTACCCACAGCGGTCGAGGAGCCGATGGAATATTGACAGATGCTTGGGTTACGGTTGGTGATAGGCGGGCCCAACATAATGCGGTGGCGCTTGTCCTTCTTTGAGAGTTCGAACCACGGCATTATGAGCAGTATTGGACAACACATTGGAATGATTAATCAAAGCATGATTTATTGTAGAATTAACCATCTCTTGAAGTTTACCAGGATTGGAGTCAAAGGTAACCTGCCGAGGCAACAGCAAATCTTGCTTCTGGATGACTTGTCCACTCTTGTTCGAGCTAAGCGATTTCGAGACAAAGTTGCTGTATTCTTCTCTGACCTTTTCCATAGCTTTTCTGCTCTTCCTTAAGATCTTCTTCGATACCGTGATAATGTTCCCCGCATCGATCTCGGAATTGAACATATTGATCGGATTGATTGGTCCCACCTAAGGCGTGCCAAAAGATGTGTTGATGCAAAAGTGGATCTACGCAAACACAAAGGGCTAATACCGAATCGATATCCAAAGCGTGCGGTCGATTTGACTGTTAATCGACAAGGATGAAGATCTGAGCACTTTGGTCGACAAATGACGATACGCCCGAAAGTCACGGCCAAAGGGTACTCACGCTGAACTCGAGAATCGCGAAGGTCGACTTTGAGACAATGCAACTCGCCGAATCAATGAGAACTCATAAAAAGAAAAATATGCAAATTGATGAAGTCGCGAAAAGTAAGTAGATGTAAATAGGAGTAAAACTTGGTTTTGATATTGATTGATATATTCATTACATTGCCCCTCACTCCATATTTATACCACGATCTAAAGAGACACAACCAAACACAACTAGGACACCAAGCCCATATCTAAGGAAACACGTGACTCTTACATGAGTCATACTCTAACAAATATAGAAAAGGAAATCAACTCCTATCTATTTCCCCTATGCGCCTCAATTACGATGGAAATCTCACCGTCCTCCTTCCCATCGGCGTACTCCTGTTTCATCATCGGCGTGTAGTCTTCAAGTCTTCCTTCATCGGCATACCCCTGTTTCATCGGCAGTAGTCTTCAAGTCTTTCTTCATCGGCATACTACCCTGTTTCATCGGCGCAGTAGTCTTCAAGCCTCAAGCCTCCCTTCGCCGGCATCGACAATAACACCTCCAACCTCATCGGCAACGCCCGAGTCTAAATCAACCTTTCCGCCGACCACCACCGGCTATCGGCAACCATCTTTACAAGGTGGCTTTCGGTTATCGAGTATCGATAACTTTCCCCTTGCCGATCAGTCCACTCCGATCATTTTGACACGTGCAAAAAACGGTGTCAACAGCATCTATTTCTAATACATGTAATGATGTCTTGTTTGTTTCTTTTTAATTGCGGTGATTGAACAAAGATGGATGGCGGCGATGGGCCAAGGAGCGTGAACTCGAGGTACCAGAGGGCACGTCGGGACGTAGATGCCGGAGAACGATCGGATGGGAGGAGGCAGAGGGGCAGGAGCAGCGGGCAGCGGAGCGGCAGCGGGAGGGGCCGGCCTCCTCTAGTCGAGCCACGTGATGTGTCGGAGGAGGCGCCGTACCACGGACTCCTCGGAGGACGAAAGCAGTTCAGCGACGGATGAGGTTCGGCACGGACAGCGAGGAGAGGCACAGTGAGGGCGGCGAGGCGGAAGTAGTTCACTTTGCCTCTGCTGCGGCTAGCCCCTACTTGCGAGGTCCCTCAAAACTCCACGGGCCTCCGCTTCCTCCCCACGCCCATGATCCGCCCACAGGGGACAGGTAACTAACTTTAGATTTAATCACAGCTACTTCATATAACCTGTTGAAAATTGTCGAGAAACTAATAATGTGTGTTAATGACTTGTGCGAGCCTTTGGGAGGTTGTGTCGCTTTGGTGACTCACGCAACCCAACCACATCTTGGGGCTTGTGTGCGAGCACTATTACCCGGCATTGTCACGCACAAGGGGACCTGTGGGGCCGGCCAAATCGTGGGACCACTACAAATCTGCCCCCGACGCAGAATATGAAGACAAGCAGGAGCGGGTCAGGAGAGAGTTCTAGGTAAGTCTCGTTCGCACAACTTTGATCAATACATTGCATTCATTTGACACTTTTGACATAATGAATTGATACATTGTGTCTGCTCTGCAGACTTTTTTCAGTGTGAAGAGGGACGGAGGAGAGGGCGGAGAAGAACTTGGTGAAAAGTGCCGGAAACGCATCAGCGACATGCACTACGAGGGCGCCTCACTTGCATCATCAAGTACTCACGCACGCGACTTGGTCGGAAAGTCAAGACCAAGACACAGTGCAAGACAGATGTCTCGACCAGGGAGCAAGTACATTGAGGTAAATGAAGAAGAAGAATACTGATTCGTTTTGAGATTAAGTAGCTTTCATTTGGTCGTCTTACATCTCAAATTCTTTATGACATGTAGATGATTCCATGGTGGTGCGAGTCCTTTGCCGACTGCTGGGAGATGATCGTGGACAGGTGGTTCACAGAGGGTTATATCCAGGAACACGAAGCCCACCGGGAGCGGGCTTTGCAGGCGATAGGCCCCACACACCACCAAGGCAGCCGCAGCCTTGGCGCATACAAGCAAGCTTGGGTACGTGAATTCATTTTTAGTATTCTGACGCTCCATTCTGCATGTTTCTTCTAATCATCTTGTTGTCTTTCTCACAATCGGCGTCGCATGGTGGCCAACCTTTGTCCACGTTCATGGCATATGGACTGGCCCGCAAGGGAAAGGCGACTTCCGCTGTCACCTTCAGCCCGGATGACCCACCCGAGTCATACAACAACCCGAGCGTCCACACCCGCATCAGCTCCTACGCGTCGGACGCAAGGTCGGTCTAGGGGCTAGACTGGGATCCGAGCACCGACGACATTGATGGCACGACTGTCATGAGGATCGGACAGGGCAAGAAGCATGGGTGGTACTGGCTTGGCGATGGCACCCTCGAGTCCGGCTCTGTTCCCTCCCTCTCCCAGATCCGAGCAAGTACCCCGAGCGGAAGCCCGGCCATACGCCAACGGCCGTCCCCTTCACAGCAGCGGGTCGACGCACTCCAGGTTAGTCCAGTTTAACTCTTCATACATTGATCTTTACATAACTTAGTTACCTTTACATTACTAAAACATTCGATTGAAATGTTGTAGGCCGATAACGAGAGGATGGCTCAGGAGCTGCGGGACCTGGCGGTGAGGACCGAGGTGGCCGAGCGGGAAAGAGAAGCCGAGCGGGCCGAGCGGGAGAGACAGGCCAAGCAACTGGCGGAGATTACGATGTTCCTGCAGAACTTTGAGCAAGTGAACGGTGTACCTGTGCCGATGTTCGCTCCAGCACCGCCGCCAGTTGTAGCTAGTCCAGTGAGTATGAATCCATATTGCTTCGACTAGTGCTTTCATTAGATGACCCACTCTAAGCGCCTGAATCTCTTGTCCTTTATGCAGCCTCCATCGGCGGGTTCGAATGATCCATCTCAGGCGCAAGCAGGTGGTGCCGAGTTTCCTTCACCAGGCACTCAGTTTCCTCCCCACCTTTAGTTTGTATCTCTTTTTCACCGCTTGATGGACATGTGATGCACTGTGATCCACTATCGACTTGTTACGATGGTAATTGGACCTATTATGTTTGTGATGTCGTGTATGTGAGGTATTGTATTCGCGATGTGATATATATGTGTGGGATTGAGTTTGTGATGAGATGGATGTGATATATATGTGCTATATTGTCTTTGTGATGCTTCAGATGTGATATATATCTTTTATATGCTGTGTTTGTGATTATAGAATCAAAAAACAAAATAAAAAAATTAATTTTTGAGGCTTTTTGCGGGTGCCCACAGCCACGGCACTCGGCAAAAAGGGAATTCTGAAAGGAATTCCCGGCTTTGCCGAAAGCTGTGGCTGTGGCACCCAAGCAAAGCCTCAAAAATTAATTTTTTTATTTTGTTTTTGATTCTATAATCAAACACAGCATATCCGAAAAGTGCAGTCCAGGGCACCCGGCAAAGTTTTTCAAAAAAATCTTCTTTGCCGGGTGCCCCATGACCCGCACCCTACATGTAAATTACGAAAAAAAATAAAAAAACTCTTTGCCAGGTGCCCCCTCGGTGAGACACCCGGCAAAGAAATTATAAAAAAAAAACATCTTTGCCGGGTGCCTCCCCGGCACGGCACCCAGCAAAGAAAATTTGAAAAAAAAATTAAAAAAATCTTTGTCGGGTGCCTCTGATATGGCACCCGGCAAAGCAAGGGACGACGGAGCCGGCGCCGTAACGACCACTTTTCTTTGCCGGGTGCCGGGTTTGCACTCGGCAAAGTCTTTGCCGGGTGCCCGATAAAAAGCACCCGGCAAAGAAATCTTTGCCGACTAACTTTTTGCCGGAGGCTCTTTGCCGAGTGCTGCACCCGGCAAAGGCTTTGCCGAGTGCAAAGTAGCCTTTGCCGGGTGCATTCGGCACCCGGCAAAGCGCATGAATCCAGTAGTGATGGACTTGTGAGGCAGGATCAATGGAGCAGGTGGGTGTAACCTTAGCGTCTCCTTCACCACGGCTCTCAGATAGGCCATGCTAGCTAGGTCCTCTTCCTTGACCATCTACTGTCCATTTGGTGTCTTGTTCCTGACCTCAGCTTGTAGCTTGGTCATGATATGAGGGTGGCGCATGAGCTCAGCCATGGCAAGATCCAGGACCAAGGATGACGTGACCGTGCCCGTATCGAACATGTCCTGGACCAAGCAGAACATGTCATTTAGGATAAGTCAATCGAAAAGGACACAATAAAGGATAGATCTATTTTTTGTTCTCTAAAGGAAATGCTAATATTGGTAGCTTGTTACTCACCATCAAGACAGCCTTGATATGGTCTCTGGTGATACCGTACTCTTGCTGAACAGAGAGCATCACATCAACGAAGTCTGCACCCTCTTCTTGCTCAGCTATGTCGCCATGGCCATAGTTGAAACTTCGCATCTCATGGTCACTTATGGTATTTTCAAGCACCTCATCCCATCTTTCGTGCGTCTTGTCCACCTTTCTGCTCACGAACCTGGTGAAGATACCTAGTGAATTCACAAGCCATGGGAAGTAGTTTTCTAGGCTAAACCCTGCATACAGGGCAGAGTTCATCTCAATCAGCTCCCGGAAGGTCTTGTTCCGGCCGTCTTCCCCGAAGAACTTGCCCGAGACCACGCAGCACATAATGTCGTTGGCGAACGTGTTCATCGTCTCACTCATGTCCAATGCCATGCCTGTAGCCATGGCCTTCTTCAGCTTGGCCATCACCAGGCGCACCTAGTATATGTATATGTAACAAAATGATGGAAACATTATTACATAGCAATTCTTGCATTATCCTTCATCCCCTACTAATACTGAAAGTATACATCTCACTCGAGTGTTCCAACACTCATTCTTCTCTCTTCTCTTCCTCTCCTACTCTTCTCCAAATCTAGTGCTCCAAATCTAGTGGCCTTAGAAGAATTTTTTGGGAAGGCAGGCGGGCCAAGCAGTGGGGACGGGAGAGACGGTGACAAGGCGATGGTGATGCCTCCATAGTGGGTGATGGAGGAGGCGGTTGGGCCAGGATAGGGCCGGGCGACCATGGCCAAGAGGGCGACGAGGAATAGGAAGAAGGAGGTCGCCACGGCCGTGGTAGGGTCTCTTCGTAGCTCCACAGCCATGGCCACGGCCGCACAGAGCTCCGGCAAGACCCTACCGTGTCGCGGCGGGGCGGTGGGCGATAGGCGGCGGCACAGGAGGAGGAGGAAGAATACAACAAGAAGAAAATCGGGTGTCCTGGGCAGCCAAAACACGTTCTATAGACAGACTCTAATAATAAGCTACCAAAATAAAGCTGTTACCTCCTCTTGGCGAGCATGGCAAAACGAGTTCACCTTCTTGATGGCGAAGAGGTGCGTAGTGACAAGCTTCCTGACCTTCTGCCATTGCTCACCGTAGGGTCCAAAGCCTATAGTCGATGACCCATACAGGAAGTTGTGGAAGACCTTGGACGTCGGCCGCGAGGCGAAGACGTGGTCGTACGCGCACAGGACGACCTGCGCCGTGCGCGGGGAGGAGACAACGAGGTTCAGGATGGTGCCGAGTTGGAGGAGCATGAGACCACCGCCGTGGTCGTGCTTGGTGGCGAGGTCCCGGAGGGAGACATGCGGGAGGTCACCGACGAGGTGCAGGTGGCCGATGAATGGCAACCTCCGCGTAGGCCACGGAAGGAGAGGCTTCGATGACTACTTCCTGCTTTCGCCGGCGTTGGGGCGACGGTAGTGGAGGAGGCGTTAGCAGATGACAGGCAGCAGCACTAGGATGAGAGGCACGACGATGAACCAAAGTGGCCGTTGTGCTACTAGAGGCGTAGCGGCCGCCTACTACCCAGATCAGGACAATACTGTCGGTTCAAAACACCCCATCACTACCGGATTTTGAACCGGCACAACCATACCAGCTGGAGGATTAGCTATCACTGTCGGTTCCTACAAACCGACGGTGTTCTTCAACTTCACTGCCGGTCCTTTACACAACCCAGCAGAGTTCAGTTCCACCAACCACTACCTGAGGCGGCTTCTTTGCCGAGTGCCTCAGGCACTCGGCAAAGGCCGATATACACTCGGCAAAGGATTTGCCAAGTGTTACACTCGGCAAAGGGCGCTCGGTAAATATTTTATCGGCAAAGACCTCTTTGCCGAGTGCACTTTATCGGGCACTCGGCAAAGGCTTTGCCAAGTGCCAATCCGACACTCGGTAAAGAAAAGTGTCCGTGACGGCGAGCGTCACAGTGATGGCGGCTTTGCCGAGTGTCAAGGGCAAGCACTCGGCAAAGGTCATCGCTTTGCCGAGCGCCGTTGACTCAGACACTCGGCAAAGGTGGCCACTGTGCTGAGTGCCGCCGGCAAGACACTCAGCAAACAGGCGACCTTTGCCGAGTGTCTGGCCCGTGGCACTTGGCAAATCTGTGATGTTTGCCGAGTGGAATGGCCTTTGCACTCGGCAAAGCATGTTCCCAGGTAGTTCCTAGGTTGTCACTTTGCTGAGTGTCATGGCCATTGCACTCGGCAAAGTGACTGAAAACAACCTTTTTTGTTTTTTACATTCCATCCAAACAAACAGAAGATATATATAACAAACATCACCAACATCACATATATATCATCAACAACACATATATATCACAAACGTCGCATATATATCACAAACGTCACATGTCTCACAATATATCACAAATAAGTTCACAAGTAATCCAAGTGCTCCATCATCTTCAACCATAATTGCAAATAGAAGTACCATTAACAACCACAAGTATCATCACTGATTTGGTGAAGGATTCGCTGAAGCATGAGGATCGTTCGATGCCGCCGATTGATTCTATACAAAGGAGAAGAGATTGCATGTGTGAGACAAGATAAATATATACCATACATGAATAAAACTTTCATACTCCACTAGGTTTGACCGTAAGCATGAACATACAAACTAAAACATTTATACTCAGAGGAGTAGAATAGTGAGGAGGTGGAGGTGGAGGTGGAGGTGGAGCGAATAGCGAAGGTGGCGGAACTACACCCGTAGCAGCACCAAGACTTTGCATGTACTGAAGAATCTCCTCCATCCTCCGCTGCTCGGCCTCCCGCTCGGCCTCCACCCTCTCCATCTTCGCCTGCATCTGCTCCCGTATCCTCCTCTCTTGTTCCAGCTGGGCCTACAATATATTCACCCCAATGTTACAATAATGCAAAGGAAAGGTACGAATAAACCAATGAACGATGAATAAACCAGGAATAACCTCGAGTGCCTCCACCCGGTGGTGTGAAGTGTCCTACCGAGGTCGTATGGCCGGGCTCCTGCTCGTGCTGCTTGCTCGAATCTGGGAGAGACTGGGAGTAGCGGCCGAGTCGATTGCGCCATCGCCAATCTAGTACCGCCCATGCTTCTTGCCTCCTCCCACCCTCATGACGTCTTCTCCATCAAGGTCCTCGGTGCTCGAATCATACTGTGGCCCATGGACCTCCCTTGCCATCGATGTGTACTCACTGAGGCAGTTGTGAACGGTCGCATTGTTGTATGCCTTGGGCCCGTCCTTTGGGTTGTAGTCGACGTCGGACGTCGCCTTGCCCTTGTGGGCCATAGCAAATGCCTTGAAGATGGAGCAAGGCTGGCCACCATGTGACGCCGACTGCGAGAAAAACAGCAAGATGATTCGAAATCATGCATAATTGAGCATTAGAATAAATAAATGAATTCGCGTACCCATGTTTCTGCGTATCCGCTAAGGCTGCGGCTGCCTTGATGGTGTGCTACACTTGGCATCATCAAACGCCACTCCCGGCACAAGTTGTGCATCTCCTCCCACTCGCATGAGCACCACTTGTCCACCATCTGTTCCCAGCACTGGGGATGCGCGTCGCACCAATAAGGAATCATCTACAGGCCATCAAGTACATGACATATCAGAAGGTAAAATTAAGCCTACTTAATCTCAAAAGGAATCAGTATTAATGTTCTGTATTTACCTACAGGTACTGGTCCTGGGTCAGCGTCATGCTCCTTGCGTCCCTTTTGGTGACCTTCGTTCCAAGGACGGTCCCGTGGTAAGTTATGACGGCCTGGATGCGCGCCTCGTAATGCATGTCCATAATGAGTTTTTTGTAGCATTTGGTAGCCACCGCATCCGCCCTGGCCTCATGTCCGTCCTGGCATCTAAAGAAATCCTGCATACAAACATGATGTATCCATTCATTATTTCAAGAATGTCCAATGAATGCGATGTATTGAGCAATGTAGTGCGAGGAGGACTTACCCATAGCTCTTGCTTCACCCGCTCCGCCTTGTTGTTGAATACCCTATGGGCCCGATCTACAGCATCGGGGGCGGCGGTGTAGTGGTCAAACGAGTAGGCCAGCCCCATCACTCCGGCGTACTCAACCAGGCCAGGGAAGTGCTCCTTGCATAGAAGACCGAGGATGCCATTGACTTGGCGTGTGTGAGCACCTCCACTCGCCACAATCATCCAGTTCCTCGGTGAGCAGTATGACCGGCAAGCGTTGGAGCTGAGGGCGTGCCTTCGGCGCACCGATGAAGCCAAGATCTTCAACCGGATGCTCTAGGTGCAGCTGGCCGAAGCGCATGCCAGTGCTGCAGCTGCTAAGAGCCGGGAGACTACCATGTCGGAAGCCCTGAAGGAGGCTGAAGATCGGCATGTCCATCAGCTGGGTGAGGCCTATCTATTCACTAGGGCCAAGCGGAGGACACTGGCTGTTGATAGGTAGGATGCCCCAATCTTGGAGGGGATCCCTATCCACCCACCTGAAAGAAGGAGAACCAGTGATGCAGAACCTCTAGCACGTCCACCTTTGGAAGTGTTAGAAGCAGAGCCCTTGGTTCGTCTCACTCAGCCATTGCCATGAGAAGATGTTGATCCGTAGCCAGGGCAGTAGAAGAATCCGCTGAGCCCAGGAAGGAAGATGCGTGGTTTAGGGTAGATTAGTGCCTTGGGATGATGTACCCGTAGCAGTAGTGCTTTTCGTCATTGTCCTCTAGTATTGTACTCTTGCCGTTGTGTTCGTCCGTAGTGTGAGATTGTCCGACCATTGGTGAATGCTATGCCGTGAATGGGAGCCTGAATGCCTTTATGATGTATCCGTATAAGACCGTTCGGAATATAAAATTTGTTATTTCGCTGTGTTTATTGCGTTCATCTACTTTAAGTCCCGTTAGACGTGCTTAAAGTTTTCAAGTGCAATGTTAAGTGAGATACAAGAGAAGTTACCATTCAGATACCAGCAGACCAGTCGTGATTGGATAACATTGGACACTGTATCGACTAATTGTGGATGGCCCAGCAGAACACTTGAATCTCTTTAAAACAAATCCGTCGTTGGATTTGAACTCCTTGTCCCTTGTTGTGAAGGGAACCCTTGTTGTTTGAATCTTCCCTTGCAATACTCCCCTTATTCTATGGTCTATGACCCCACCGCCTTCATGGCGTGTAAGTTGGTAATAGTTGCCTGGTTAATAGCTTATGGTGCCGCGACGAAACCGAGGGCTCCCTAGGGAACAGCTGCCACATGGTGATGCTACTTGGCACGCGCTGGTATCGAGGTTGTTAACCAAGTACCTTTACCAAGTTACACCGCCATACCATTTTGTTACAAAATTTTCTCCCTCAAAATGTTCAGGTGTTCAAACGGGAAATCCACAATGGGTTGATGACATAGTGTTCTCTCAAGGTAAGCAAGAGGAGGTGGTTTTGGAGGAAGAAAGTATGACATGGTCCCAGTCCACATGAAAGATGGATGTGGTCGAGTAAGGGAAAGAATAAGAAGAGTAGTAAGCAAAGTTAGCCTCGGGTAGTCGGGAGTGATTGTAAAAGCCTGAGTGTACGTCATGTCCCTCGTCTTGTGTTTAGTTGACCGCACTACGTATGCCGAGTTATTACGTTGCGTGTCCTGCGAACGCTGTCTGTGTCGGGACCTTTAGCACCCCGTTTTCGCATGGCCGCGACATCATGCCGCACTCGCCGACCTTTTGCACTGTGCGCTTTTCCTTTTTCCTGGTGTCCGATCGGCTCTCGACTCTCATGCCTTCGTCCCCGTACCAGACCCCCCCTTCCCCTCACTTCTTTTCTTCCTTTGGAGACGCGGCCACCCGCATGCTTGCCTCGTCGAGCAGAACCCCCCCTCTCCTCTCCTTTATTTCCACCTCTGCCCACTCGCGCAGGGAGCACACCATGTCCGCTCTTATCTCCATAGCATGAATCGCCTGTGTACCCTATCCATGATGTCTCCACTTCTGGTGTGTTGCGCCCCACCTCCATTAGCCGCTATAAAATACCCTTGGTCCTTGCTCTTCTTCCTCATCCCCATTCCCCTCGCATTCAGAATAGAGCTACGAGTTCCAGTCGTCATTCGTGGGACTAGGTTCGTCAGTCAGAGGTGATTGTGTAATCTGAGAAGAAGAAAGGATCTGGTTTTCGTCGAAGAAGTTCAAGTCTACCGTTGATTAGTCGATCCTAGGATTCACGATGTTTTACTTCTCAGTCGACTGTTTTTGGATCTGTTGGACCTACGCCATGTTTTGGATCCTCATTATCTCGTTGTTTCTCCATTGTCCTCGTCTATCCCGACTTCTGGATTAAGTCTCGGTTGTATTTGGTTGCTCTTACCCATGTATTCCTAGATCCCCATGTGGTTTAGTATTCGAAGTCGTGTAATCTTTTGGGAAATCCCTGATCAACGGAATGTAATCGCGTTTCCCCTTTTCTGGTTCTCGCTTTGAATCTCGGGGCAAGATTCTTTTTAAGGGGGGTTGGTTGTAACACCTGGTGTTACGAGCTCGTTTAGCACCACAATTTAGGCCTAAGAAAAATTTCCAAAACGAGTTTATCGGGTTTTTAATTTAAAACGTACTTGAGGTGATAAGCGGATCATGTGTGACTTAGTTTTGTGGACTCAAATAAACGATCAAGTTAAATCACGCCGTGCGTAGAAATATTTAGAAATGTTGAATGATGATTCTGGCGAATGGTTCATTCTATTAGATTAAGCATGCAAAAGCAAGTTTTATGAATAAAATAAATACATTAATAAATAGAACAATATATATACTCTCGGGTTTATTTTGATAAGCACAAACTGATGTGAGATAGCGCAACAGCTTAGCAGCTTCATTTATTTTTCCTGGCGCGACGTGAAGCGTACTCGCCTGGCGTTGCTATTGATCACTGTCTTGTTCTCATCGTGGCTTTATATTTTTCTACATTGCAAAGTCTCCTCATTCATCCCCATTCATGCTCCCCGGCCATTGCTTTTACTTCTCTCTTGATTGCTTTTGTCTGCCTTCGCTAGTCCTTGCTGCCTCTGCTGTCTCCGTGGCCAGCGAGCAAAGCTCCAATTCATGAGTTCCCATGTCACTGCCTCGGCCTACCTTGTCCCTGACCTTGCTTGTCTTCTGCCGCCGCTTGTCCTTGCTCCACTATTGCTCAGTCGTCGCAGATCAATCTGAGTCAGTCCTGCCGCCCCTCCCTTTTTCTTCTCTACTGCGGAGGGGAGCCATCCCACGTCTGCCTCCTTTTCCCATGCATCACCGAACCCACTCCTTTTCCCATCACCGTGGCCATTGCCGGGCCATGGAAGCCACCGTTGCACCCTGCTGCTCCCACCTCCCGCGCGCGCGAGCCCCATGGCCGCACTAGACCCTAGCCCTGCCTCTCCCAGGCACCAACGCCTCCCCACGCGTGGCTCCTGCTCTGCCTTGCCTCCTCTCCACCGCGCGTAGGCACAACCGAGCCCCTTGGCCTATGCCGGAACATGGCCATGGCGCTACACCTATCGAGCCCCGCCACGTCCCTAGCCGCGTCTCCGTCGTTCGCCTCCCACAGCACCCTGCCATGGCCGGTCCGCTGTCGCCAGAGCTGCCCTAATGGCGCCATGCCTCGCCGCCCATCCACCGGGGGCCACGCCGTGCCGGTGCCGTGCCGCAGTGCTCCTCCTCCTTGCCTCCGTGGTTTTCGCCCGCAGCGCCGCCCCCAGTTTCCTTCCCCACATCGAGTGCCGTGGGCGAAATCGCTGCTGGCCGCGCCACCGTCCGCGTCACCTTGGCCTACTCCTCACGCTCCGTCCGCGCTCTACACCCCAATGTTCACGCCGCGCCAACCGTGGGTGCTCGGTGGCCGCCGTCGCTGTGCCCCTTGGCCCGCTCCGGACCATAGGCCACAGCGCACCATGCCTGGTCATGGTCGGGCACCACTCCGAGCCGGACCGGTGGCTCCATAGCGCTCCACCTCCTATCACGGGCCGCCATGCCCATAGGGACCTCGAGGCTCCCTTGGTCACGCCGCCGATGCTGTGCCCCACCCCAGCCCTCGCTTTCCTCTTCGCGTGCGCGTGGGTGCCCTCGCTCGCGTTCGCCTAGGTCCGCGTCGCCCCGCCCCGCTCCCCTTCCGGGACAGCCGTAGCACCTTGCCGCCATGTCCGCCGGTCGGACCATCATCTGCACCGCGCTCTGCTCCTAGGAAAGGAAGGTGAGAAGGGTATGAATCCACGTAGAGATTTTGTACAGGGTCCTTCCTACAAAATACGTGACTCGAGTGAATAGTGCCAATGTCCTGTGGGTTGATTTAAGTAAAGTAAGAGTGCAATTTAGCGCTGTCGCCGCTGTTTGGCCCTGGCTGTGTGGGCCGACCTGCTCGTCACTCCACGCGTGGGCCGTTGGCCTGCCTGCCGCTAGGCCGGCCGGTCATTGCAGCGTCGCGTTGGGCCACTCGCGCCCGCCTGGGCCGACTGGTTCCACCTCCGCTAGGCCGTCCGCATCGCCTGTCCCCGTGCTGAGCCGCCGCGCTCGTTCCCGCCGAGCTGGGCCGGTTCGGGGCCAGGGATCCTTCCTCTTTTTTGGTATTTTATTAATTTTAGTAATTAGCTGAATGTTTGGAGATTGGTAGTAAATCATAGAAAAATCATAAAAATGTCAAACCAGTTTTGTTAGTCTCCTAAAATCATGATCTACCTATTAGTATAGTTTGTTCACATAGTGTGATAATATTCTTGGAAGCTATATAATTAATTTATGGTACTTAATATTCTAAAATATAAACTTGTAGGAATTTCCATGATAAATCGGTAATATTGTTGAATCTGAAATTTGTATAGTAGGCTCCTAGCAATATTGGTAATAATTAGTTTGCTAAATAGATAATGATGTCTTATTTCGAATAATGAGTAAATCGATAGAATGAAATAAGGAAACAACTTAGGTTTATGTAACTAAAATAATTGTTGGGAAATAGTGTCTTATTCGACAACATGGACATGTAGACCAGCGTTAGAGCTATCTCGTTAGCTTGTGAGGCGTGATTGGGTTTCTAAGCATTTCGGCTGTCGTTGATTATTTACATCTATGCATTTGCATCAATGCATATCATATAGTTACGATGAAGAAGCAACGGATCCATTGAAGGATGATTGGGAATCCAAAGATAGTGTAATGGTATTCTCTCTAGGAGATGATGCAATGGGCTTTTCATTCAGTTTATGGTGGATGATCTGAAGATGCAAATACTAACTTTTGGCTATATTTTACCCAGGCAAGCCCTAGTGCATAACCCCTACTTTTCTGTGGTTAAAATTATATGTGTGCATTAAGTTTTTCGGAGTTGAATGAAACCCACTTGCATATATAAATCTTTATCCTATGAGTCTTACTAGTATGACAGGATCATGTAGAATACTATGCTATAGGACTTCGGTAGAAGTCGAGTGATTGCCTATCACTCGCGAGATATATAAAATATATTACTGTATTATTATCACTTGGAAAATATAAATGGTGGTAAGAAAAATGGTGACCGGGCAGGGATATGGTTTGTGTATTGGTGGGTGTAAGAGGTTGTGTCGCCGTGGACACGGGATATGGCTTGGTTACACTGCTTTCCCTGTTTGTGTTGTTTAAGGACTGGTCGTTGCATAAGGCATCATGGCCAAGTCACAGATTTATTATCCCGAGCACATACTTGTGTATGGGCACTTGGAAGACTTGTTGCTCTCTTGTCGTGGGTTCCGGCTCTTTCCGGACCGACTGTCAGGGTTTCTTTTTGGTGGAGGAGGTCCTTGCACCGCACTGAGTCCGAGACTCAGGGGCGGGGGCTTGGAGTCCCAGCTTGGACGGGACCTAGGACCCTAGGACAGGAGGGTGATGGGTTGGTCCTGCTTGTGCCCGGGGTACAAGCGGGGTGTGTGTTTTTGGGGTACCCAGCTGGGGGCATTGATTCGTGAATCGCCGAGCAATCCGGTAGGGCTTGTTTCATGTCTAACACTATGGTAAGAACTGAAAGATAAAAGATGGAATGGAAAAGGGAGTCTGATTGCTTACCACCTGCTTGAAAGTAGTACAGGTGCTTATATAGAATGGTTAGTTAATGAACTAATGCGAATCAAATATAAGGATGCACGCTTAGTAATGCTTCCTGCAAATGCAATAAACCCACAAGCCAGATAGCCTTGCTTATCCTTGGAGTCTTTTCTTTCCTCCTGTCGGGTAAGTCTTGCTGAGTACAATTGAGTACTCAGGGTTTTAGTCCCCTTATTGTAGGTGACAGGTGGATGCTAGAGCTGACCCTTATGTGTGGATACCTCCTGGTGGGCTCAGCGAGGATTCCTTTACGCTGCGATCGTAGTTTTTATTTATAACTCTTACTAATTGTTTTTATAAATGAAAGATTTATAATCTGTTGTCATAGCTTATATACTAATGCTTCATCATGCTATGAATATCTATTTATTTCCACTGTAATTCTGATCACATGTTTATATTCCGCTGTTACAATAAATTATTCATAACTCTGATAATATGATTACATTTTGTTGTTATAATAATAAATATTATACTCTGATGTTGTACTACAAGTGATGTAAGAAATGGTTAAGAATGATGTAAGCTTTATTCTCTCATTTGTGATCCTGATGACAAAAATGTGGATTTTCGGGTTCTCCCCTGGGGTGTGCCCGACGGAACCGAGTAATTTGGTGTTCTCCTTCGAGTGCTTAGTGTCTAATGGAAGACGAGCGCTCCCAGGAGGCATTAGATTAGACGGTTTTGCCACACCTCTGTGAAGCATGTATACTCCACCTATGTTGAGATAGCTTGTATTTTTTTGGCAAGCATGTATACCCAAATTAAGGCCCCACACAAGATTTTAGGTCAATGTTACAATCAATGTGTATCAACACATTATAATTTAACCACCTCAGTAGCATTCTTCTAGCACCAACTAGGGTCAAACAACAGTGCCAAGGAGGTCTATGAGCTATATCGGTTGGAGATGACAAGGTGGCATCGATGAATCCATGCCTCTGCTGTACATGGCCTTTTTCTCGGTACAGTCCAGAGCACACCGGATTAAGCTCGGCTCCGCACCAATGAACCAATGCCGCTCTGGGACAAGAAATTTCCCAGAGCACACCAGGTCTCTTTGGACATACAGTCCAGAGCGTACCGCAGCGGATGGCTCTGTGAACCTCGCGGCGTCTCCAATCTTCGTCGTTGCTCTATCTTCAGTAGCATTCTTATAGTACCTCTTGTATGCACCATTTTGGTGGACTACGAAGCATAATGATATCTATACATGGAGGGCTTTCTCCTGCAGAGAGGTCATGTATGTGGAAACTAGCAAGCAGAGAACGAACTAGAGAAATAAACAGCAAACAAACAGAGCTGCAAAATAAACACAAGTACTAGCCGTGGAGAGGCTCCCTAGCTAGGTGCCATTTTATAGGCTAGCTATCATGGTAGGTGAGAGCAGTGCTCCTGCTGTGGTGATCAGCTCGAGAACTACTAGCCCGTGGAGGGAATATTCTTATCACTGTCGTTTTGAAAAAAAAATCGATAGTGATAGGGGTCATAAGTGCTGGTTTTTAGAACCGGCAGTGATTCCATGTATCACTGTCAGTTTTTATGCAAAAACCAATAGTGATAGGCCTGGCAAATTAGCTACCGCTGCCGCATGTGCTCAGCTTTTATTTTTTTAAAATCAGTGCCACTACCGCAGGCTCTGGATTAAAAAAATAATTTTTTTGTCCCACCTGGGTTTCAAACCGAGGGAGCGAGAAAGAGGAATTAGTGGCTTAACCGCTGCGTTGAAGGAGAATTTATGTTAGAAAACATTTTGTTATCATTTTTATAGTTTAAGTTGAGGTTCATTTAATTCTGTAAAAATGTAAAAAAAAAGTTTGCCGCACCTAGGATTCGAACCAAGGACGCGGCCTTCACACTAGCTGGCTTTTACCACTGCGCTATGATAGGGAGTACATCAAGGTAGGTTTTCTTTTTTGTCTGATCCTCTGAACGGGAGTTAATTAATTCAAGGTCCAGATTATAGAGCCTTAACTGCTGCACTAGCATTAGGGATTACGTTAGTTTAGGTTATGTTTTTTCTTTTATCAGTTTAGTGTATGTAAATACATATAATTTATTGTAAAATAATACAAATATTTGTGTCTCGATTATTTAATTCCATGATAATTAATTAATGGTATATAATTATCAAATAATAGTATTTCTGAACATCATCTCAA
The DNA here is from genome assembly GCA_904845875.1 of Miscanthus lutarioriparius. Lineage (NCBI taxonomy): Eukaryota > Viridiplantae > Streptophyta > Magnoliopsida > Poales > Poaceae > Miscanthus > Miscanthus lutarioriparius. The sequence continues at coordinate 12,760,547 of CAJGYO010000009.1, read as the reverse complement.
TATTTGATTACATAGTCAATTATTTAATTTTAGAGATGCGCATAAAATATAAATTAGATTACATAGTTGATGAACAATGTCCGAATAATGATTACATACTTAACAATAATCTAACTATCTTTAGGTGCATCATAAATGATGGCCTCATTGTGATCAAGCCGTACATAAGCAGGTTCATCACCCTCTTGAAGGATAGGTAGGTGTACGTTTGCCTCGAATGGAGGCATTTCCAGATAGCCCCTGTAGTCTTCTTCGTCTGTCACTCCATCGACACCGACGATCTTTCTTTTCCCTTGTAGGACTACTTTTAGCCTTTTTTTTGTCTTGTTGTCCCTTGCATAGAAGACTTACATAACATCTCTTGCAAGGATGAAGGGGTCATCTCTGTATGCGGTCTTAGTGAGATCAACGGTAGTGAACCCTTCGCTGCCAATGTTGATTTTCTCGAGCCGGACCCACTGGCAGCGAAAAAGAGCTGCCTTCAACGGACCGTAGGCTAGCTCCCATATCTCCTCTATGAAACCATAGTATGTCGCCTACACGTTGCCGTTTTCGTCGTGAGCATCAAAACGAACACAACAATTTTGGTATGTGCTCTTTTCATCTTACTTTTTTGTGTAAAATGTGAATCCATTGATCTCATACCCTTGGTACTTAAGATATGTACTCGATGATCCCTTGGCTAAGGCATCCAGTTGATTACCCAACTTTATTCCAAGCAAGCGGCATCGCAACCAGTTGACAAATTCCTCCTTATATGTTTTATCCAGCCAAGCCTGTGACCTGCTTGGATACAGAGTTTGCAGTGATTGCCTATGCTCATCAATGTATGGTATCACACCCTTGGCTTGCTGAAAAACAGCGAACTATGCCTGTCTGAAAGAAATAGGGTCATCTACTGTAACAGATTTCTCCCCAATCGTTCCTTTGCCATGTAGTCTTCCCTCATGATGAGATTCTAGAAATCTGACCCTTTTGATGTCCAGATAATATGTGCAGAACTCAATGGCCTCCTCCGTTGACCATCCTTCAACCATGCCCCCTTCTGGCATGAATCTGTTCCTAACATAGCTCCTGAAAACTTTCGTCAATCTTTCGAAAGGGAACATCTGATACTGGTGTATTGGGCCAAGGGCTCTAGTTTTGTAACAAGATGGATGAGCAGATGCAATGAGATATCAAAGTAAGTCGGCGGAAAATGCATCTCAAGCCTAACGAGAGTTTCGGCTATGTTCCGCTGCAGCTGCTCTAGCGTGGACATATCAATGACCTTTTTCGAGATCACATTGAAGAACGAGCACAACTTTATGATTGGGCCATGGACCTTTGGGGGGAGGATACCACGCAGGGCAACAGAGAGCAGCTGAGTCATAATGACATGATAGTCATGGGCCTTCATAGGGCCATAGTTGAACTTGAGTTCTCTCATGTTCACTAGCCTCTTCGGGTTCTCTAGCTCCACGGGATGCAGCTCCTTCCTGATTCCAAAGTGTTGCATATTCAGGCATCTGGCTAGTGAATCCTCCGATGTCCCCTTCGGTGTCCATCAAGGTGTTAAGCGTGTTAGCGCACACATTTTTAGTGATGTGCATGGGATCAAGACAGCGACGTACACTTAGAAATGGCCAGTAAGGTAGTTTCCAGAAAACTGATTTTTTCTTCCGAACGCTCCCATCAGGCGCTGCTACTGCATTGTCCCCCTTCCCAAGGACAACCTCCAGTTTGTTGAGTTCTCAAAGTATCGTAGGCTCGTCTTGATATTTTGGAGCTAAGCGTTTCTTAATAGTACCGTTGAATTCTTTTCTATTCCTGCGGTAAGGGTGATCCTTAGGTAGGAACCTACGGTGTCCCATATAAACTATCTTTAAGTTATTTGGTAGATTTACCGCATCGGTATCGTCCAAGCACTCGACACATCTAGAATAGCCTTTTGTCTTCTATCCGGACAACGAACCTCGACCTAGCAGGTCGGTCATTGTAGCGATAAGTACTCCCTTGATCGTGACATGTTCCTTTTTGTCCTCGTCCCAAACATCCGGCACACCCTTTTCAAACATCTCCACTAGTTCATCGATCACTGGTTCCAGAAACACATCGATGTCATTCCCAGGTTGTCTTGGCCCTTGGATCAGTAGTGGCATCTGGATGTACAGACCCAAGGTGGAAGGTTGTATATACAAAGCGTCACTGCCTATGTGCTATGATTGCTTCTAACCTGGTCGAAATGATTCATCCCATCTGTGCTCAAAGCAAACCAAAGGTGCCTTACCTCTCCACCGATGTCCTTATAGAACATAGTATTGACAGTCCTCCAGTCATGCCCATCGACGGGGTGCCTCATCATTGTATCTTTCTTACGCTCTTCACCATGCCAGTGCAATAGCTTGGCTAATTTTGCAGATGCAAACAGCCTATGCACCCGGGGAGCTATAGGAAAATACCAAACGACCTTTACGGGACCTCATCTGGTCTTGGTACCCTCATCTAACAGCCCTTCCTTGTACCGTGGAGCTTCACACTTGGGGACTTGTCCAAGTCTTTATATTTTTCTCCACGGTACAATATGCAATCATTGGAACACGCGTGGATTTTTTCAACCTTGAGGCCGATGGGGTAGATCATTTGCTTGGCCATGTATGTCTTTTCTGGCAACTCATTTTTTCTGGGAGCATTTTCCTTATTATACCTAGCAACTGATCGAAGCCTTTATCGCTCAATCCGTTTGTCGATTTGAACTCTAACAGCATGATGTCGGCTTCCAGTTTGCTCATTTGACAATTCTTATACAATGGTATTTTGCCATCTTGTCTCATTTTCTCTAGCTCTTTCAGCTGTCTTTCACTAAGACATCCGGCCTCTATATTACGTAGCAGCTGAGAAATGCCATCGTTATTATCCTCGGTGTCGTCAGCTAGCGTATTTCTAAACACATTATTAACTGTGGCCATAGGTTCCGTGTTGACACCAGGTTCCTCATCAACATCGTGGATGGCTACGTCAGGCATGTCCACATCATCATCGTTTTCCTATGGAACATTCGGACCAACCTCACCATGCATAGTCCATATCGTATAGTTTGGCATGAACCCCTGGTAATCAAGTGCGATCATATAGACTCAATTTGACAAAAGTTCCTTTGATTCTTGCAATCTTTGCATGAGCAGAAGACATGGTTCTCATTCCTAGCATGAGCTTTGGCATCGGTGATAAACTGGCTGACGCCATGCATGTACCTCTTGTCTGTTCGGGACAGATGCATCCACTCTCGATTCATCTCTGTATAAAAAAATATTGAGACAGTAATTACAAAGAATTAATAAGAAATTGAGCTTCATAACAACAATTGTATCTCGAAAGTATCATTTTTGGAAAAGATTATTGTACACTAATTATTGAAAAATTGAAATTGGTAGCCCCGGCCCTATAAATTGAAAATCGTAGTAAAAAACAATTATTGCACAATAATGAAGAACAACTATTCTACTCCATGCCACATAAAAATGGAGACACTTATTTTAAAAAAGACTAAAATTAGAGACATGTTATGAACAACAATGAAGCTCCAAACAATACCCATATAAATTAAAAAATGTAGCCCCATAAAAAAATTATTGCACAATAATGAAAGAACAATTATTCTACTCCATGCCACATAAAAATGGAGACACTAATTTTTTAAAAAAGTCTAAAATTAGAGACATGATCATGAACAAGAATGTAGCTCCAAACAATACGTTGTTATGTGACACATATATTAATTTTCTCAACAAATGGTAAAAGAATCTACTCTACTTCTAAGAACTAATTATAGCATTACAAACTAATAATGATGATCTTGACCACCATGAAATAATTAGCTAGAAATTTAAATATGTTCATAGACACCAACTTTTTGGATGATGGATTCACCACAATTTGAGCCTTGCACAAATGTCTAATTGGAAAAGTGCTCCCTAGAATGTAGAAAGAACTAGAATGAGAATCAAGCAATGTAGCCATCAAAACAAAGCTAATTAAGCAACAAAATCAAAGAAGTGGATGTTTGTTACTAACCTTAAAGCAAAAAGATCGACACATTCTTCAAAATCCAAGCGCTATCTTCATGGTGAAGAGCAGCCGCAACAATGGAGGGAGGAGCCCAAACGCGCGCCTCTATTCTCGGGCTGGAAGAGAGGAGGAAGGAGAGGACGGCTGTAGCCTTTTTGTGCTGTAGGCTTATCACCGTCGGTTCTTGGCATTAATCGGCAGTGATATGTGGTCGTCAAGCCACTGCCGGTTAGAGACACAAACCGGCAGTGATAGTTGTCGTCACTGTCGGTTTGGTCACATCCCAAATCAATTTCTGGTTTTTAGAGACAAGAACCGGCAGTGAAGGATCAACACTACCGGTTCTCCTAATTCCGGCGGTGATGAGGCCGGTAGTGAAGTGCTATTATGTAGTTGTGTATGTTTGTGAACTCATACATTAGGTGAACCTTGTGATTTGTAATGTAATCCGTGACATTTGTTGTATGTCGAGAGACTCCTGTATTTGTTAGATTGTGGAATGTAACCTAAGTTGTACTAGTAAGACATTGTAATAAACTCGTATCGTGTACTATTTCATTTATGCTCTCTTATTGTAATAAACTCGCATGGCGAGTAGTTAGGTGCTCGAGAGGCAAGACCTTCAAAACGGCAGGAGGAAGAATTGAAGCTCGTCGGGCTCGGCTCCTCCGGAAGAAGAAAACGACGAAGAAGATGAAGACGCAGAGGCGAATGTTCCTCCAAAACAATGAGGAAGGGGAAACTTCCCGTTCACCGAACGTTATTTGTCCTCCACCGATTTACATTACCTATGGCATTTTATCCTAGGGAAGGTGCTCTTTTAGGTTTGTCACTAGAAACTAAAGCGGTGTTGCCACGCTTGTTTGCCGATGATTAGGCTACCTCACAATGTCAACGTGGAGTAGAAAGGATCGCATACGCATTAATGTAGGATATTCCAATCATAATGATATTCCAGAAATGGAGGCATTTCAAAGGAGGTAAAGAGATGGACATTCCCACAGATAATTAGAATCGCATTAAATCATGGTAGGATGAATCCTTAAAAATTACTACACGAAGAAAAATAAGTAGGATCGACGTATAAAATGTGGCTGTACTTAAATATATTGTATCTTTTCTGAACTCCAAAGTGAGTTTATGGTCTTTGAGAAATATAAAAAGCAGGAAAGGTAGCAGAGAGACTTTACACTACTAGAGAACAGACTTTAGAACGATGTCCCAATTTAGCATTAGCCTCGGTATTTTTTGCCTCCGGGACTAAAGGACATTTAGTCCCGGTTGGTAATACCAACTGGGACTAAATGTTCCTTTACTCCCGGTTGGAGCCACCAACCGGGACTAAAAAGTCCTCCAACCTTTAGTCCCGGTTGGTAATACCAACCCAGACTAAAGGTAGACCCTTTAGTCCCGGTTGGTAACACCAACCCCGACTAAAGGTCCCCCGATGGGTTAGTTCAAAAGGAAAGCATCCCATCCATTGTCAGATGTGTTGTGTAGGTGGGGTGGTAAGCTTCGCGCGAGGCAGTGCATGAGGTCTTGGGTTCTAATCTTACGGGGCGCAGCGGTGGGAGGCATTATTTTTTTTAAACTGGGAGGATCTTTAGTCCCGGTTGTGGCAAACCGGGACTAAAGATCCCCACCTTTAATCCCGGAATGCTGGTCTCGGTTGGGAAACCGGGACAAAAGGCCTTTCCCAACCGGGACTAAAGCCACGTTGTGTAGTAGTGTTACAACCTATGCTATGGACACTTGACTGTACTCCTCTAGAGATGATGGTACGATTGGACAAAAATTCAATTTTAGTAAAGAGATCAGATGTCAACCTTTAGAAATCACGGTCACCACTTAACACTTGTTACAATCTCTTTGGCATAGGTAGTGAGCTAAAGGTGAGTTGCTTGCCTATGCTCTGCATCATTAGCCGCCCCCTTCGCTAACTCCACTGCTGCCCCTGGATGGAGTCATGGCATAGAGCACAAAACCGATTTATCATAATCAAACCAATCATCAGCTGTTGCCTGCTACAAGAAAGTAGGGCATGGAAAATTCATCAAACAGAAGAAATATCAAATGCCTAAATTAGGATATGGGGATGAAATTCACGTGCAAAAAAACTAAAATAGAATCAGAACTAAAATCCACGAAACATCAATTAATCAACACATTTTGCTCATGCCCTATTCCAGCTAACCTGCGTAGAATGCAAATCAATTAGCCAACGACCATGGCACAAAATAAAGAAAGAAGCTCTCACGCACGCACACAAGAAAGATCGAAGCAAGGAAGATTCAGAGTTTTTTTTACAGGAGGTCTGTGACCCCTACTAGAATTCAGAGAAAAATGGAAATGATTTCTTTCCCCACTCTTGAGGATCGCACACAATCTGAGGTGGCGTTGTTCCGTGGAGGAAGACACCCGGAGCATGATCTGGATATAACTTGTGAGCTAAGGGCAAGCCTCAAATTTTATAGTCCAATCAGCATAGGTTCACCACAAAGCCTCCACTAATCCTAGAAAATCCATTTCATAGCTTCTTCGCGTTGTAGTCGAAGCAGAGGCCGAGGCCGGTGAACCCCAGGTCCTCGTACTCCCACGCCCCCAGCCACTCACCGCATATAGAATAGAACTGACAAAGGACACATAATACAAGTTCTTTGTTCTAATTTATTATGCCTTAAGCCCAAGATCGCATAGGCAAAAATAATCATTCACGTGTGATCACACCGAGAAGCAATCAATTTTTAGATGCATTCTATAGTTCAATAAAATACAAGCTAGTGTCAGCTGACAGGAAAAGCAAGGTTCCATGACCTAAGCTAGAAGTTAATCCTGTTATCTGGGTTCTACACTTGCTAAACCAAACCACTCTGATAAAGTATGAGTCTATCAAAGATTGTGAGGAACCATGATAGTCATATGTACAGGACAGGTGGTCCTTTGTCAAACTATTCAACAGGACATAATGCAAAGATACTATTTAATGTCTACAAAAATTTAATATTTTTCGCAACATAAAGCAACTAAAGCATATAAATTATTATAATGCAAAGATGGTTGTGCATATGCATTTCTCCAGGTAAGGCCACATCACAACAGATCCAATAAAATTGGTGTTGCAACTTGTAGAGCCATAGGGAATTTTTTTTGCATTTATCAAATTCTGCACATTATAATAAATAAAGAATTGTTTGGCTAGAGTAACATATGCAAACATATTTTCCACGGGTAGAGGATAAAGTTATGAATCTAACAAAATTAATTTCACATTATTTAGATCTACAATTATTTTCCTAGGATTTTCACAAGTTTCTGCATGGATTTGTACAAATGTGCAAGTTTAGCTTGTACTGTTCGAGAGGACGAAGGAGCAAACTTGCCGTAGATCCACATCACAGAGCATTCAAAGTGGTGCGTCTGCCTCGCAGCGTCACGCTGCTAGCCTGCCTCCCGCATCCGCCCGACCCACCGCTCGCGCCTTTTGCTGCCTGTAGCGCCGCCTGGGGACACCACGCTGGGGTCACCGTGGGAGGGGGCCCGCCAGGGCGCCCCCGCGCCGGGGTGGCCGCAGCTGCCATGCCCGCGCCCGCACCCCTGCCCGAGCCAGGGTCACCGGGGCCGTTTGGGCCGCCACCCTCGCCGGGAACGCCGCGCCTGCACCCCACCGTGTTGGGAGGAGAAGAGAGGTGTGGGAGTGAGCAAAGTATCGGCCCGCGAATGTTCGCGTTGGCTCGGGTTGATGATAAAGCAGGTACGAGACCCGACCGATTCGCAATTGGATGAACCAGATCGCTTTGTCGCCTGATCCAACGGCTCTCGGCTTAGCGGGCGACGTGGCACGACAATTTACCCAGTTTTGGTGCACGAATCGTATATAGAGTGTTGGGCGCCTCGGATGCCATTGTACTGTTGCTTGTACTGTTATAACATTTCATCTTTATGCTTCGAGTACTGAGATTCCACTCTATTCCCATTATAGTACCGAAACAGTGGTTTCCACTGTTGACGTGAACACACACTAAAAAGCATACACTATGCTCCCTCCGTACCATTTTATTTGCACATCTGAGTGCAGGCACGAATATCAAGGAGACATGCAAAATTACAATAATACCCCTGAGAAGTTCAGTCTGATTCCCAATCTCCTAAGCTCTCACGCCCTCTGCAGGTTCCCAAACTCAACCTTTCAAAGGTTCCAGGCTGCGTCCCGTCGCTACCTCATCGTCCTCGCCCACGAACAGCCAAGAGCAAGCTGCCGCCTCATTCGAGCTCGCCCAACACACGACACTACAGCCGCGGCCGACCTCGGGCGCTCGCTGCCGCCACCTCAGCACCTCATGCTCCGGCCGCAACGGTGGTCAGGCCCCGTCACCGTCTTCCACGCCGACGGGGACCAGCTCGCGCCGCCTGCGCGCACCCGCTGTGTTGCGGTGGCTCCCGACGGGGACGAGCTTGTGCGTGGAGCACCAGCTGCGGCTCGGCTGCGCCGGCGTCCGTGTCCACGCCAAGCCCCTATTCTCGTGACCCTGTGGATGAGCTCGTGTTGCCCGTGGCGGCTAGGCCGGGGCTCCCACCGGCCGGAGCTGAGACTTGGATCCGTATCTCTGGAATTGAAGGGAAGGGAAGGACCGGGCTTCCTGTGCTTGGAGTGCAAGGGGACGGGAAGATGAACAGGTCTAGTGGCTATGCGATGAGTTCGTAGACTCCATGAGAACCATCTAGACGGAGGGATAAGATAAGGCTCGACGTCCGTTTTCCCTTTTTTTAATTGACAAATCAATAAACGAGTGGACAGGAAGACCCGCAAGATCTGTTTCTCGGTTTTTTTAATTCTGTTAGCTCCGGGCTCTGTCAAGACTGTGGGCCTGTACCTACATCTGTCCGCTGTGTGATCGATTAATATGTGAAAAAATTTGAATTCCAGATGTGCAATTAAATGGGGACGGAGGGAGGAGTGATTATACTTTACTCCCTCTGCCCCGTATTAGCGCGTGTTCAGTTGGATCCAAAATCCCAAAAAGTGCTACAGTACCTGTCACATCAAATGTTTACGGCCCATGTATGGAGTATTAAATGTAGATAAAAAAAAAACTAATTGCACAGTTTGGTGAGAAATTGCGAGACGAACGTTTTAAGCCTAATTAGTCCATGTTTAAACACTAATTATCAAATAAAAACGAAGGTGCTACAGTAACCCCAATTTCCAACTTTCTGAAACTAAACAAGAGCTTATTTGCACATCTAAAGTTGAGCGCGAAAACCAAGACAGCTGCTAAAATGACGTTTTTGCCCCCGTATGAAAGTGACTGTACAGAGGTAGAAGGCCGTCTCCGGATTAACAGGAAGCATCGTCTATTTTTTTAAATACAGCTGATGATGGAATGAGTGGTTGAGAAGACTCCTTACTCTGGGACGGGCTGCATGCGTCCGTCAGGTTCAAGGCTTCAGGCCTATGTGACCGATTAATGTTGGAAATTTTTTGAACACGAGACGAGCGATTAATCCGGGACGGATGGAGTAGACTGCAAGGACCCTGAGCGTGAAGCCTTTTTAGGCGGATGGGACTCCACACTTACACCTACGTCCCTGCACCTGCAAAGCCTATATGTACCATTTCTCAGGATGATTGAACACGACGAGCTACTGGGGAGCAGTGCATCTCCATCTCAGCACTCCTTATATTGAACCCCCTCTCCCGTATCGTTCCACGCCTAATTACATAGTTTGTAACTAATTTGCGAGACAAATCTTTTAAACCTAATTAGTCTATGATTTGACAACATGATGCTACAGTAAACATATGCTAATGACGAATTAATTAGGTTTAAAAAATTTATCTCGTGGAGTACTGACAGATTATGTAATTTATTTTTTTATTAATATCCGAACACCCATACAACATCCTCCTATTACGTCTCCTAGATTTTAGTCATCGGATCGCCTATTGCAACCATCACTTCGCCAGGTTCTTTTGGCCCAACGGAGTATGAGGCAACCTCGACGAGTTCCCTCTGGAGGACAGGGCTAAGTACGCCCCTCCAAACTCCGTTAGGCCTTATGACGACCGCCAGGATGCGTGACCAATGTGTCACCATGGCGTGGCTTGTGTCGTCCAGCTCTATGATGGCTACGGTGATGGAAGCTGCCATTTCTTTCGATGCCCATATGGGTTGGTGAGTCAAGTTATTACTTCATTACTCTTCCTAAGCTTCTCGTGCTACAAACTAACGTCACGTTCAGTCCTATCTCGATGAAGGAAACTGCCGCTATGCCAAGTGGGTCGATCCACCACTTCCTGAGCCAACCCAAGAGTACATACACTACCTCAAGTGCAAGATCTTTGACCTGGAGCATAATTGCAAATCCTTGGGCGGTTGACATCGCAGGTGACTTGATTTGTACCGATCCATGGTGCAAGTGCCCTACCACCACAAGGATCACCCCCATCTCCGCCATCCTCTGGGGGTGCTGGCTACTATGGAGCTGGGCCGTCGTAGTCCTCGCAGAGCCAGTTCTACTAGGAAGTAGACATGGCGGTTTCTCCGGCTATTTCAATTACGTAAGGCACGCTAGGTTTAGCAACGGCACTGGTTTACGATAGCATCCGTGCCGCACATGCCACTGCAATCTATAATTAATTGGTCACCCTAGAGTCGTTGTTGTTCGTATGTTGTGCACGAATTTCGTTTGTATCTGGTGTAATCTCGCTGGAAACAGCTATGTATCTAATGGCCAGGAGTTAAATCATTTTCAATTATTTTTTTCAATCACTCTACCTCTCTCAAATTACGAAGTTACATATTGTAATAAAACTATATATTTCACTTTTAAAAATATCATACATAATTACACGAAAAATAACTAATCAAAATTAAAATAGAGTTATAGCCGTTTCAACCGGCTATAGCATCCACCACCCAAATAAACCCAGCTAAACTAGGCTGTTGCAGCCTGCCGCCGTTTGAAACTGCGGTACCCCAGCTACTGCCGTACGAAACGGCTGTGCAGCGGTCCGGCCCTCCTACCGCCGCCTTTTCAAGCGGCGGCATAAGTCCATTTCTGCAATTTTTTCGATCTACTATTTATTTCTGTAAAATCGTAAAAAAAAAATAAAAATAAAAAAATACAGTTTGTAAGGTGATCTACACGAACAGGTTGAGAAGCGGCAAGGAGGCCGAACTGGGCCTGTCTTGTTGCATGATGATCTGTGGAAGGCCCAGGTAGCCAAAATCATCCTCCGTAGTAGTAGGCCCGCGGTGCCTCCGCATGTGGCCGCCAAGGGCCTGGCCAGTCGAGAAGCCCAGCCCACAGGTGCCGCACGCGTGGACGGCCACCTCCTTAGGCCGGAGCTTCGTCGCCGGCTGCCGCCTGAGGTGGCTGGTCCGGTGGCCGCCGAGCGCCTGGAACGTCATGAACTTCCGTCCGCACGTCCGGCACTCGAAAGCGTCGCGCCCTCGGCGGCGACGACGGCGCTTATTAAGTGGCAGCACCGCCGTGCCTGCAGCTTCCTCGCTGCTGGTGCTGCTGCCGGATGATGAGCCGCACGACAGAGAGAGCAGAACGTCGCATGCCGCTCGCTGGTGGTGGTCTTCTTCTTCTTCTCCGAGAGGGTAGCTGTTGTTGTCATCTCCCATGGCGATGGCGTCATCTCTGCCACGCTTCATTACGGAGGTTCTTAGAATCGTGCTAGCTCCCTTGCTAAAATTCTTGAGGTGTAATTTTGCAGGCATGGGAATTGAAGATACATAGGTGCTGCATACTTGTATATATAGCCAACCAGCAGCTGAATGTTGAGTGCGAATATAATGGGACATGGAAATGATCGAGAATATATATGTTCCGTCGTTTTAGACTTGACGCACACGCGGTGATGTCCATGACTCCACACAAGTCTCCTACTAGTAAGTTTCATACCAGCGGCAAGACAAGAGCTAGGCAACGTCGCTCTTTGTCGGTTTGGAATAGTTCCTCTTTTGGGCCCTGCTTAACAAGTCAAGCTATTTCATTACACTACCTGACAAGTAAGTAATCACCTGCTTTAGTAGTGCCAATTGGGAGCTTAGTGACCAAGTAATATTCTTCTCTATCGAGACAGCAGAAAGAACAAGTACTAATTAATTAACTTACTGATAAAGTTGCATGAAGTGCGTGCTACGTACTGGAATAATGTGCAATAGTGCCGGTAGCTTTCTTGTGTATATCCTCCTCCTTTGTTACCTATAAAATGACATGAACAGGCTGGTGGGGTGCCTAGCTAGTACACGTCTTTGACTTCATGACCAAGTTATTTAGGACTTGGAACGAACTATGACCACAGTAGTGTCACCACCAACACGGCTATATATTCATCCATATGACGTTAATTTTAGATATATATTATAAGATGATGAAATTAGTGTTGATTTATGTGCACATATACTTATTAAATGTCAATCACTAGCAACACGGCTATTATTGTTGATTGATGTGTATGTGGATATATAGTTAATTAATGTCAATCACTAGCTAGTATGAAAGGAATATATGGGCAAACTAACTAACTAAGCAAGACATATATATCTCAGAAACAAGCTAAGCTAAGATATATAAGAGAATAATTAACTTATATATAGCCCCTTAGCATGTATGTTGCTAATAATATATAAAATTAGGACTTGCTAGTCGTGGTCTTGGGGAACAAATAAAGTTAGCTTATGTCCTTACGCATATCCTTATCTTTGTTTCTTGGGCATATCCTTACCTTCGTTTCTTGTCCTGAATCGTAGAATCTAGCACCATTTATGAAATATCACTCCTAAGGAAGTTGCTCAGAACTTGGTGGCCAAGTATACTACTTCTGATCACTTTCAGTGGCACACATCGACCTCTCATGAAGTTTCATGGAAATTCACCTGATTTCCTCTCTACCAATCAACAAAATGCCGCTTGTTGGAGCAACAAATAGACACTACTACTGGTATGTACTCCCTCCTGTTAGTTGATCTCCACCAATAGGCCCGCCCTTGGATCTGCGCCCTGATCGGGGGCGCCCAACCCTAATATGGTTGGTGGGCCCCTGTTGCATAGCACTATAAAGAGATGTGGGGTCAGGGCTCTAACTATGAGGTTGACCGGAGCCGCCATGAACCACCAACAACGAAACCTAACCTGGTCTAAAGAGAGTGCTGCTAGCGACGGGAAGACCCACTGACTTCGCCGTCACCACTGGACAGCGGCACCTCGCGTCACCGTCGCCTCTGCATCGCCACCACTACGCTGGACTCCACCGCGCCGAGCTCCCACTCACTGGCGTCCACGCGGCTGCGTCGCAACTGCGCCAGGGCGAAGTAGAGGAATCGGTTTCTCCATCTAAGTAAGATATGTATCCCCTGATCTACATTACAGAGGTACTGTGTTTTATAACACCTCCATCCTAAATTAATATTCGTTTTTTTTTGGTACATAGCTTTTGATATATATCTAGATATATGTTGTATCTAGATATATATAGAAAAAATTATGTATTTAAGAAAAAGCAAAAATGAACAGTAATTTGGATGGAGGGAATATATTTTAGATGCTTCGATGTTTTGAGAAATGGATGCCAAAAGACCTGTTCTCTTCAACCTATAAGCCAATGGTTGGTGCCTATGTAGGCTATAAATGCTTCCAATCTTCCTGAAAAATAGTCAATTATGTATATTTGCACACTAAGCGATGAATGAAGACCATGGCAAGTGTCAGATCCTGTAGCCATCAACATGGCGCGCATCAAGAGCAGGACTGCACCAGAGGGAGTTTACAGCCCGGCTGCACCAAGTTTTTTTCCTTCGCAGGTAGTGGGGGTGCCGGCTGCCGGGGACTGAGGGAAATTAATTCTCTACGGCGGTGCCGCACAGGCCTGGCGTGTGACACCGCCCAGGATTCTTACCGTGGCCAGAGCCCAGTAGGATCCAGAGCAGGCTTCGAGCATGAGCAGTCTGTTCGCTCGGTCATATTTGGCTTATAAGCTATGGCTTATCAGCAAACGAATAATATTTTTCTCTCACACCAAACCAGCCAACAGTATTTTCAGCCATGGCTTATAAGCCAAATAAGCCTAAATGAACAGGGCGGAGGAGAGTTGACGAGCCGAACAGGCCGTAGAGTCCGTGCATGAGGTGAGCTGACGAGCCGAGCAAACAAGCCGACAAATGCCTCCTTTCTATGCCCACATGAGGAGAGCTGCTGGCTTGAGAGCTTCGCTTAAATTACGGGTATCAGAACTTTCGGCCCCAAGCGGAACTTATGGACTTGTCCAAAAAATTCTAGTGAGGACCAAATTTCCAAATCCCAGAGAGTAGTGAACTAACTAATTATGAATTGAAATGCTCAAATACTAAATTGAGTTCACCACACGAATGGAGTAGTTGTACTAAGTGAATTCATGCCTTTGCTTGCTCCTCCACTTACACACAATATATATCTTGCCACCACAACAAATAATGCAATCACAAGTCAAAGCACACGGAGACACAAGGATTTATCCCAAGGTTCGGTCACAGCACAAAGTTGTGTCTACGTCTCCGTTGTTGAGGCGACCACAAAGGTCCTTAGAGTCTCTTTCAACTGCCCTCTTCCCAAGCGACCACAAAGATCAAGCCGGGATTTCCACTAGAATCAAAGGGTAATACAAACTTCTCGGGCGCCCTCACAAGTACGAGTCACGGGTGTCACCGGGCAACACCTAGCCGGCTAGGGTTCCAAGAACCCAAGAGTAATAGAGCGAAAATCAAATCACCGGCGGGTGCCACAAGTGCTCAAGAGAAGGATCTTACTCCCGGAGTCGAAATCCACGAAGAACTCACTCCAATCTCACACACAAAGATGGGGATTTGAGCAAGAGTGAGAGGGAGTGTGGGAGTTTGAGAGAGAGTGCTTTCTTTCTTGACCCAAGGTTGAAGGAAATGAAAAATGAGCAAGAGAGGGAGAGAAAAGGGGGTTGTTTCTCCCCAAATACACACAGCCGATGTAGCTAACCGTTGGAGCGAAGTGGATCTGAGTTCAACCGGAATATCCGGGTCGGGTGGTAAAAATATCTGGCCAAGAGCTGATGCGCACATGCAAGGAGTTCATGAAGCCTGAGAAATTCCGGGTAGGGAGGAAAATAAATCCAGGGAGAGGTTCTCTATCTTGAAATTGAGAATTGATCAAAGAAAATATTTGTGGAGTGTCTAGGAAATATATAATTGATCAATTGAGCACTTAGGACACCTGCAAGTAATATAATTTCGATCCGTCGTTATAGTACGGCATCCTCTAACTCAAATGAAGTTCAAATGAAATTGAAATTGAAATTAAAATCAAACTTCTCTCAAGTTGAAGCGTGACGCCGCATCTTTCTTTGAAGTGATAATTGAGGGGTCACATGTTTCATTTGCACTTTTCACATTGATAATTAACTGAAAATCTCATGAAACATCATTAGCTCTTTATATGCATTGTCATTTATTCACCAAAACCCACAAATAGGATTTGATGCACTTACAGCCACGAACAAGCTTTTACGCATGCTTCACAACAGAGACCACAACCTCCAAGCCATCTAGGTGATGGTGTTTACACCAAAATTTTGGAAGAAGAACGCGGGAACTCGAAGTTTCTAGGATTGTGTCATCAAGGAATCGATTGGATGAGAATCAGTATCAGCTAATTTAAATGTAATGTCAGAATTGGCTATTTTATGGATGACGTCAGTAAACGGCGTCAATGGGCTATATTTGAGTGGCGCTAGGGAGACGTGTCGGACTCTACGAATATGGAAAATTGAGGTCCAAGTTATTATTAAGTTAGAAAGTTTTCTTTTATTCCAATAATTATAATGAGTCGTATTTGAGTAGGATTCATGTTTAGGTTCTGGGTATAAATATTAAGCCCTGGTTATTGTAAAAAGGATGAACATTCAATCAATACAATCTTTTCGGCTTTCGCCATCGCATTAGGAGCAGGAGTATTGTAGATCACGACGAGTTCTTCAGCAAACAGGGCTGCATCGACTGATCGTCCTCTAGCTTGCTTGTGACTACCGTCACGACTTGTATTGTATTTGTAAAGCTGCATCAGCTGATTGATCTTTTATGAGCCATAATATAAGTTAGTTATTGATCTGTATCATAGTTTGTAAGGCTGCATCAGTTGATTGATCTCTTACAAATCATAATACAGATCAAAGTTATCAATTTTGTTTTAGACAAATTGTTGTTTAACACAATATCACCGGTTATCGAATCTGCTAAGATTAGTAAGATTTTCCTTGCTGTTTTTGGATGATTCACCCGTTATCGGTCTTGCTATAATTAATATTTTATTAGTTATAACAAAATCACCTGATTCAGATAAAGATAGATCGACTCTTGGCTTGAACCGGCATTGATATGTGACCATCAAGCCACTGCCGTTTAGAGACACAAACCGGCAGTGATAGTTGTCATCACTGCCGGTTCGGTCACATCCCAAATCAATTTCTGGTTTTCAGAGCAAAGAACCGACAGTGAAAGGTCAACACTACCGGTTCTCCTAATTCTGGCAGTGATGAGGCCGGCAGTGAAGTGCTATTCTGTAGTAGTAGTGTCCAGCATGAACTGGTATACTACGTGCACAAAGTGAAGAGCCGCCATGGTTAGTTCTTCCTGCTTCTTGGTCGAGTGAAGAGTGTTGTGTGCACTGCAGAAAATGCTTGTTCTTAAAATATCTGGAGCGCATGTACGTACGATGATATGAACCATGGATATAGCTACTAAAAAATATCTAGGTTGTCAAGTTCTTAAAATATCTGGAGCGCATGTTCTTTTCTTTGGCTACGTGTTAGTTTGTTGGATATTTATTTGCCCCTTTCATGTCATGATTTGATTGCGAAATAACGTTGCATGCAGCCAAAATGGTGATCCATGATTGGTGACAATTTTGATATGGATAGAGTCAGAACAATGGTCTGGGCCACGAAAGCCCGACACCTACACCTTGGTGATCCATGATTGCAGATTCGCAAACTCTAATGGGCGACCAGTCGCGTGGAGCGCGTGTCCCCGAAGCCCATGAGCCAAACACAACCTCATGACCCGTGCCTTCCTCTCCTTTGCCGTCGTCGCCTAAGACGAGCTCTCTGGCATTAGGGTTTTGGGGTTAGGGGTTTGGGTGTCCGGGGGCTCCCATGGCCAGCAGCATCCTTGGAAAGGGGAGGGGTCCGGCAGCGGTGGCCGGCTCTGCAGTGGTGGCGGTTCAACTGGCAGCGAGCGAGGCATGGTGCTGGTTCGATCAGCGGCCAGCGAGGCGGTCGGTCGCCGCCGAGCGGGCGATGCTAAACATCCAGTTGGCCTGGGCCGCTAGTGGTGGCGGCAACGAGTCAAAGCTTGCCCTTCAGTTGGGATTAGTAGATGGTGGAGTGGAACGGCGGGGGTGGTACGGTGGGCGGCTCGGCTGGCGGCGAGGGAGCCGCTGGCCAAGGGTGTGGGTGGGCCATGTGAGCCACGAGGAATATGACGAGGCTATGCGCGAGGAAGACGACAGCGCCGGGGTCACGCTACCCCGTACAGCGCGACAGATTGCGAGTTAATGCGCTCCTTGGTGATTTGATGCACACAAATTCATTCGAAAGAGTTAAAAATTTATTTGCTCGACAACTATTTTTAGGGATGGTATATTTAGTCAACCACACTTACTAAATTGATTTTTGGGGATGTTTTTTTTTCACTCAACTGCTCCTGGAAACCAAATTCTAGAGACGGTTCAGAAACTACAGTGCAGCAAAACATTTCTAGAGATGGTTATTATATGCCATCATATTATTTAAGAGCACAGTTTACAATATAAAATCATTATACAAAATACAAGTCTATTTTTTTTTCTTTTTGTCAAACTATTTGTGTTTCACAAAAATTAATCCAAAAAAAATTTGACAAAATTTATAGAAAAGTGTATCAATATTTTTGACACCAAATATGAAACAGAACCGTCTAATTTATAAGAGCACAAGTACAAAGCAATCACCGAAACGATCAAACTATCGTACTTGAGCCCATATAAACCCGGTAGTCCGATGAAATCACGAAAGATCTCAAACAAACCAACATACAAACCAAAATCGTACATAATTTAACATAACCAGTCACATGTTACACCACAGTTCATAAATAGTTCACAAGTATCTCAGATACATCGAAGTTCACGTAGTTTTTACAAACCAAGTTTAAATACCGGAAGCAAAGTAGTTTGACATCAACATCACACTTAGTTCAAATACATGCCAGTACCATGGTCATTTCCAGCAAAAGTAGAACAGCGAGAATATCTTAGGAGTACCATGCTCCATGATTTAGTCCTCTTCCACGGTACCACGGACAGTCGCGGGTTCAATCAGCGCTGCACCCTCAGGGATACTACCAGTCTGCCAGTAAGTTTAGGCTCGGCCTGCCCTTGGACTCATGCCACTGGCTCCTCGCACATCCTTACTGTCTCCAGTGTGCGCACTTTCACTTACCGGGTCCCGGCCTGAGTTGAGCTACTCGACTTCGCGGTCGGAACGATTTATCCGGTCAATTAAGTTCTAGGCATGCCTTCAACATGACATGAGGACGTACAACGAATCGGTCCTTAACCGACATAGACGGGGATAAATAGGCACCAAGACCTCCATGCCTTATTGCTTCTCTATCACAATCCCGTCCGGTCTCCTTTTTATTCATCAACACATGGTTATTTCCATGATAGCAATTATAACCAACCGTGATAAGATATCTACCAATATCTTATAGGTAACAAGAAATCATCCGACTTCTATCGGACTAAGCATAGCTAAGCATTTATTTGATCCTGGACCTACAAAGGATGCAAGATATATTTGTCTGGACAAGAAAAATATATGCAGCAAGTGTTTCCAATCAACTCCTATAACCTAATGCATCAAACATAAAAGACACAAGTGATATTTGTAAAAACATAAGAGGCTTATAATGCGCCGGGACTTGCCTTTCAAGAATGAGGAAGGTTGGTGGTCAGGACACTCAGGAAGATCTTCCACGTTGACTCCTTCCACCTGAACCTCCTGCTCCTGGGCCGCCCTGTTGCTCCTCCTAATGCTCGGGTTCGAACTCGAGTAGAGTCACTCCTTCCGGAGAACCTATTGCATGCATATGCACAAATGAGTATCATGAATGCATAAGAGATGAGATGATATGATAAATTGTATATGCATGAGCATGGTTATTCGTAAGATGTATGATAAGTTTAACATTCGTTGACCAAGTAGATGTATAACCTTCTTCTAGTTGATCTTTACTGAGTAGATGCATATCTCTTCTATAGTACAAGAAACATACACTCACCAAGTTCTAGTAACCTAAGGTAAAGTTGTTCATCATTAGTAAGAGGCTTAGAATCTGTAGCTAACAACTAATCTTAGTTAGCCTAGGCATCTACACAAGCATCACATAAGACAAACAATTACAATTTAACTTAGACATTTCCTAGACGGTAAATAATAGCTACTTATTTTGGCCATATATTGAGTTCTACTCAACCAAATACTATGATCTTGGACTTTCTGGAAAGCTTATAAATCTGCCTACAACTTTCTTATAGTCATCTCAAGATGATTCAATGGCAATCAAGGTCAAATAAAGCAATCTCCCAAATCTATCTAGAAATTTCAGAGAATAAACATTTCTAGAGACCAACTTCCAACAGCTGTAACTCTCAAATCATTTAGCCTATTACCATGAAAATTAGACACAAACTAGATAAGTAAGTTATCTACAACTTTGTTATTGACAAAATTAACAGAAAACATCATTTTACCTAAGCAATTTACTTAACAACAGATACTGTCCAAACTTGTCACTAAAATTGAATTATAGAGCAATTAATATTTCACTGCAAACAAGCAATTAAATTTGGGCACAACCAATGGGGCCAACAGTTCATAGACATCATATACACTTTAGAAAACATAATGGTCAAGCCCAAATAAATTATTTGGACACTAAGGTGAAATAAGGAAAATATATCAAAAGCGTACAGTAAATTTTGAGAAAATTATAGTAGCCTATATATGACTCCAAAAGTCTACTGTATAATTTTCATGCCATTTTGGATAAGTAGAACCATCTTTACAAAAATAAAAAGTTACATAGACTTATTTTAGCAAACATAGTTTAGCCTAGTGAAAAGTGTCAAATAACAGATTTTATATTTTTCTTACTTTCATCCTAGCACCATAACACTGTGTAAAAATTTACATGATCATTAGTTATGTATTTTTACCCCATTTATTTTCACTAGAAACTAGCAATTATTTAAAATTAAATTGGAAGACCATATTCCAAATATGCTTACTATAGGTTTAGTAGTTTTCTTAGCTAGAGCATGTCAACACAAAATCAGCAAAATTGGAATCATAATTTTATCACTTTCCTAGCTCAAGTTATGCATTTTACAAGATTAAAAACAATTTAAAAGCACTTATTTAGCTCAATTTAATTCTCCTAGAAAAACATTCCAAACAGTAGGTTTCATATTTTTATTAAATAGTACACTTCATGATAAATCCAATAAAATTTAGTTCACTCAATTGGGACACTCCTAGTTCAAGATAGAAATTTTTGAAACATGTATTCAAATCTATAAAAAAAATAGGAAAATCAAAGAACACACAGACTGACAGATGGGGCCCGCTCGTTAGTGAAATAGAGATAGGGGACAGAGGTTGACCGGCGATAGCTCAGCGTCGATGAGGTCACCGACGATGAGGTTACTACCATCATGTCCCTCTCGTCAACCCGCACCCTGGGGTACCCCAGGTTGGGTCGGTGGCTCACCGGAGAGCATGGCGGACAGCGATGGTCGCACGGTGGCGCGCCGGCCGTCTCCAGCCATGGTAGGGTCCAACAAGGACGGTCCTACCTCTATGGTGACCTAGCATAGCTCTATTGCAAGATCTGGCCATGGTGAAGCAGTGGGGAAGCCTAACTGCGTGCATGGCGGCACGGCGGCGCCCAGCTCACACGGTGAAGCTCTCCATTCTGGCTAACCGGCGGCGATAGGTGGGTCTCCATCTTCGTGGTAGGAGCTAGCATTCATGGCTATGCATAAACACCTTCGAGCGGGGGATGGCGAGACATAGGGGCTGCTGGCCGCGGTGACCTCGAGCTCGCGGCCATGGCGGGCACGGCGAGAGCGACGGTGCATTCCCGCGTGACGGTGCGGTAGCATCTACCCTAGCTATGGCCTGAGTAGAAGAGACCTACAGCAACTACAGACCGGATGATAAGAAGGCAGGAGAATGTAGTGGAGAGGCCTAGCCACGGTGAGCCGTGAGCGCTGCGGCGCTCCGGTGATGTCGCTGTTGCAAAAACGGCCGTAGGCCTTTACCTTGGGCTCGAACGGTGGTTCTACTGGGTTGAGGTGGTAGAGCGGAGCAAGGCGGAGCTATTGGCGTGGGCAATTTGGAAATGGAGAGGTGATGGTTGCGCGCAAGCTAAGCGAAGCTCACGGTGGCGATGGCTACAACAATCGGTTTCGCTTGACGGGTGAGAGGGAGGCAGAGCGAGGGCGAGAGAGCGAGAAATGGATGGAGCAGCGATGTCACGTCCCTCTTCACTCCCCTTCGGCCCGACCAGCTGGGCCAACACTGGCATACGGCCGCCACGCAGCGCACATGGCCTACGATAGTTGGCCACGACACGCGCGGCGAAGGGCCGGTTCAGGCCATCTGTCGAGCCAACTTTGCGCCTCCATAACTTCTAAACCATGCGTAATTAGCAAAAACTGTATTAGTGAAAGTTGTAGAGCTATGTGAGATCTCCAACTCTGAGTTAGGAACCATCATCTGATTCTCAATGGTTTGCAAGTTATAAAGCTCCCAAGTGGGGCACAATGAAACTACAAATGGCTTTAGGACAACAAATTCTCCAAGTCCAAAAACAGTATTTCTTTGCTACTTTGGAGCTATTTTGGACTATGTTGGGCACTGAATTAGGTCTTGGTCCAAAAATGAAAGTTGTTACTCTGGTCAAGTACTACAACTTTTCTAATGGGTCCACTACCATGCAAATATTCTATGCTATAGTTCAACTTTGGTCAAAGTAGGATCATAAAAATTAGAGTTTCTAGAATAACTGTGACTTGGGGGCTGTTTTGGTCCATGTCATGGATACCAAACTTGTTCCATGTACCATCCTAAGTGTGTCTAAGGTGTTTTAGTGATCAACATCAACCACTTGCATTAACAAGCATGACCATAAAGCATACACACGTTGCAACATAGAATAACAAAGGTATGTTTCATATGTTTTATATGAATGTTTCATATGTTTATGCTCATATATGAATGAATGATGCTTATGCTCATGCAATGCAAGTGCAAAAGTGCAAGCCTAATACCTAGGGTGTTACAACCCCTCCCCGTTATAGAAATCTTGTCTCGAGATTCAAAAGACCTACCATTTTTCATAAAATGCGGGATAAACCTCACGTAAATAATCTTTCCGTTCCCACGTAGCATCTTGCTCACTATGATTATTCCACTTCACTTTTTGAAACTTGATCACACGGTTTTGAGTTACTCTATCCTTGCACTCTTCATAGGCTAGATCCGATTCTAACTTGATATTTTTAACCTCCACTCTTTCTTCTAGAACACGTAAGCATTTCTTTAATTGGGATACATGAAAAACGTTGAAGATAGCCCTCATTTCTGGAGGTAACTGGATTCTGTAGGCTACTCTTCCGCTTTTCCTAATGATTAGATATGGACCTACATATCTGGGTGCAAGCTTTCTTTTTACCCTAAACCGTTGTACCTTTTTTATTGGTGACACTTTGTGGTATACATAATCACCTACTTCAAATTCAATGGGTCTTCTTTTTTTGTCCGCATAACTCTTCTGCCTTGATTGAGCGGCTTCTATATGTTGTTGAATGATATGCACCTGCTCTTTAGCCTCTTTAACAAAATCAATACCATAGTATCTCCTTTCTCTGGGTTCAACCCAATTCAAAGGAGTTCTACATATATGGCCACACAAAGCTTCAAAAGGAGCCATCTTAATACTCTCTTGATAACTATTGTTGTAGGAAAACTCAGCTAAAGGTAACCACTTTTTCCATAAACCTTTTGAAGAGATGACACAAGCTCTCAACATGTCTTCCAATATTTGATTTACACGTTCAGTTTGCCCGAAGGTCTGAGGGTGATAGGCAGAACTTCTGACTAAGTTGATTCCTAACATCTTGTGCAAATGTTGCAAACAACGAGCAGTGAATTGAGGCCCTCTGTCAGACACAATGGTTCTTGGCATACCATGTAGACGTAATATGTGGGATAAATACAACTCAGCATACTCATGCGGTCAATAGTTGGTTCTAACTAGAATGAAATGTGCAAACTTAGTAGGCGATCCACAATCACCCATATGGAATCAAAATTCTTATGAGTAGGTGAAAGTCCAACAATAAAATCCATGCTAACTTCTTCCCACTTCCAACCTAGAACAGATAGTGGTTGAAGCAGTCCAGCAGGTTTCAAATGAGTCTTCAAGTCCTGATACATTTTACTACTACCCGGATGAATGGACAGTTTAGAAGAGTGAGCCTCACCTAAGATCTGGTTCTAAGTTCCTTATCCTTCGACACTACTAGTCTATCTTTAAACCATAGAACACCGTTCTCATCTATCCTAAAATGCTTAGACTCTTGCTCTTTCATTGTTCTTTTGATGTGGAACACACCCGGATCGGTCTTCTGAAGCTCGATGATCTTGCTCTCAAGAGAACAACTGATCATAATATTGTGCAGTACAGCAGGATGTAACAAATTGAAGCCATCTTCTAACAGAGAATTGCAACGAGACTTTCTGCTCAAAGCGTCTGCAAAAACATTTGCTTTGCTAGGATGATAATGTACTTCTGAATTGTAATATTTGATCAATTCTAGCCATCTTCTTTGTCTCATATTCAATTTAGGTTGAGTGAAGATATACTTAAGACTTTTATGATATGTGTAAATATGACACACATTGCTAATCAAATAGTGTGTAACACCCGTGGTGTTACACTATACAGCCTTTTGCTAAAACACTGCATGAGAATCATATTATGTGTGAGTGTATGAAATATAGCGTGTAAATAAATTTTTGTGACTCAAAATGTTCATCGGAAACACGAAACGAATGTTATATTTCATGTCGCGTTATATCACCTAGGGTTCTAAACAAATTTTTATTGAACGAAAATACTATAGAATGCATATATGAAACTTTAATAAAGGTTGTAGTACAAACTTCATAGGTGGCAGTGAAATACTTGTGGTCGAGAACGGGATTCACTAGCTAGTGTATCGAATAGCTTGGAAATTGAATTCAATGCGAAACCGACCAAGACAGTCAAATTTCGTAAGTTAGAAAATGGGTTGACGAGGCTAAGTTTGAGAATTTTTGTAGGCGAATCGGATTATTTAGTGGTAGGGTTTCATGGCTGGTTTCGATAGCCTAACATGCCATCTCGAGTGTAAAATAGGTGGTTTAGCAATTGAAGCATCGAGTTGGATTTTTGGGGCGCTTTAAAAATCCTGTAAGGCACGTTCCCGGCCGGCTTTAGCGTCTGGGCGCGGTCACCATGCCCGGCACTAGGCGTTGCTGCGCTGGCCACCTGTGCACACGCACGCCCGCACGTGTGCCACCGCGTTGGCCAGTCCTGCCGCTGGCTCCGCGCTGCTGGCCATTGCCACCTGCTGCCGCGCCCTGGCACGTGTCTCACGGGCACGCCATGCTCGGCGGACCTGACCGCTCTACCACCACCGCCATCATCGTGGGCCCGCTGTCCTGGCCAGTCTGCTGCCGCCCGCTTTGCTGTGTCGCTACCTGTGTTGCGTCACGTCACCGCGCTGCTGCTAGTCGTGGTCGAGTGCTGAATCGCCCGCGGTCGCACAAGCCGTGCCAACTCGTATGAGCATGTGTGTCTTCCCTGTGTGTGCCCTTGTCCATTGCATTGGCGTGGCGAGCATCGCTCTGCGCCCTTGGTCACCTCTGCCTTTAATGGCGCCGCGCCAGCATCACCAAGCCACGCAAAGGCCAGCTCGCAGCGCCAGTCTAATCCAAGTAATTGCATGCACCAGATGATGGAGTGGGAACCCTGCTACGTGCCATACCCTCCCACTGCTGCTGCCAGCCGGTGTCGAGCCCCAATTTGATGATCCCCTGCTATCGACCACCTTAAGACCCCACGGCAGCGCCCACCCAATTCATCTCGCACCGTCCACCTCTGTCCAATTCATTAGCACTATGTCTTCGCCCTGTTCCTCTCTATTATATGTGCACCCCAATTTGCCCTGCTAATGCCTGACCTGCATCGCTGACACAGTCGCGCCGCCGTGGCCATCATCGTGTTTGCTGTGTGCTCATGGCCAGACTCACTCGGCCCGTATCCAGTCAAGCCATTGCGTCTAGTAGGTTCTAGGTGAGTTGCTAATGCCTTGCCTCTACTCCTTTCAATTTGGTTGCGCCTTGTCTCACGGGAACACGACCGCTGTCGCTGCAGGAGGTCCGCCGCCGTGGAGAGAGCTCAGGTCAGCGTCTCCATTCACCGCTTCGCCACCCGTCGCTTTGAGTTTGAGTCTAGGTGAGCATCGACTCGCATTTGGGGGTGGGGAGGGACTGGTCTGGCCGGTGTAACTTCCCGGTGCCAGCGTCACCGCACCGGTGCGCGCGCGTGGGGCCCGAGGTTATGGTCGTGGTAAAGAAGGAAAGGGGGAGGGGCGTAATTGTAAGATAGCTGACTAATGGAATAGTGTTGTGGACATCGGTTGGATTCAGTATTAGATAAAGGGTGTTTTAGCAAATATACCAGCATGTGCGGGCCTTCCTATCGTGGGCCGTCGTCGCTTGGCTGGGTCGCGCCCCCGCGTGGGCCGGGCAAGTGGAGCTTGTGCGTCGTCTTGAAAGCAGATATAAGGGCTGTGCACGTCGCGTGGGCCATGCCGTTGCGTCGTGTCTTGGCGTTCTACACGGACTAGGCCGAAGCTCGCGCTTTGGGCCACATGCGGTGGAATTTGGTTTTTTATTTTCCAGTGAATTAGTTAAGGATTATTCAATTTGGTTTTGAGCTGAACTTTGAAAAAATTATAGTAAATTCTATAGGTGTCCAAAAATAGTGAAACAAAATTTGTTAGGTTAACAAAAATGCTATCTATCTGTTGGTGTAGTTAGTTTACAGTTAGCTAGGATTATGATAGATTCGAAATTCAATTTAGAAAGCTTAGTATTAGTTAGTTTAATATTTGTAGGAATTTTTTGTGGCAAATCGGTGATAGTTTTTGCCATGAAATTTTTCTGATGAGGTTCAATAAATTATTATGTACTCACTGTAATTTTTGTAGCATTAGAATATGATGATAAATAGGGTAGCTAGTACTCCTTGTTTTATCATATATAGAGTAAATCGATATTAAGAATAAGAATGCATGTAGTTGCTAAGATAATACATGTCTTGTTTGATACTTGTTAGTGGTAACAATGGGTAACTTAGCACTTTAGTCGGTAGAACTAGCTTAGTACCTTGTTAGGTGTATTCGTATTTTAAGAGTTGCTGTTGCCGTTTTACTAAGTGTTGCATCATCGTTTCATGCATGTAGATCATGAGTTGGTAGAGTTTGTGCCTACGGACGAATAGGACTACGAGGAGGTTATTAAGGTGTACGTGGAGGAGGTTCTCGTACAGGAGGGAGCCCCAAAGTTGTTCGTTGCTGACTTTGTTGACCCACCGCTTGCCCAAAGCAAGCCCCGGTGCATAACCCTTATTTTTGAATGGTCACTGAATATATATATGATGTGCATTTACGTACATGCATTTTATGGAAACTACATGCATAGATATACTTACCTATGAGTTCTACTAATATAGGTCAAGTAGCATTTTATATGCTCAGGATTTTGGTAGTGTGAGTAACCGATCGTTACTCACAATAGGTGATAATTATGATCACTCATGATAAAATGTTGGAAAGGAAAAATATTGACCAGGCAGGGATATGATTTGGGTATTGGTGGGTGTAAGAGGTTGTGTCCTGTGGCCAACAGGGCATAGCTTGGTTACACTTTTTCCGTGTCTGTGTCAGTTAAGGACCGGCCGTTGCATTGGGCTCTTGGCAAGTCACATATTTATTATCCCGAGCACATACTTGGGTGTGGGCGCATGGAAGACTTGTTGCTCTCTTATCGTGGGTTCTGGCTCTTTCTGGACTGACTGATTGGAGGCGGGGATGATGGAGGTCCTTACACCGCACTGTGTTCGGGACTCAGGAGCAGGGGCTTGGAGTCTAAGTTTGGACGGGGACCTGGACCCCGTGACAGGAGGGTGATGGGTTGGTCCTGCTTGTGCCTGGGGTACAAGCGGGGCGTGTGATTTTGGGGTACCCAGCTATGGGCATTGATTCATGAATCACCGGCGTTTTGATATGGTTTGTCTATGGTCTAGCATCGTAGTAAGAACTGAAAGATGAAAGGTGATGAAAGAGAACTGATTGCTCAACTCTTGCTTGAAAGTAGATAGGTGCTTACATAGAATGGCTAGATAAAGAATTAATCATGACTGTGAATAATAAGATAAATAAGGATTCACTATTAGCATTGCTTTACGCAAAAGAAAACCAGCAAACCACAAAGCTTATCATATCCCTTGGTGTCGGGAAATTATTCTCACTAGTCGGATAAGTCTTGCGAGTACATTGTGTACTTAGGGTTTATTTACCCCTATTGCGCAGTCTTGCTTGAGACATAAGCATTGTGTGAAGGATTCTCTGGTGAGGCTGCAGACGGATCCTTGCTTATTATCAATAGATGTTTAGTTTCATTCCTTTGTTTAATAGTCCGCTTTTCGACTTTGATGCTTTGTAATAATATATTTCGAGAACTCTAGATGTATGAAATGGATTAAGTATTGTAACTTCGTTCTCATTATTGGATCCTTAGGGATAAATGTGGACTATTCAGGGCTCTCCCTTGGGGTGTGCCGTTGGAACCCGCCCACTTGTAGCTTGCTTTGGGGTGCTTAGTGTGCGATGGAAGGCAAGCGAGCCCGTAAGTGCGCTATTCGAGCGAGTTCTACCACATAGTGTCTCCAAATCTTCAATGCATGGACAACCACTTGCTAATTCCAAGTCATGAGTTGGGTAATTGACTTCATGCTTCTCTAGTGACATGAGACATAAGCAATGACTTGGCCTTCTGCATAAGAACACATCCCAACCCGGTACTGATGCATCACAAAACACATCAAAAGGTTTCTCGATATCATGTTGTGCCAAAATAGGAGCTAAAGTCAACAAAGTCCATAAAGTGTGAAAAGTAGCTAAACACTCCGAGTCCACACAAACTTCTCATCTTTCGAAGCAATCTTGTCATTGGCTTGGCGATTTTGGAGAAGTCGGAGTGAACCGATGGTCGTAACACGCTAAACGAAGAAAACTCCAAACTTCGTGAACTAAAGTCGGGCCTTCAATCCATAACTTCTTGCACCTTAGAGGGGTCTATGGAGATCCCATTTTACGACGGTAGCGTGCCCTAGAAAAGGTACCTTATGAAGCCAAAAGTCACACTTACTAAACTTAGCATATAACTTATGTTCTTTTAGCACTGGTTAGAACAACTCTCGGGTGCTCTGCGTGATCCTCGTTTTCTAAATACATCGAGAATGTCATCGATGAACACAACCACAAACTTAGCCAACTTGGGCATGAACACCGAATTCATCGGATACATGAAATATGCAGGGAGCATTTGTCACCCCAAAAGACATGACCAAATACTCATACATGCCATACCTAGTGGAGAAAGCGGTCTTAGGTATATCTTTTGGCCTGATTTTAATCTAATTGTAACGGATCTCAAATCGATCTTGGAGAACATCTTAGCTCTTGACAACTGATCAAACAAGATATCAATTGAAGGCAGCGGATACATGTTCTTGACCATTACGGTATTAAGTGGTCGGTAGTCCACACACACATCCGCAAGGATTTGTTTTCTTCTCCACAAATAAGACAGACAACCCCACGAGAGATGAGCTTTGGTGAATGAGACCTTTCTCTAAAAGCTCTTGCAATTGAACCTTAAGCTCGGCTAGCTCATTTGGTGGCATTCCATATGGCCTCCAAGAGATGAGTGCTGTACCCAGCAATAACTCAATCTTAAACTCTACATCCCTGTCTGGTGGCAACCCGGACAATTCATCTAGAAACACATCCGAAAACTCACATACCACCGGAATATCAAGGAGGGTCATGGTCTGAATAGCACAGGCTAAGTTTTGGAGATCAAAACTACTAGGAAGTGGCACTAGGAAAGCATTGTAACTCTCGGGTTCCCTCAACATGATGGTTCTAGTCGAAGTGTCAATGAGAATTCCATGGCCACTCATCTATTTATACCCAAGATTACATCTATCCCTAGCCCTAGCAATACTACAAGATCTGAGGTATACTATCGGTTGCTTATTGAGATACACACATCTCTGACTATCTGATTGGTAGAGATATTATTTCTAGCTACACTTATGCAATAACCACCCTTATCTACAGTAACTGCCCTTTGATCATGCTTGGATGCAAATGTTTGACTCATAAATAAATGTAAAGCTCCAGAATCAAATAAAACAACTATGGGGTGTTGGTTCACAAGAAAGGTACCCGTAATAACAACTTCACCTAAAGGGATCTCTTCTGGTTGTTATTCTTCTTGGGATATGGGTAATTTCTTGCCCAATGGCTAGTCTTGTTGTAGGTCCAGCTGGCATGTTGCTAGGTGGAATACTGGAGCTTCCTTGTCCTATGCTACCCTTTGGTAGGGCAACAGAAAAGGCCTTGCGATACACTTTCTAGGTCTGACTGGTCTGTACCTTCTTCTGAGGTGGTCTATACTTTGAAGCGGGTGGATGGAACTAAGGTCTCGCTGCAATAGGAGCTTTTGACTGAGATGCACCTGCTTCATAAGCTCTCTTATGAGTCTTAGATGCTGAATAGATGTTGTTTTGATTCTCCTAAGTTAAAGCATCACTAACAAACTCATTGAAAGTGGCACAGTTGCTGTTAGCTAGAGTCTTCATCAGCTTTGGACTAAGTCCCCTCTTGAAACTAGCAATCTTCTCTGCATCAGTGTCAATAAACTCTATGGCATACCTTGATAGATTGTTAAAGGCATGCAGGTACTCAGTTAGGCTCTTGGTACCTTGTGTCAGCCTCATGAATTTTGTATGTTTCGTGCTCATAAGACCTAGGGGAATACAATGTCCCCTAAATGCTGTCCTAAACTGGTTCCAGGTAATTTGAGCATCCTCAGGCAAAGTGGATCGATGATGACTCCACCAAATGTCTGTAGGCCCTTGCAGCTGGTGTGATGTGTATTCTACCTTTAGGGGCTCTGTGACCCTTAAGAGATGGAACTTCTGTTGAATTGTATTCAACCATTCATCTGCCTGCAATGGCTCCTCTGCTTCCTTAAAGATAAAATTGCTGAACTGGTTAGGTTCAGGCCCTTGGTGTTGGTCCCTTCCTTGTCCATGGCCAGCATTCTGTGCAAGACCACGCATCACTTCTCCCATGGAACGTTGGGTTTCCATGAGCCGGGCCATCATCTCCGCTGGCGTGGGATGCGGTGGTGGTGGGAGGTCCTCATTGTCATTGCCACGCGAACCACTACCACCCGCATCATTTCCACCAGTTCCCCTACGAGTGTGCGTCATCTATAGAATTGCAACCATAAGTAATTATTGATGATGTCAGAAAAATTGTAGAGAAATTATATAATTGCGCCAAACTAAATTTACTAGAGAGAATTCACATTCATACAATAAAACAATGACATAATAATTCATTTCCACAACACAACATCACCAATTATATTACTTAGCGATCACGCAATGCATTCCCGTACATGCCAATTACTTGCTAGCACACAAACTGGACATTTATTAAGGTTCAATAACGATATAAATTAAACATGCAAGGTTCCGAGATTACATCAAAGGAGTACTTCATGAGATCGAAGCCTAAATTACGAGTTGATTACATAAAGGATCGAAGATAGGGAGCTAGCGCATCTAGATAGATACTATAGCTAAGCTACTCCTTGGGGTGGTCGCTGTCGATGTCGGACACATCATCACCGTGGTCGTCCTCTAAAGGTTCGACCTCTTCCTTAGGCTCTGCCTCGGCGTCCACCTCTATGCCATCGTCCTCAGCAATCAACACAATGGGATCTTCTTCCACTGCTGGAGCTGGAGGAAGAATTGGTTTCACCATGTTGTTGAGATGATGAACATCCAACTGAAGCTCCTCAATCTGGCGTATGAGTTCCTGCTCTTTGTGATCAAACTCCATTGCCTTCCTAGCAGCCTGAAACACA
Source organism: Miscanthus lutarioriparius (assembly GCA_904845875.1). Classification (NCBI taxonomy): domain Eukaryota; kingdom Viridiplantae; phylum Streptophyta; class Magnoliopsida; order Poales; family Poaceae; genus Miscanthus; species Miscanthus lutarioriparius. The sequence goes on along the minus strand of CAJGYO010000009.1, from coordinate 12,729,097 downwards.
GTCCAGATTCTAGCTGCCTCCCAAGCCTCAGCAAGGCAAATGACCTCGTCCCTCTCAAAGCACGGACATACTGTATCTCTGCCCTAGCTTCATCTCTTTTTGCAATAGCATTTACCAACTGAACCCGGTGGGCTTCCAAAGCTGTAATAGCATTATCGGTTTCCCGCTGAGCCTCTCTAGCTGCCCTTCGATGCCTGCGCACATGCCCTCGCAGCTGGCGTTGCGTGGCCTGTGCTCACTGGATCTCTAGCATGCAGCTAATGTAGCTATCTTGGTAGGAGTAGAACATCTTTAGGATGGTGAACATGGCGCTCATAGCAGCGCTAGAGCTCTCTCTGCTCGCTCATCACGGTCTCTCACCCGAGTGCATTACGCTTTGCTTTGCATCCAAGTAGTCATCGACTAATCCACTCGGGGAAAGGTTCTAGCTAGACCGTTGATGAGCTCGTCACCAAACTCCTAATAGATCTCACTTAGTGCCTCCAAAGCTACCACTAGGGCACCTTTCCAAGGAGACTGCCCATCTGACTCAATGCTCCAACCTTGCCACTATGGATTGTCTGCACGGGAAGGAATGGTCACCTGCACAACGTACCACGGCTGTCCCTTAGCTGCCACTTCCCTCCAGAAGTAGCGGGGTGTCTCAACGTACCCAACTAAGTTTAGCACCCTCCATAGAAAGGTAGGAGTGCCAAACATAGCTAGGAATGTGTCACTGCAAGGCAGGGCTCACAGTCTTTGCCATCAGCAGCAAAGTGTGCAACTCTTGTGAGAGGATATCATACGTGAGAAGAAATTTAATGAATGGGGTAAGCAATTATAAGGGAGGGAGGAATGCAAAAATGTAAATGCAGGAGTGAACATGATGCATGCACGTTCCGTACGTCCTTGTAAGGAAAATGGACCCTAGGACCATTTACTTTGAATTTTAGTGTTTGATATCCAACACAACCAAATTGGACTAATGAATTTGCATGTGATTGTTTTGTAGTTCACTATGGTGCAAGGCGTGACTTGGAAAAGCGATGTGATGATCCCATGATCAACACCTTAACCAAGACCCTAGAAGCACAACTGTGAAGACCCAAGATATCAAGCAAAGTCCAAGCACGAAGATAGGAACCAAGCCGAACACAAGATCACGAAGAAACGAGCTTCACAGCACTGACTGGATGCTGGCGGCATAGCGATCGGACGCTCTGATCAAGAGGCTCGCCAATAGCAGGCGTCAACAGCAGCGACCGGACACTGAGTACTGAAAGTGATCGGACACATTGATGGCACTGTTCATCATCCCGGCAACACACTCAGCACTGACCGGACGCTGGAGGCTAATCGACCGGACACAGGAACTACAACATCCGATCGAGTCTGAGAGAGGTTCAGAGCGGTGAAATTACGATCGGATGCTATCAACGTCGATCGATTGATCGCGGCTCTAACGGTTGGGACGACCGGGCCAGCGTCTGTCGGGGACGAAAGTAGCATCTCGATCGATGTGAAAAGCGGGTTTTGTCCCCAATGGCTACTTTCTCAATGAGGCTTATAAATAGACCCCCAATCGGCCATTTGATGTGTGTGGAGCTAAGGAAGCATACCAAGGGTGTTCCTACACTATTTTAGTGATCTCCACTTGCATAGTGCTTAGTGATTCATTAGGTGATTAGCATAGGTGCTGCTGCGAAGTGCTTGGGTTGATTAGACCGCCGCTTATGCAGTTGCTCTAGGTTTAGGCCTAGTGTTTAGTGAGGTTTGCATACCTCTTACCACTCGGTGCTTGCGTGCACCATTGTTGTACATTAGAGGGGTTTGTAGTCTTGCGAGATCGCACCACCGTGTTTGTGGTGTGGCGCCACCGTGTAACGGAGGAACAAGGCTTGTGGTGTTTTGATCGGAAGCTTGATAGTGAAGGCGTCGAGGAGCATCCGGCGGGGGAGAGGCTTGCTAGAAGGCATGTCGGAGACCCACTTTGCGGCGTGGGGAAAACCCAAGGCTATCCACGGAGTTACCCGACCGAGAGCTTGGCCCTTGCGAGAGGCTCCAGCGAAGACTAGGGTGAAGCTTGCACGCTTCTTGATACCTCAATAAAAATACGAGTCATCAGCGGGAGTTTGCATATCTCTACCTTACTCTTTAGCTTTACGCATTTATATTGTTTGTATTACTCCTTTTGCGGTAGAGATATCAATACACTAGCAAAACCGTAGTTGCACATTTAGATAGTTTATCTTTTGCATAGGTTTTGATAAGGTTAGAAAAAAAGCCATAGTTTAGAGTATAATTTTAAGTTGCCTAATTCACCCACCCTCTTAGGCGTCACGGTCCCCTTCAAGTGGTATCAGAGCCGGTTGGCTCAATTTGGACCTTTGGCTTCACCGCGTCGTTGTCTTGGTAGCTATTTAAAGTGGTTGGAATGGATACCTCTAAGCCTCCGCACTTTGGCGACACTAACTTCCCTTCTTGTAAAGCTAGAATGGCTTGTCACTTTGAGGTGAGTAGATTTGGGAGTTTGGAGAGTCACTCGTGATGGGATGAAACCCATTAAGAATCCTGATAAACCCATAAAGAGTGAAGAAAAAGAAATTCATTTTAATGCTAGAGCTAAAAATTGCTTGTTTGCATCTTTTAGCATGGATGTGTTTAACCAAGTGTTCACTTTAAATACGGCATATGAAATTTGGTTAAAACTCCAAGAGCTCCATGACGGCACAACTAATGTCTGTGAGCAAAAACATTGTCTAGCTAAACAAAGTTATGATTCCTTTAAATTGAATGTTGATGAGCTTGTTCGTGATACGTATTCTCATTTGAATCTAGTTATCAATGAGCCCCATTCAATAGGATTAACAAAGCTAGATGATCACGAGACATCATGAGAAAGATCATCTCTATGCTACCACAAAAGAAATATGCAAGCATCATCACCATCCTTCACAATATGGAGGGCTTGAGCACCATGACCTCGGCCATATTTATTGATAAGATAGTGGCATTTGAAATGTCATGCAAGATGGGTCAAGAAGAAGCCACTTCATCAAGCAAAGGCAAAGCTCTCGCATGTAGTGAGAAAAAGAAGATGAGGGCAAGCAAGTTGAGACAAGCTTAAGCTCAAGCTCCTCAAGTGAAGAAGAAGAGGATGATGATGATGAATCAAGTGATGATGATCAATCTTCCTCCTCCACCACCAACCTTGATGAAGAATCAATCAAACTTATCAAAAAGGTAAAGAAGATGATCCAAAGGCTCAATGTCAAGGGTGTGCCCATCCAAATTTAAGATATCATCTTCACCAATCAAAGAAATGAGCAAAGAAAGAAAAGATGCTATGATACGGCGAGTTGGGGCACTTTATGGAAGTTTGTCCAAACAAGCCCACACCCAAGACAAAGAAGAAGGCGTGCAAGGACAAAGCCCTCACATCAATTAGGTCATTGGATGATTCCTCAAGTGAAGAAGAATATCACAAGAGGCGTAGCCACAAGCACTCATCATCAAGATCTTCTCGTATGTGCCTTATGGCATGAGGTAACGAAAGATCATCCTCTAGTCAGTGATAGTGATGATGAAATACCTTCTTATGATGAAATTATGCAACAAAATCTTAACTATGCTAAAGTTTGCACTAGTCAACAAAAAGAAGCTCAAAAAATTAAAAGAAAAGCTAGATAGTTCACAAGAAGCATATAAAACCTTGCTTGAACAATATAAAATGTTTGCCAATCTTAATATGGAGCTATCTACTAAAATTGAGCAACTTGAGGCTAGTGCAACAACAAATGCATGCACAATCAATGATGAGCAACTTGTAAAGAAAAATGAGAAATTACAGAAAAAGTTAGCTAGCTCATAAGATGCTTATAAATGTGTGCTTGCTAAAATGGAAACTATGTGCAAACATTGTGATGAGCTAACTAATAAAGTTGCTAATCTTGAAGCCATTGGTACAGCCCCCACCGAGGTACCTAATAAGAAAGGTTCAATCTTTGACATGCCTAAAAAGGATGCCTCTACTTCTTGTAATGATTTATGCTTAGACTCACCCTTGTGCAACCAAGTTTGTGTTGAGAAAGTTTTATAGATACATGCACATAAGAGGTTGCAAAGGAGAATGAGCAACTCAAGTAAGAAGTGGCTCGCCTCACCAAGGACTTGACTCAAGTGAAAGGCAAGACAAAGCAAGCCCAACTTCATCAAGATAACACCGTCAAGGGAGTGAATAAGCTTGATGAAGGACAAATCGTGGTTTGCTACGTGTGCCACAAGGAAGGCCACAAGTCCTATGAGTGCAAGGTGATTTATGGGGAGGTGCAAAGAAGAAAAAAAAGCAAAGCGAGCAAGTTCTCCAACACCTACAGCAACAAGGTGGACAAAAGGCCTCCACACCTTATCTCTTGAAGAAGAAGAATGACAAGGTGGTGGCCATCAAGGTGAACAAGCAAGCCAACAATGGGGCCAAATGCATTTGGGTGCCAAAGGAGATCATTTCCAACATGAAGAGCACCAAGAAGGTTTGGATCCCTAAGGGGAAGTGAGAAGTCCGATGGACTTGAGAATTTAGAGACTTAGCAAAGTATGGGTGTATTTCATGGGGTGCATCATTATGAACAAAGTAATTTCCAAGTAGGTTAGTGAATACTATGGACCCAAATTCCCTTCCCATGTTAGGTAACTAGATGTAATTTCTTTCAATTGGTATCTCTTACAATTGGTATCAAGTTTCAAATTCTTGCAATCTCAATTAGCATCTGGTTCCATTTCATGCCTAGGTTTGCATTTGCATGTTTAATCTTTTGTCTTGCATACACTAGGTATATCTTATGGTAGGCTTGCTCGGTTTCATTCTTAACCTTTGGAGCAAACATACATGGTTTTAATTATTTAGGAGCCTGGCACATAGCTTGTATTACAATTGTTCATTTAATGTGTGCCAAAGTCCAAACTATAGATAATTTCTCTCGAATATCATTTTTTAAAATAATTCTCACATTCATGAGATGTCGTCTTGCAAGTGTTATTTTTATTCTAAAATCAATGTGCATGTCTCCTACAAGTATTTCATACTTGTGTGCACAAATTAGGGGAGGTTACTCTACAAGTTGGATGCTTTGAGACTAACACCTTTTAAAGCTTATCATGTGTGTAGTAGTCTCATTGCAAGGAAAATGGAGTCCTTGGAGTTAAGCATGATACTTCAAATATCCACCACCTATTGCAAGTGGTATAAATCAAATTGGTTTCCACATGTGATATTTCTAAACCGATATCATCATGTTGATTTCACTTTGGTATTTATATACTTTCTCTATGCATTATATAGATTAAACTCCCTTGAGCATTAATTTGCCAATTATGCATAAACCACATTCTCCATCATATGTATGCATATATTTATGGTGAGCTTAGTCTATGTAATGTGACCTATTCCACTCCACATACAAAGGTTCATAAAGTTTGACCCTCCCTTGTGCTACTAATATCTTCCTTTTGGTGTTTAATTCTAAAGGGGAGAATTTATAGGACCAAAAGCAAGCCCGATCATAATAATTTACAAGTGGTAATGGTCCGAAAAAGGGAGGATAGTGGATTATGAATTATGGAATAGTCTATGTAATGGGGAGAATTTGTAGGACCAAAAGCGAGGCTTAAATCCATAATGCCACATGGGGACATTTGCAAGGGCAAGATAAGTTTTGCTTTACAAGTGGAATCTTCAAATTGGTATCTTTTAGCACCATATAACCTTGCCCTTTGCATTGCATCCTAGCAAGTAGATAGTTTTAAAATTCCAAAATTTTTATTATTTGCTTGCTTTGGTCGTGTTGTCATCAATCACCAAAGGGGGGAGATTGTAAGGTAAATGGACCCTAGGCCCATTTACTTTGGATTTTGGTGTTTGATGACCAACACAACCAAATTGGACTAATGAACTTGCATGTGATTGTTTTGTAGTTCAATAGGGTGCAAGACGTGACTTGGACAAAGACGATGTGATGATCCCACAATCAACACCTTAACAAAGACCCTAGAAGCACAAGAGAAGACCCAAGATATCAAGCAAAGTCCAAACACGAAGATAGGAACCAAGCCAAACGCATGATCACGAAGAAACGAGCTTCACTGCACTGACCAGACGCTCCGATAAAGAGGCTCGGCAACAGCAGGCGTCAGCAACAGCGACCGGACCTGAGTACTAAAAGTGATCGGACGCACCGATGGCACTGTTCATCATCCCGGCAACATACTCAGCACTGATCGGACGCTGGCGGCTAATCGACCGAACGCAGGAACTGCAGCGTCCGATCAAGTACAGAGAGGTTCCAGAGCAGTGAAATTGCGACCGAACGCTATCAGCGTCTGATCAGTTGATCGCGGCTCTAACGGTCAGGATGACCAGACGTGTCCGATCAGGACGAAAGCAGCATCCGGTCAGTAGCAGAAAAGCGGGTTTCGTCCCCAACGGCTACTTTCTCAGTGGGGCTTATAAATAGACCCCCAACTGGCTATTTGATGTGTGTGGAGCTGAGGAAACATACCAAGGGTGTTCCTATACCATTTTAGTAATCTCCACTTGTATAGTGCTTAGTGATTCATTAGGTGATTAACATAGATGCTTTACGAAGTGCTTAGGTTGATTAGACCACCGCTTATGCGCTTGCTCTAGGTTTAGGCCTAGTGTTTAGTGAGGTTTACATACCTCTTACCACTTGGAGATTGCGGGCACCATTATTGTACATTGAAGGACTTGTAGTCTTGCGAGATCACACCAACCGCGTTTGTGGTGTGTCTGCCATCGTGTACCAAAGGAAACAAGGCCCACGACATTTCGACCGAAGCTTGATAGTGAAGACGACGAGGAGCATCCGGTAGAGGCTTGCGAGGGAAGGCACGTCGGAGACCCACTTGCGCATGGGGAAGGCCGAGGCTATCCACAAAGTTACCTAACCGGGAGCTTGGCCCTTGCGAGGATTCCTTGCGAGGGCTCCAACGAGGACTAGGAGGAAGCTTGGCGCTTCTTGATACCTCGGTAAAAATACCGGCGGCGTCGATGGGAGTTTGCATATCTCTACCTTACTCTGTAGCTTCCACATTTACATTGTTTGTATTACTCCTTTTGTGGTAAAGATAGCAACACACTAGCAAAACCATACTTGCACATTTAGATAGTTTATCTTTTGCATAGGTTTTGCTAAGGTTAGAAAAGAGGCCATAGTTTAGGGTAGAATTTTAAGTTGCCTAATTCACCCCCTTAGGCATCACGGTCCCCTTCAGGTCCTCATGAATCTTAGGAAAAATTTAAAAATTCTAACGACATACGGTGGCATACATATGTTCTCTCAATATACGTAACTAATCGGGCTACACATTTCGCTGTTAGTGTACCTGCACAAGAATTTTATTTCAGCCCAACCCAACAATTATATATGCCAAAATATAAATCTGGGCTCTAGGTTGCAACTAAATACTTCATATATATATATATAGCCATACATATACTTCCATATCAAAGCTACACGAAAGTAAATACATGCCATACATACATATAAATATGCATCTATAGCCATATCAAAGCTAACCCACAATTAAATACCTTAGTATATATATGGGATATATATATACCACAATACCAAAGCCACCTCTCCCCTAGACATACGCTCACCCTTGGTGTTGCCACTCTTACCTTGGGCGTAGAAGCAATTGATCCATACATTACCACTCAAGTGAATGGCATCCATACAATACCACACGCATGTATGGAATGAAAGTAAAACCCCATGTTAATACTTATTTAGCCACACGATAGTCCTTAAGCGGGCATAAAGGATATGACCAACTGGCACACTCTAAATTTAAAATTTAGATTTTAACACACCTATATATATAGCTATAAGTTATCAAACTGATTTTATAAAACAAAAGCTTTGTTTGAAATACCCATATGACAAGTTTAATGTTGAACCTTCCTCCGATGCTAGCTATAATGAGAACCATCCAATTTATAAGAGAACAAGTACAATAGCAATCACCGAAGCGATCAAACTATCATACTTGAGCCCATATAAACCCGGTAGTCCGATGAAATCACGAAGGATCTCAAACAAACCAACATACAAACCAAGATCATATATGATTCAACATAACCCGGTCACATGTTACATCACAGTTCACAAATAGTTCACAAGTATCTCACATACATCGGAGTTCACATAGTTATTACAAACCAAGTTTAAATAGCGAAGCAAAGTAGTTGACATCAACACCACACTTAGTTCAAATACATGCCAGTACCACGATCATTTCCAGCAAGTAGAACAGAGAGGATATCTTAGGAGTACCATACCCCATGATTTAGTCCTCATCCACGATAGGACGAAGGCAGTTCTTACAGTACCCATGATACATCATATCATCTGCAACAAGAGGGAATGAACCCTGAGTACGAGAATGTACTCAGCTAGACTTACCCATCGTAAACCAGAAATAACATGACACAAAGGAGTATGCAAGGCTTTATCAGTGGAGTTAGCTTGACCACATTTTGCATAAAGGCTTAAGTAACATAACTTGGAGATTTAGTACCTTTAGCATCAATTTGAATACCTATTCAATTATGTATCTCTAGATTAGCTCCTGTACTAGAGCAATCACATGATTAAGCTAACAAACATTAGTAACCATATCTGGTGTATTAATTTGAGCATCACCATAACCATCAAGTTCTATCAATTAATGCTACGTTGCCGCTGCTCAGTTAAGTTCTCACTATCCGAGAGAGACAACGACTCGAATCGATTCCAACCAGCTGGGGAGTTATTCCTAACACAAACCCATACTTCCCTCATCGGGGTCGCATCGGGTCACCTTTGGTACAATTCAGGTGCTAGGAAGTTCAAGACCGGCCTACAGTTAGACTCATGCCACTGGCTCCCCATGCATCCTTACTGCCTCTAGTGTGCGCACTTTCACTGACCGGGTCCTGGCCTGAGTTGAGCTACTCGACTTCACGGTCAGAATGACTTATCTGGCCAACTAAGTGCTAGGCATACGTTCAACATGATATGAGGACGTACAATGAATCGGTCCTTAACCGACATAGGCGGGGATAAATAGGCACCAAGACCTCCATGCCTTGTTGCTTCTCTATCACAATCCCACCCGGTCTCCTTTTTATTCATCAACACATGGTTATTTTCACGATAGCAATTATAGCCAACCGTGATCAGATATCTACCTATATCTTGCAGGTGATAGGAAATCACCCGATTTCTATAGGACTAAGCATAGCTAAGCATATATTTGATCCTGAACCTACTAAGGATTCAAGATATATTTGTCTAGACAAGGAAAACATATGCAACAAGTGTTTCCAATCAACTCCTATAACCTAATGCATCAAACATAAAGGACATAAGTGATATTTGTAAAAAAAAATAGGGGGCTTATAATGCACAGGGCTTGCCTTTCAAGAATGAGGAAGGTTGGTTAGGACACTCGGGAAGATCTTCCACGTTGATTCCTCCTTCCGCTTTGAAGCTCCTGCTCCTAGGTTGCTTGATTGGTCCTCGATGCTCGGGTTTGAACTCGAGTAGAGTCACTCCTTCGAGGAGCCTATTGCATGCATAAGCATAAATGAGTATCATGAATACATAAGAGATGAGATGAGATGATAAATTGTATACGCATGAGCATGGTTATTACATAAGATGTATGATAAGTTTAACATTCGTTGACCAAGTAGATGTATAACTTTCTTCTAATTGATCTTTATTGAGTAGGTGCATATCTCTTATATAGTACAAGAAACATACACTCACCAAGTTCTAGTAACTTAAGGTAAAGTTGTTCATCATCAGTAAGAGTCTTAGAACCTATAGCTAACAACTAATCACAGTTAGCCTAAGCATCTACACAAGCATCACATAAGAGAAACAATTACAATTTGACTTAGTCATTTCCTTGACTGTAAACAGTAGCTACTTATTTTGGCCATATCTGGAGTTCTACTCAACCAAATACTATGATATTCGACTTTCTAAAAATATTATAAAATTGCCTACAATTTTCTTATAGTCATCTCAACATGATTCAATGGTGATCAAGATCAAACAAAGAAATTTTCTAAATCTCTCCAGAAATTCCACAGAATAAACATTTCTAGAGACCAACTTCCGATAGCTATACCTCTCAAACCATTTAGCCTATTACCATGAAAATTGGACACAAGCAAGATAAGTAAGTTATCTACAACTTTGTTATTAACAAGATTCACAGAAAACATCATTTTACCCATGCAATTTACTTAACAAATGAAGCTGTCCAAAACAATCACTAAAATTGAATTATAGAGCAATTAATATTTCACTGCATACAAGCAATCAAATTTGGGCATAACCAATGGTACCAACAGTTTAGAGACATCATATACAGTTTAGAAAACATAATGGTCAAGCCCAAATAAATTATTTAAATGCCTTTATTAATTTATTTGGACACTAAGGTAAAATAAGGAAAATATGTCAAAAGTGTACAGTAAATTCTGAGAAAATTACAGTAGCCTACAAATGACCCAAAAGTCTACTGTATAATTTTCATGCCATTTGGATAAGTATAGCCATCTCTACAAAAATGAAAAGTTACATAGACTTATTTTAGTAAAAAATAGTTTAGCCTAGTGAAAAGTGTAAAAAATTTGCATGACCATTAGTTATGTAAAAACACTTTAGAAAATAGATTTCATATTTTTATTACTTTTATCCTAGTACCCTAACACTGTGTAAAAATTTGCATGATTATTAGTTATGTATTTTTAGCCCATTTATTTTCACTAGAAACTAACAATTATTTAAAATTAAGTAGGAAGACCATATTTCAAGTATGCTTACTGTAGGTTTAGTATTTTTCTTAGCTAGAGCATGTCAACACAAAATCAGTAAAATTAGAATCATAATTTTATCACTTTCCTAGCTCAAGTTATGCATTTTACAAGATTGAAAACAATTTAAAAGCACTTATCTAGCTCAATTTAATTCTCCTAGAAAAACATCCCAAACAGTAGGTTTCATATTTTTATCAAATAGTACACTTCATGTTGAATCCAATAAAATTTGGTTCACTCAATTTGGACACTCTAGCTCGAGATATGAATTTTTTTTGAAACATGTATTCAAATCTATAAAAATAAGAAAATCGAGAGAACACACAGATCGACAGATGGGGCCCACGGTCAGCGGGGCCCGCTCATCGATGAAAGCAGAGATAGGGGGACAGAGGTTGTGAGGCGATAGCTCGCCGTTGGCGAGGTCACCGGCGACGAGGTTACCACCGTCATGTCCTCTCGTCAACCCGCACCTGAGGTACCCCAGGTTGGGTTGGTGGCTCACTTTGAGCAAGCTCACCGATGAGCATGGCAGATGGCTATTGCGTGCAATGGCGCGTTGGTATCTCTAGCCATGGTAGGCTCTGGCGAGAGATGGTCCTACCTCTACGGTGACCTAGCACAGCTCTATAGCAAGATCTGCCATGGTGAAGCGGTGGGGAAGCTTGACCACATGCATGGCCGGCGCGGCGGTGCCTAGCGCACATGGTAGTGCTCTCCATTTCGGCTATCTGGCGATGAGAGGTGGGTCTCCATCTTTGTGGTAGGAGCTAGCATTCGTGGCTATGCATAAACACCTTCGAGCGGGGGATGGCAAGACTTAGGGGCTGCTGGCCACTGGCGAGCTCGAGGTCATGACCATGGTGGGCATGGTAGGAGCGGTGGTGCATTCACGCATGACGGTGCGGTAGCATCTACCCTTCATACAGTAGAAGTAGAAGTGACCTAAGGCAACGACGGACGGACAATAGGAAGGAGGAGATGCGGTGGAGTACACAGCCACGACAAGCCGTGGCTGGTGGCGCTCCGGTGATGTCAATGGCCGGAAACGGCCGTAAGCCTTTACCTTAAACTCGAACGATGGCTCTACTAGGTAGAGGTGGTAGAGCATTGCAAGGCGGAGCTATTGGCGTGGGCAATTTGGAAATAGAGCAGTGATGGCTGCTTGGCGTGAGCTCAGTGAAGCTCATGGCGGCGGCGGTGACGGCACTTTCGGTTTTCGCTTGGCGGGCGAGAGAGAGAGCGAGGAGGCGAGAGAGCGAGAAATGGAGGGGCAGCGGCGTTGCCTCCCTCTTCACTCCCCTTCAGTCCGACCAGTCGGGCCAACACCAGCGTCGGACGCCGCCACGCGGCGCACACGACCTGCGATAGTCGGCCATGACACGCGTGTGGCGAAGGGGCAGGTTCAGGGCCATCTGTCGTGCCAACTTTGCGCCTCCATAACTTCTAAACCGTGCGTAATTAGCAAAAACTGTATTAGTGTAAGTTGTAGAGCTATGTGAGATCTCCAACTTTGATTTAGCAACCATCATCTAATTCTCAATGGTTAGCAACTTATAAAGCTCCCAAGTGGGGGCACATTGAAGCCTGCAAATGGCTTTAGGACAACAAATTCTCCAAATCCAAAAAGCAGTATTTCTTTGCTACTTTGGAGCTGTTTTGGACTATGTTAGGCACTGAATTAGATCTTGGCCCAAAAATAAAAGTTGTTACTCTAGTCAAGTACTACAACTTTGCTTAAGGGTGCTGCATCATGCAAACACTCTATGCTATAGTTCAACTTTTGTCAAAGTAGGATCATGAAAATTAGAGTTTCTAGAATAACTATGACTTGGAGGCTGTTTTGGTCCATGTCATGAATACCAAACTTGTTCCATGTACCATCCTAAGTGTGTCTAAGGTGTTTTAGTGATCAACATCAACCACTTGCATTAACAAGCATGACCATAAAGCATACACACGTTGCAACATAGAATAACAAAGGTATGTTTCATATGTTTTATATGAATGTTTCATATGTTTATGCTCATATATGAATGAATGATGCTTATGCTCATGCAATGCAAGTGCAAAAGTGCAAGCCTAACACCTAGAGTGTTACGAAATATATATATTATAAATTTATATTCCATGATAAATCTAATAATGTCACCTAATTGATATCATACATATTTTTAGTTCTTTGTAAAAATATGATGAAACGTTAACATACTTTGGCATAGATCGAACTATGCTAGAACTACATTGATGTAAGTAGTGCTTCTTAGCTTGAGGGATCGCGTGACATGAGAAGGTACATTTGAGGCCGCACATCCCTTTTTGTCATGATTCTTTTTCCTGTTGCGAAACAAAATAACACCGCGTGCAGCCAATTCGATCCACTTGATGTGACCGACAGTGACAATTTTGGCATGGAAATATATGCCAGATACGTAATCCTCGGTGATTGATGATCGGTGATGCTTGAAATTGGATCATCCGCCTAGTAGTCATTGTTGGTAGTGGCAAATCTCTCTCTCTCTCTCTCTCTCTCTCTCTCTCTTATAAAGGTCTAAAATTGTCACTAATTCACGTCGTCAACTTTGTACTATATGAGCCAAATCCATCTGTTCATCTAGCCTATCGCATTATGGAGGCCCATCGGACCCACGCCTCACAATCCCACATCCAAATAAAAAACAGGACAAAGAGCTGCATGACCCTTGCACTGCTGCCCTACACACTTGCTCGCCGTTCCAGAAACGCTGCCACCCACTGAACAAAAAAAAGTTGCCCACGAAGAAAGGAGACGTCGTCGCCGGCTGCCAGGTAGGAATGGCAGCAGGTCAGGTTTAGATCCGAAACCCGCAGGTTTTAGACCCAGCGGGACTAGGGGGGTTTCTAATTTTGCCCCTGTGGGTCTCGGGTTCAGGGATCCAAAGCGGGACGAGACAGAGTCGGGTTTGATTCTCCCCACAGGTGCCTGCCGGGGACCCGAAGTTATAAGACAGCCCACTATAAATTGCACATGGCTGGCCCAACCATGGAGCAAGTAACCCTAGCTATTTATACCAAAATAGCGTTGACGGTTGACCCTCCTCTCCACACACCCCACCGCCGCCACACAACATCGGCGTCCGACATCCATAGTATCGCACTGTTTACACCAAAATTTGGTAAGCTTTCCCTACAAAGGAAGAGATCGGCCGATGATGTCGAATGCAGGAAAGATCTCCTAATTGATGTATATTTATGAACCGGCCGAGGAATATTCTTTAAAATATTTTGAGAGAAGCATGATGTCCAAGATCTCTTGACGTGAAAATAAGAGGCAGCTGGGAGCATGAGTTAGTTTGCATACACGTGAAGAAAATTAAAGGAAGCCAGCCGGACTCCATATGTATCATGTTATAAGGGCTATCTCCAATACGAATCGGTCCAGGAGCAATATATTGATATCCAAAAGGAAAGCATACCGGTTTAATTATCATTGGAAATTGGCATACGTATGACTGGGTACAAACAAGTAAGATGGTCCAATTATATACGTGTATATGGCATACACGTTTTGGAGTGGGTAATGGTTACTAATCTGTTAACGATGCATGTATACACAAATACAAGGCTATACAAGGAAAGTTTCTTGATACTGGTTGCCAACGTGATGAAGATGCATGCCAATGAAGATATGCTCAAGCACATGCATACATACACACTATCAGGCTATTGTGGAGAAAAGTTTGAAGGTTAGGCCAGGCAAGGAAAGCAAGAACACGTAACATGTATATGCGTATACAAGGCCGGCGGCATCATGTTCGTATACATACTATGCAAGGTCAAAGTCAAATGACAGGGGGCAGCCATCATTACAGCGATCATGATCAGGTGCCCCTGTCACACAGATAGCCTAGCCTCCTACTGGACAAACCCAGGTATATTCAGTCTAGCAACTAACCTTACCAGTCACTCAGCAGGTTGTGCAATGGCCAGCTCAAGGAAGATTCAATACCTCACTCTAGACACCTTAGTCGGCCCTGATGAGCCAATACATGGCATCGCCCCCAGCTGACGTACATCGGCATGAATGCATGCTTCACTAGTCAGTCAGACGGACACAGAAGTTGGGTACAGGACCAATACATCCCGAGCCATCCATCAGCATACTACTCCAGAAGTAGAAAGAAGAGCTACGGATTCACCTGTCCAGACACCCTTGAGTCAAGACCGAATTGTCGCTTATCGATGATGTTCGGAGTTAGCAACCACGATTGTTTGATCGGAAGTCAACCGGATTAATAATTAAATATTTGAACTGAATCTTCAAAACTATTCTGGAAACATCATCTATATCGCTGAGATTTGCCATCGCAGGAAGCAAGAATAGAACATGAAGAAGAAAGTCCGGCTTGAATATTTGAGGAAGGAGATATTTTAATATTGTTTGGCCAAGCTATATGCAAGGAAATAAAAGGAGATCTTGTGATAGAGTTCATGCTTGAAGATTAAAAAGCTACGATAAGCTCTCATAATCAAAAGTCCAGGTGCATCACGGTGAACTGAATCGGCCGCTCACCTCCATCGGCTCCAAGAACAGATAAACAGAGATCGGCTGAGGGGCAAGTACTGGCTCAATTTCCACTTCAGCTGAGGCATCAGGCAATGGAACCATCTGGCTTGGCAGGCCGCGGCGTGGTCGGGTCGGGTGAAACAAGCCGCTAGCAAAGGTACCTCAATAGTAACCGACCGTATGCGGCTTTGAAAGCTTGGACACGCCGATGGTGCTCTAAACACTTGCTCGACTATATGGAGCCGATACGGGTACGATCGGCTATATGAAACTAATCGTCCTTTGTTGCAATCAATAAAGAAAATCATGAATATCAATGCAAGACAACCGAGGAGTCGACAGCCGATGAAGCCATAGGTGAGGTAATCGGCTCATTAATCCCCATTAAGTTTTTCACAGCAATTTTATTTTGATTAAAATATTGGAAGATCTCCATCCATCTGCATGCTCCTCTGGACGACCCTTACAGTTGATGAAAATATTAATAGAGTTGTCTGCTGGGAAGGTGAAGCTTTATCTCGGTACAAGACTGCTGCAACAAATTATCGACTAAATATTCTTGAAGCATCAGCTACTATTAGTGGTCATGAAAGGCAAGGTAAAAAATGTGTGTTGGCCGATACATTTGAATAATAGGATTTTCCTAAGAGAGCCTGAAGAGGAATATCGGTTTAAAGAAAATCAGCAGCATCAGATTGGTTCATCTGTATATCCAGGCCGTCATCGGCAATATTACCACATCGCCCTCACGAAGCAAGCCAAGCCGACGATATTGCGCTTCATCAGCTTGGGGCATATTTAATAGCATTAGTATGGTGGCCGGAATACTTTATTATCTGCATCCAGGATGGTGGGTATTTGCACATTGGTTTGGCATCGGCTAGTCACACGCAGATAGCAAATAACCGATAGCAAGGAAGAAGCTAATATTCGTGGTAAAGAAGGAAAGGGGGAGGGGCGTAATTGTAAGATAGCTGACTAATGGAATAGTGTTGTGGACATCGGTTGGATTCAGTATTAGATAAAGGGTGTTTTAGCAAATATACCAGCATGTGCGGGCCTTCCTATCGTGGGCCGTCGTCGCTTGGCTGGGTCGCGCCCCCGCGTGGGCCGGGCAAGTGGAGCGCGAGCGTGCGTGCGCCGAGCAGATATGGGCTGTGCCACGTCCGCGTGGGCCATGCCGTTGCGTCGTGTGCGCGTTGCGCCGGACTAGGCCGAGCCGCTCGCGCTTTGGGCCACGCGGTGGAATTTGGTTTTTTATTTTCCAGTGAATTAGTTAAGGATTATTCAATTTGGTTTTGAGCTGAACTTTGAAAAAATTATAGTAAATTCTATAGGTGTCCAAAAATAGTGAAACAAAATTTGTTAGGTTAACAAAAATGCTATCTATCTGTTGGTGTAGTTAGTTTACAGTTAGCTAGGATTATGATAGATTCAGAAATTCAATTTAGAAAGCTTAGTATTAGTTAGTTTAATATTTGTAGGAATTTTTGTGGCAAATCGGTGATAGTTTTTGCCATGAAATTTTTACAGTAGGTTCAATAAATTATTATGTACTCACTGTAATTTTTGTAGCATTAGAATATGATGATAAATAGGGTAGCTAGTACTCCTTGTTTTATCATATATAGAGTAAATCGATATTAAGAATAAGAATGCATGTAGTTGCTAAGATAATACATGTCTTGTTTGATACTTGTTAGTGGTAACAATGGGTAACTTAGCACTTTAGTCGGTAGAACTAGCTTAGTACCTTGTTAGGTGTATTCGTATTTTAAGAGTTCTGCATTGCGTTTTACTAAGTGTTGCATCATCGTTTCATGCATGTAGATCATGAGTTGGTAGAGTTTGTGCCTACGGACGAATAGGACTACGAGGAGGTTATTAAGGTGTGCGTGGAGGAGGTTCTCAAATGTGAGGGAGGAGCCCCAAAGTTGTTCGTTGTTGACTTTGTTGACCCACCGCTTGCCCAAAGCAAGCCCGGTGCATAACCCTTATTTTTGAATGGTCCTTTGAATATATATATGATGTGCATTTACGTACATGCATTTTATGGAAACTACATGCATAGATATACTTACCTATGAGTTCTACTAATATAGGTCAAGTAGCTGCTATGCTCAGGATTTTGGTAGTGTGAGTAACCGATCGTTACTCACAATAGGTGATAATTATGATCACTCATGATAAAATGTTGGAAAGGAAAAATATTGACCAGGCAGGGATATGATTTGGGTATTGGTGGGTGTAAGAGGTTGTGTCCTGTGGTGTGAGGGCATAACAGTTACACTTTTTCCGTGTCTGTGTGTCGATTAAGGACCGGCCGTTGCATTGGGCTCTTGGCAAGTCACATATTTATTATCCCGAGCACATACTTGGGTGTGGGCGCATGGAAGACTTGTTGCTCTCTTATCGTGGGTTCTGGCTCTTTCTGGACTGACTGATTGGAGGCGGGGATGATGGAGGTCCTTACACCGCACTGTGTTCGGGACTCAGGAGCAGGGGCTTGGAGTCTAAGTTTGGACGGGGACCTGGACCCCGTGACAGGAGGGTGATGGGTTGGTCCTGCTTGTGCCTGGGGTACAAGCGGGGCGTGTGATTTTGGGGTACCCAGCTATGGGCATTGATTCATGAATCACCGGCGTTTTGATATGGTTTGTCTATGGTCTAGCATCGTAGTAAGAACTGAAAGATGAAAGGTGATGAAAGAGAACTGATTGCTCAACTCTTGCTTGAAAGTAGATAGGTGCTTACATAGAATGGCTAGATAAAGAATTAATCATGACTATGAATAATAAGATAAATAAGGATTCACTATTAGCATTGCTTTCTGCAAAAAGAAAACCAGCAAACCACAAAGCTTATCATATCCCTTGGTGTCGGGAAATTATTCTCACTAGTCGGATAAGTCTTGCGAGTACATTGTGTACTTAGGGTTTATTTACCCCTATTGCAGGTACTGCTTGAGACATAAGCATTGTGTGAAGGATTCTCCTGGTGGGCACAGACGGATCCTTGCTTATTATCAATAGATGTTTAGTTTCATTCCACTGTTTAATAGTCCGCACTCTGACTTTGGTACTGTAATAATATATTTCTGAGAACTCTAGATGTATGAAATGGATTAAGTATTGTAACTCGTTCTCATTATTGGATCCTTAGGGATAAATGTGGACTATTCAGGCTCTCCCTTGGGGTGTGCCCGTTGGAACCCGCCCACTGTAGCTTGCTTTCGGGGTGCTTAGTGTCTGATGGAAGACGAGCGCCTCCGTAAGTGCGCTATTTCGGGCAGTTCTACCACATAGTGTCTCCAAATCTTCAATGCATGGACAACCACTGCTAATTCCAAGTCATGAGTTGGGTAATTGACTTCATGCTTCTCTAGCTGACATGAGACATAAGCAATGACTTGGCCTTCCTGCATAAGAACACATCCCAACCCGGTACCTGATGCATCACAAAACACATCAAAAGGTTTCTCGATATCATGTTGTGCCAAAATAGGAGCTAAAGTCAACAAAGTCCATAAAGTGTGAAAAGTAGCTAAACACTCCAGAGTCCACACAAACTTCTCATCTTTCTGAAGCAATCTTGTCATTGGCTTGGCGATTTTGGAGAAGTCCGGAGTGAACCGATGGTCGTAACCTGCTAAACGAAGAAAACTCCAAACTTCGTGAACTAAAGTCAGGGCCTTCCAATCCATAACTTCTTGCACCTTAGAGGGGTCTATGGAGATCCCATTTTCTGACAGCGCGTGCCCTAGAAAAGGTACCTTATGAAGCCAAAAGTCACACTTACTAAACTTAGCATATAACTTATGTTCTTTTAGCCTGGTTAGAACAACTCTCAGGTGCTCTGCGTGATCCTCGTTTTCTAAATACATCAGAATGTCATCGATGAACACAACCACAAACTTAGCCAACTTGGG
Organism: Miscanthus lutarioriparius; assembly: GCA_904845875.1. Classification (NCBI taxonomy): domain Eukaryota; kingdom Viridiplantae; phylum Streptophyta; class Magnoliopsida; order Poales; family Poaceae; genus Miscanthus; species Miscanthus lutarioriparius. The sequence continues at coordinate 12,709,750 of CAJGYO010000009.1, read as the reverse complement.
CATGAACACCGAATTCATCAGATACATGAAATATGCAGGAGCATTTGTCAGCCCAAAAGACATGACCAAATACTCATACATGCCATACCTAGTGGAGAAAGCAGTCTTAGGTATATCTTTTGGCCTGATTTTAATCTAATTGTAACCAGATCTCAAATCGATCTTGGAGAACATCTTAGCTCTTGACAACTGATCAAACAAGATATCAATTGAAGGCAACGGATACATGTTCTTGACCATTACGGTATTAAGTGGTCGGTAGTCCACACACATCCGCAAGGATTTGTTTTTCTTCTCCACAAATAAGACAGGACAACCCCACAGAGATGAGCTTGGTCGAATGAGACCTTTCTCTAAAAGCTCTTGCAATTGAACCTTAAGCTCGGCTAGCTCATTTGGTGGCATTCCATATGGCCTCCAAGAGATGAGTGCTGTACCCAGCAATAACTCAATCTTAAACTCTACATCCCTGTCTGGTGGCAACCCGGACAATTCATCTAGAAACACATCCGAAAACTCACATACCACCGGAATATCAAGGAGGGTCATGGTCTGAATAGCACAGGCTAAGTTTTGGAGATCAAAACTACTAGGAAGTGGCACTAGGAAAGCATTGTAACTCTCGGGTTCCCTCAACATGATGGTTCTAGTCGAAGTGTCAATGAGAATTCCATGGCCACTCATCTATTTATACCCAAGATTACATCTATCCCTAGCCCTAGCAATACTACAAGATCTGAGGTATACTGTCGGTTGCTTATTGAGATACACACATCTCTGACTATCTGATTGGTAGAGATATTATTTCTAGCTACACTTATGCAATAACCACCCTTATCTACAGTAACTGCCCTTTGATCATGCTTGGATGCAAATGTTTGACTCATAAATAAATGTAAAGCTCTAGAATCAAATAAAACAACTATGGGGTGTTGGTTCACAAGAAAGGTACCCGTAATAACAACTTCACCTAAAGGGATCTCTTCTGGTTGTTGTTCTTCTTGGGATATGGGTAATTTCTTGCCCAATGGCTAGTCTTGTTGTAGGTCCAGCTGGCATGTTGCTAGGTGGAATACTGGAGCTTCCTTGTCCTATGCTACCCTTTGGTAGGGCAACAGAAAAGGCCTTGCGATACACTTTCTAGGTCTGACTGGTCTGTACCTTCTTCTGAGGTGGTCTATACTTTGAAGCGGGTGGATGGAACTAAGGTCTCGCTGCAATAGGAGCTTTTGATTGAGATGCACCTGCTTCATAAGCTCTCTTATGAGTCTTAGATGTTGAATAGATGTTGTTTTGATTCTCCTAAGTTAAAGCATCACTAACAAACTCATTGAAAGTGGCACAGTTGCTGTTAGCTAGAGTCTTCATCAGCTTTGGACTAAGTCCCCTCTTGAAACTAGCAATCTTCTCTGCATCAGTGTCAATAAACTCTATGGCATACCTTGATAGATTGTTAAAGGCATGCAGGTACTCAGTTAGGCTCTTGGTACCTTGTGTCAGCCTCATGAATTTTGTATGTTTCGTGCTCATAAGACCTAGGGGAATACAATGTCCCCTAAATGCTGTCCTAAACTGGTTCCAGGTAATTTGAGCATCCTCAGGCAAAGTGGATCGATGATGACTCCACCAAATGTCTGTAGGCCCTTGCAGCTGGTGTGATGTGTATTCTACCTTTAGGGCTCTGTGACCCTTAAGAGATGGAACTACATTGAATTGTATTCAACCATTCATCCGCCTGCAATGGCTCCTCCGCTTCCTTAAAGATAAAATTCTTTGAACTGGTTAGGTTCAGGGCCCTTGGTGTTGGTCCCTTCCTTGTCCATGGCCAGCATTCTATGCAAGACCATGCATCACTTCTCCCATGGAACGTTGGGTTTCCATGAGCCGGGCCATCATCTCCGCTGGCGTGGGATGCGGTGGTGGTGGGAGGTCCTCATTGTCATTGCCACGGAACCACTACCACCCGCATCATTTCCACCAGTTCCCCTACGAGTGTGCGTCATCTATAGAATTGCAACCATAAGTAATTATTGATGATGTCAGAAAAATTGTAGAGAAATTATATAATTGCGCCAAACTAAATTTACTAGAGAGAATTCACATTCATACAATAAAACAATGACATAATAATTCATTTCCACAACACAACATCACCAATTATATTACTTAGCGATCACGCAATGCATTCCCGTACATGCCAATTACTTGCTAGCACACAAACTGGACATTTATTAAGGTTCAATAACGATATAAATTAAACATGCAAGGTTCCGAGATTACATCAAAGGAGTACTTCATGAGATCGAAGCCTAAATTACGAGTTGATTACATAAAGGATCGAAGATAGGGAGCTAGCGCATCTAGATAGATACTATAGCTAAGCTACTCCTTGGGGTGGTCGCTGTCGATGTCGGACACATCATCACCGTGGTCGTCCTCTAAAGGTTCGACCTCTTCCTTAGGCTCTGCCTCGGCGTCCACCTCTATGCCATCGTCCTCAGCAATCAACACAATGGGATCTTCTTCCACTGCTGGAGCTGGAGGAAGAATTGGTTTCACCATGTTGTTGAGATGATGAACATCCAACTGAAGCTCCTCAATCTGGCGTATGAGTTCCTGCTCTTTGTGATCAAACTCCATTGCCTTCCTAGCAGCCTGAAACACAGTCCAGATTCTAGCTGCCTCCCAAGCCTCAGCAAGGCAAATGACCTCGTCCCTCTCAGCACGGACATACTGTATCTCTGCCCTAGCTTCATCTCTTTTTGCAATAGCATTTACCAACTGAACCCGGTGGGCTTCCAAAGCTGTAATAGCATTATCGGTTTCCCGCTGAGCCTCTCTAGCTGCCCTTCGATGCCTGCGCACATGCCCTCGCAGCTGGCGTTGCGTGGCCTGTGCTCACTGGATCTCTAGCATGCAGCTAATGTAGCTATCTTGGTAGGAGTAGAACATCTTTAGGATGGTGAACATGACGCTCATAGCAGCGCTAGAGCTCTCTGCTCGCTCATCACGGTCTCTCACCAGTGCATTACCGCCTGCCTGCATCCAAGTAGTCATCGACTAATCCACTCGGGGAAAGGTTCTAGCTAGACCGTTGATGAGCTCGTCACCAAACTCCTAATAGATCTCACTTAGTGCCTCCAAAGCTACCACTAGGGCACCTTTCCAAGGAGACTGCCCATCTGACTCAATGCTCCAACCTTGCCACTATGGATTGTCTGCACGGGAAGGAATGGTCACCTGCACAACGTACCACGGCTGTCCCTTAGCTGCCACTTCCCTCCAGAAGTAGCGGGGTGTCTCAACGTACCCAACTAAGTTTAGCACCCTCCATAGAAAGGTAGGAGTGCCAAACATAGCTAGGAATGTGTCACTGCAAGGCAGGGCTCCTGGTGCTGCCATCTGTAGCAAAGTGTGCAACTCTTGTGAGAGGATATCATACGTGAGAAGAAATTTAATGAATGGGGTAAGCAATTATAAGGGAGGGAGGAATGCAAAAATGTAAATGCAGGAGTGAACATGATGCATGCACGTTCCAGACGTCCTGTAAGGAAAATGGACCCTAGGACCATTTACTTTGAATTTTAGTGTTTGATATCCAACACAACCAAATTGGACTAATGAATTTGCATGTGATTGTTTTGTAGTTCACTATGGTGCAAGACGTGACTTGGAAAAGGCGATGTGATGATCCCATGATCAACACCTTAACCAAGACCCTAGAAGCACTGTGAAGACCCAAGATATCAAGCAAAGTCCAAGCACGAAGATAGGAACCAAGCCGAACACAAGATCACGAAGAAACGAGCTTCTGGCAAAGACCAAAGATGGATCGGATGGCGGCATAGCGATCGGACGCTTTCGATCAAGAGGCTCGCCAATAGCAAGCGCCAACAGCAGAAATGACCGGACATCGAGTCTTGAAAGTGATCGGACACATTGATGGCATTATTCATCATCCGGCAACACACTCAAGACCTGACCGGACGCCGGAGGCTAATCGACCGGACACTGGGAACTACAACATCCGATCGAAAGTACGAGAGAGGTTCCAGAGCGGTGAAATTACGATCGGATGCTATCAACGTCGATCGAGTTGATCGCGGCTCTAACGGTTGGGACGACCGGACGCGTCTGGTCAGGACGAAAGTAGCATCTGATCAGTAGCAGAAAAGCGGGTTTTGTCCCCAATGGCTACTTTCTCAATGAGGCTTATAAATAGACCCCCAATCGGCCATTTGATGTGTGTGGAGCTAAGGAAGCATACCAAGGGTGTTCCTACACTATTTTAGTGATCTCCACTTGCATAGTGCTTAGTGATTCATTAGGTGATTAGCATAGGTGCTTTGCGAAGTGCTTGGGTTGATTAGACCGCCGCTTATGCAGTTGCTCTAGGTTTAGGCCTAGTGTTTAGTGAGGTTTGCATACCTCTTACCACTCGGTGCTTGCGTGCACCATTGTTGTACATTAGAGGGGTTTGTAGTCTTGCGAGATCGCACCACCGTGTTTGTGGTGTGGCCGCCACCGTGTAACGGAGGGAACAAGGCTTGTGGTGTTTCGATCGGAAGCTTGATAGTGAAGACGTCGAGGAGCATCCGGCCGGGAGAGGCTTGCTAGAAGGCATGTCGGAGACCCACTTGCGCGTGGGGAAAACCCAAGGCTATCCACGGAGTTACCCGACCGAGAGCTTGGCCCTTGCGAGAGGCTCCAACGAAGACTAGGGTGAAGCTTGCACGCTTCTTGATACCTCAATAAAAATACCAGAGTCATCAACGGGAGTTTGCATATCTCTACCTTACTCTTTAGCTTCTGCATTTATATTGTTTGTATTACTCCTTTTGCGGTAGAGATATCAATACACTAGCAAAACCGTAGTTGCACATTTAGATAGTTTATCTTTTGCATAGGTTTTGATAAGGTTAGAAAAGAAGCCATAGTTTAGAGTATAATTTTAAGTTGCCTAATTCACCCACCCTCTTAGGCGTCACGGTCCCCTTCAAGTGGTATCGAGAGCGGTTGGCTCAATTTGGACCTTTGGCTTCACCGTCGTTGTGCCGGCGCTATTTAAAGTGGTTGGAATGGATACCTCTAAGCCTCCGCACTTTGACGACACTAACTTCCCTTCTTTGTAAAGCTAGAATGGCTTGTCACTTTGAGGCGGTAGATTTGGGAGTTTGGAGAGTCACTCGTGATGGGATGAAACCCATTAAGAATCTGATAAACCCATAAAGAGTGAAAAAAAGAAATTCATTTTAATGCTAGAGCTAAAATTGCTTGTTTGCATCTTTTAGCATGGATGTGTTTAACCAAGTGTTCACTTTAAATACGGCATATGAAATTTGGTTAAAACTCCAAGAGCTCCATGACGGCACAACTAATGTCTGTGAGCAAAAACATTGTCTAGCTAAACAAAGTTATGATTCCTTTAAATTGAATGTTGATGAGCTTGTTCGTGATACATATTCTCATTTGAATCTAGTTATCAATGAGCCCCATTCAATAGGATTAACAAAGCTAGATGATGCAGACATCATGAGAAAGATCATCTCTATGCTACCACAAAAGAAATATGCAAGCATCATCACCATCCTTCACAATATGGAGGGCTTGAGCACCATGACCTCGGCCATATTTATTGATAAGATAGTGGCATTTGAAATGTCATGCAAGATGGGTCAAGAAGAAGCCACTTCATCAAGCAAAGGCAAAGCTCTCGCATGTAGTGAGAAAAAGAAGATGAGGGCAAGCAAGTTGAGACAAGCTTAAGCTCAAGCTCCTCAAGTGAAGAAGAAGAGGATGATGATGATGAATCAAGTGATGATGATCAATCTTCCTCCTCCACCACCAACCTTGATGAAGAATCAATCAAACTTATCAAAAAGGTAAAGAAGATGATCCAAAGGCTCAATGTCAAGGGTGTGCCCATCCAAATTTAAGATATCATCTTCACCAATCAAAGAAATGAGCAAAGAAAGAAAAGATGCTATGATACGGCGAGTTGGGGCACTTTATGGAAGTTTGTCCAAACAAGCCCACACCCAAGACAAAGAAGAAGGCGTGCAAGGACAAAGCCCTCACATCAATTAGGTCATTGGATGATTCCTCAAGTGAAGAAGAATATCACAAGAGGCGTAGCCACAAGCACTCATCATCAAGATCTTCTTCTCGTATGTGCCTTATGGCATGAGGTAACGAAAGATCATCCTCTAGTCGAGTGATAGTGATGATGAAATACCTTCTTATGATGAAATTATGCAACAAAATCTTAACTATGCTAAAGTTTGCACTAGTCAACAAAAGAAGCTCAAAAAATTAAAAGAAAAGCTAGATAGTTCACAAGAAGCATATAAAACCTTGCTTGAACAATATAAAATGTTTGCCAATCTTAATATGGAGCTATCTACTAAAATTGAGCAACTTGAGGCTAGTGCAACAACAAATGCATGCACAATCAATGATGAGCAACTTGTAAAGAAAAATGAGAAATTACAGAAAAAGTTAGCTAGCTCATAAGATGCTTATAAATGTGTGCTTGCTAAAATGGAAACTATGTGCAAACATTGTGATGAGCTAACTAATAAAGTTGCTAATCTTGAAGCCATTGGTACAGCCCCCACCGAGGTACCTAATAAGAAAGGTTCAATCTTTGACATGCCTAAAAAGGATGCCTCTACTTCTTGTAATGATTTATGCTTAGACTCACCCTTGTGCAACCAAGTTTGTGTTGAGAAAGTTTTTATAGATACATGCACATAAGAGGTTGCAAAGGAGAATGAGCAACTCAAGTAAGAAGTGGCTCGCCTCACCAAGGACTTGACTCAAGTGAAAGGCAAGACAAAGCAAGCCCAACTTCATCAAGATAACACCGTCAAGGGAGTGAATAAGCTTGATGAAGGACAAATCGTGGTTTGCTACGTGTGCCACAAGGAAGGCCACAAGTCCTATGAGTGCAAGGTGATTTATGGGGAGGTGCAAAGAAGAAAAAAAAGCAAACGAGCAAGTTCTCCAACACCTACAGCAACAAGGTGGACAAAAAGGCCTCCACACCTTATCTCTTGAAGAAGAAGAATGACAAGGTGGTGGCCATCAAGGTGAACAAGCAAGCCAACAATGGGGCCAAATGCATTTGGGTGCCAAAGGAGATCATTTCCAACATGAAGAGCACCAAGAAGGTTTGGATCCCTAAGGGGAAGTGAGAAGTCCGATGGACTTCGGGGAATTTAGAGACTTAGCAAAGTATGGGTGTATTTCATGGGGTGCATCATTATGAACAAAGTAATTTCCAAGTAGGTTAGTGAATACTATGGACCCAAATTCCCCTTCCCATGTTAGGTAACTAGATGTAATTTCTTTCAATTGGTATCTCTTACAATTGGTATCAAGTTTCAAATTCTTGCAATCTCAATTAGCATCTAGTTCCATTTCATGCCTAGGTTTGCATTTGCATGTTTAATCTTTTGTCTTGCATACACTAGGTATATCTTATGGTAGGCTTGCTCGGTTTCATTCTTAACCTTTGGAGCAAACATACATGGTTTTAATTGTTTAGGAGCACGGCACATAGCTTGTATTACAATTGTTCATTTAATGTGTGCCAAAGTCCAAACTATAGATAATTTCTCTCGAATATCATTTTTAAAAATAATTCTCACATTCATGAGATGTCGTCTTGCAAGTGTTATTTTTTATTCTAAAATCAATGTGCATGTCTCCTACAAGTATTTCATACTTGTGTGCACAAATTTAGGGGGAGGTTACTCTACAAGTTGGATGCTTTGAGACTAACACCTTTTAAAGCTTATCATGTGTGTAGTAGTCTCATTGCAAGGAAAATGGAGTCCTTGGAGTTAAGCATGATACTTCAAATATCCACCACCTATTGCAAGTGGTATAAATCAAATTGGTTTCCACATGTGATATTTCTAAACCGATATCATCATGTTGATTTCACTTTGGTATTTATATACTTTCTCTATGCATTATATAGATTAAACTCCCTTGAGCATTAATTTGCCAATTATGCATAAACCACATTCTCCATCATATGTATGCATATATTTATGGTGAGCTTAGTCTATGTAATGTGACCTATTCCACTCCACATACAAAGGTTCATAAAGTTTGACCCTCCCTTGTGCTACTAATATCTTCCTTTTCGGTGTTTAATTCTAAAGGGGGAGAATTTATAGGACCAAAAGCAAGCCCGATCATAATAATTTACAAGTGGTAATGGTCCGAAAAAAGGAGGATAGTGGATTATGAATTATGGAATAGTCTATGTAATGGGGAGAATTTGTAGGACCAAAAGCGAGGCTTAAATCCATAATGCCACATGGGGACATTTGCAAGGGCAAGATAAGTTTTGCTTTACAAGTGGAATCTTCAAATTGGTATCTTTTAGCACCATATAACCTTGCCCTTTGCATTGCATCCTAGCAAGTAGATAGTTTTTAAAATTCCAAAATTTTTATTATTTGCTTGCTTTGGTCGTGTTGTCATCAATCACCAAAAAGGGGGAGATTGTAAGGTAAATGGACCCTAGGCCCATTTACTTTGGATTTTGGTGTTTGATGACCAACACAACCAAATTGGACTAATGAACTTGCATGTGATTGTTTTGTAGTTCAATAGGGTGCAAGACGTGACTTGGACAAAGACGATGTGATGATCCCACAATCAACACCTTAACAAAGACCCTAGAAGCACAAGAGAAGACCCAAGATATCAAGCAAAGTCCAAACACGAAGATAGGAACCAAGCCAAACGCATGATCACGAAGAAAGCGAAGCTTCATTTGACCTGACCAGACGCCCGATAAAGAGGCTCTAAGAACAAAGAAAGCGTCAACAATGACCGGACGGACCTGAGTACTAAAAGTGATTCGGACGCACCGATGGCACTGTTCATCATCCCGGCAACATACTCAGCACTGATCGGACGCTGGCGGCTAATCGACCGAACGCAGGAACTGCAGCGTCCGATCAAGTACAGAGAGGTTCCAGAGCAGTGAAATTGCGACCGAACGCTATCAGCGTCTGATCAGTTGATCGCGGCTCTAACGGTCAGGATGACCAGACGTGTCCGATCAGGACGAAAGCAGCATCCGGTCAGTAGCAGAAAAGCGGGTTTCGTCCCCAACGGCTACTTTCTCAGTGGGGCTTATAAATAGACCCCCAACTGGCTATTTGATGTGTGTGGAGCTGAGGAAACATACCAAGGGTGTTCCTACACCATTTTAGTAATCTCCACTTGTATAGTGCTTAGTGATTCATTAGGTGATTAACATAGATGCTTTACGAAGTGCTTAGGTTGATTAGACCACCGCTTATGCGCTTGCTCTAGGTTTAGGCCTAGTGTTTAGTGAGGTTTACATACCTCTTACCACTTGGAGATTGCGGGCACCATTATTGTACATTGAAGGACTTGTAGTCTTGCGAGATCACACCAACCGCGTTTGTGGTGTGTCTGCCATCGTGTACCAAAGGAAACAAGGCCCACGACATTTCGACCAGAAGCTTGATAGTGAAGACGACAGGGAGCATCCGGTAGAGGCTTGCAGGAAGGCACGTCGGAGACCCACTTGCGCATGGGGAAGGCCCGAGGCTATCCACAAAGTTACCTAACCAGGAGCTTGGCCCTTGCGAGGGATTCCTTGCGAGGGGCTCCAACGAGGACTAGGAGGAAGCTTGCGCGCTTCTTGATACCTCGGTAAAAATACCGGCGGCGTCGATGGGAGTTTGCATATCTCTACCTTACTCTGTAGCTTCCACATTTACATTGTTTGTATTACTCCTTTTGTGGTAAAGATAGCAACACACTAGCAAAACCATACTTGCACATTTAGATAGTTTATCTTTTGCATAGGTTTTGCTAAGGTTAGAAAAGAGGCCATAGTTTAGGGTAGAATTTTAAGTTGCCTAATTCACCCCCCTTAGGCATCACGGTCCCCTTCAGTCCTCATGAATCTTAGGAAAAATTTAAAAATTCTAACGACATACACGGTGGCATACATATGTTCTCTCAATATACGTAACTAATCGGGCTACACATTTCGCTGTTAGTGTACCTGCACAAGAATTTTATTTCAGCCCAACCCAACAATTATATATGCCAAAATATAAATCTGGGCTCTAGGTTGCAACTAAATACTTCCATATATATATATAGCCATACATATACTTCCATATCAAAGCTACCTGAAAGTAAATACATGCCATACATACATATAAATATGCATCTATAGCCATATCAAAGCTAACCCACAATTAAATACCTTAGTATATATATGGGATGTATATATATACCACAATACCAAAGCCACCTCTCCCCTAGACCGCACGCTCACCCTTGTGGTGTTGCCACTCTTACCTTGGGCGTAGAAGCAATTGATCCATACATTACCACTCAAGTGAATGGCATCCATACAATACCACGCCGTATGGACGACGAAAGTAAAAACCCCCATGTTAATACTTATTTAGCCACCTGATAGTCCTTAACTGGGCATAAAGGATATGACCACTGGCACACTCTAAATTTAAAATTTAGATTTTAACACACCTATATATATAGCTATAAGTTATCAAACTGATTTTATAAAACAAAAGCTTTGTTTGAAATACCCATATGACAAGTTTAATGTTGAACCTTCCTCCGATGCTAGCTATAACAGAACCATCCAATTTATAAGAGAACAAGTACAATAGCAATCACCGAAGCGATCAAACTATCATACTTGAGCCCATATAAACCCGGTAGTCCGATGAAATCACGAAGGATCTCAAACAAACCAACATACAAACCAAGATCATATATGATTCAACATAACCAGTCACATGTTACATCACAGTTCACAAATAGTTCACAAGTATCTCACATACATCGGAGTTCACATAGTTATTACAAACCAAGTTTAAATAGCAGAAGCAAAGTAGTTGACATCAACACCACACTTAGTTCAAATACATGCCAGTACCACGATCATTTCCAGCAAAAGTAGAACAGAGAGGATATCTTAGGAGTACCATACCCCATGATTTAGTCCTCATCCACGATAGGACGAAGGCAGTTCTTACAGTACCCATGATACATCATATCATCTGCAACAAGAGGGAATGAACCCTGAGTACGAGAATGTACTCAGCTAGACTTACCCATCGTAAACCAGAAATAACATGACACAAAGGAGTATGCAAGGCTTTATCAGTGGAGTTAGCTTGACCACATTTTGCATAAAGGCTTAAGTAACATAACTTGGAGATTTAGTACCTTTAGCATCAATTTGAATACCTATTCAATTATGTATCTCTAGATTAGCTCCTGTACTAGAGCAATCACATGATTAAGCTAACAAACATTAGTAACCATATCTGGTGTATTAATTTGAGCATCACCATAACCATCAAGTTCTATCAATTAATGCTACGTTGTTGCATTTGCTCGCTTAAGTTCTCACTATCGAGAGAGACAACGACTCGAATCGATTCCAACCAGATGGGGAGTTATTCCTAACACAAACCCATACTTCCCTCATCGGGGTCGCATCGGGTCACCTTTGGTACAATTCAGGTGCTAGGAAGTTCAAGACCGGCCTACAGTTAGACTCATGCCACTGGCTCCCCATGCATCCTTACTGCCTCTAGTGTGCGCACTTTCACTGACCGGGTCCTGGCCTGAGTTGAGCTACTCGACTTCACGGTCAGAATGACTTATCTGGCCAACTAAGTGCTAGGCATACGTTCAACATGATATGAGGACGTACAATGAATCGGTCCTTAACCGACATAGGCGGGGATAAATAGGCACCAAGACCTCCATGCCTTGTTGCTTCTCTATCACAATCCCACCCGGTCTCCTTTTTATTCATCAACACATGGTTATTTTCACGATAGCAATTATAGCCAACCGTGATCAGATATCTACCTATATCTTGCAGGTGATAGGAAATCACCCGATTTCTATAGGACTAAGCATAGCTAAGCATATATTTGATCCTGAACCTACTAAGGATTCAAGATATATTTGTCTAGACAAGGAAAACATATGCAACAAGTGTTTCCAATCAACTCCTATAACCTAATGCATCAAACATAAAGGACGCAAGTGATATTTGTAAAAAAATAGGGGGCTTATAATGCACCGGGGCTTGCCTTTCAAGAATGAGGAAGGTTGGTTAGGACACTCAGGAAGATCTTCCACGTTGATTCCTCCTTCCGCCTGAAGCTCCTGCTCCTAGGCTACCAGTTGGTCCTCCTGATGCTCGGGTTTGAACTCGAGTAGAGTCACTCCTTCCAGGGAGCCTATTGCATGCATAAGCATAAATGAGTATCATGAATACATAAGAGATGAGATGAGATGATAAATTGTATACGCATGAGCATGGTTATTCGCAAGATGTATGATAAGTTTAACATTCGTTGACCAAGTAGATGTATAACTTTCTTCTAATTGATCTTTATTGAGTAGGTGCATATCTCTTATATAGTACAAGAAACATACACTCACCAAGTTCTAGTAACTTAAGGTAAAGTTGTTCATCATCAGTAAGAGTCTTAGAACCTATAGCTAACAACTAATCACAGTTAGCCTAAGCATCTACACAAGCATCACATAAGAGAAACAATTACAATTTGACTTAGTCATTTCCTTGACTGTAAACAGTAGCTACTTATTTTGGCCATATCTGGAGTTCTACTCAACCAAATACTATGATATTCGACTTTCTAAAAATATTATAAAATTGCCTACAATTTTCTTATAGTCATCTCAACATGATTCAATGGTGATCAAGATCAAACAAAGAAATTTTCTAAATCTCTCCAGAAATTCCACAGAATAAACATTTCTAGAGACCAACTTCCGATAGCTATACCTCTCAAACCATTTAGCCTATTACCATGAAAATTGGACACAAGCAAGATAAGTAAGTTATCTACAACTTTGTTATTAACAAGATTCACAGAAAACATCATTTTACCCATGCAATTTACTTAACAACAGAAACTGTCCAAAACAATCACTAAAATTGAATTATAGAGCAATTAATATTTCACTGCATACAAGCAATCAAATTTGGGCATAACCAATGGTACCAACAGTTTAGAGACATCATATACAGTTTAGAAAACATAATGGTCAAGCCCAAATAAATTATTTAAATGCCTTTATTAATTTATTTGGACACTAAGGTAAAATAAGGAAAATATGTCAAAAGTGTACAGTAAATTCTGAGAAAATTACAGTAGCCTACAAATGACCCAAAAGTCTACTGTATAATTTTCATGCCATTTGGATAAGTATAGCCATCTCTACAAAAATGAAAAGTTACATAGACTTATTTTAGTAAAAATAGTTTAGCCTAGTGAAAAGTGTAAAAATTTGCATGACCATTAGTTATGTAAAAACACTTTAGAAAATAGATTTCATATTTTTATTACTTTTATCCTAGTACCCTAACACTGTGTAAAAATTTGCATGATTATTAGTTATGTATTTTTAGCCCATTTATTTTCACTAGAAACTAACAATTATTTAAAATTAAGTAGGAAGACCATATTTCAAGTATGCTTACTGTAGGTTTAGTATTTTTCTTAGCTAGAGCATGTCAACACAAAATCAGTAAAATTAGAATCATAATTTTATCACTTTCCTAGCTCAAGTTATGCATTTTACAAGATTGAAAACAATTTAAAAGCACTTATCTAGCTCAATTTAATTCTCCTAGAAAAACATCCCAAACAGTAGGTTTCATATTTTTATCAAATAGTACACTTCATGTTGAATCCAATAAAATTTGGTTCACTCAATTTGGACACTCCTAGCTCGAGATATGAATTTTTGAAACATGTATTCAAATCTATAAAAAATAAGAAAATCAGAGAACACACAGACTGACAGATGGGGCCCACGGTCAACGGGGCCCGCTCATCAGTGAAACAGAGATAGGGGACAGAGGTTGACGGGCGATAGCTCGCCGTTGGCGAGGTCACCGGCGACGAGGTTACCACCGTCATGTCCCTCTCGTCAACCCGCACCCAGGGTACCCCAGGTTGGGTTGGTGGCTCACTGGAGCAAGCTCACCGATGAGCATGGCAGATGGCTATTGCGTGCAATGGCGCGTTGGCTGTCTCTAGCCATGGTAGGCTCTGGCGAGGATGGTCCTACCTCTACGGTGACCTAGCACAGCTCTATAGCAAGATCTGGCCATGGTGAAGCAGTGGGGAAGCCTGACCACATGCATGACGGCACGGCGGTGCCTAGCGCACATGGTAGTGCTCTCCATTTCGGCTATCTGGCGATGAGAGGTGGGTCTCCATCTTTGTGGTAGGAGCTAGCATTCGTGGCTATGCATAAACACCTTCGAGCGGGGGATGGCAAGACTTAGGGGCTGCTGGCCACGGCGAGCTCGAGGTCGCGGCCATGGTGGGCATGGTAGGAGCGGTGGTGCATTCCTGCATGACGGTGCGGTAGCATCTACCCTAGCTACGCCCTGAGTAGAAGTGACCTAAGGCAACGACGGACCGGACAATAGGAAGGAGGGAGATGCAGTGGAGTAGCCTGGCCACGACAAGCCGTGAGCGCGGTGGCGCTCCGGTGATGTCGCGGCGGCGGAAACGGCCGTAGGCCTTTACCTTAGGCTCGAACGATGGCTCTACTAGGTAGAGGTGGTAGAGCATTGCAAGGCGGAGCTATTGGCGTGGGCAATTTGGAAATAGAGCAGTGATGGCTGCGCGTGAGCTCGGCGAAGCTCATGGCGGCGGCGGTGACGGCACTCGGTTTCGCTTGGCGGGCGAGAGAGAGGCAGAGCGAGGGCGAGAGAGCGAGAAATGGAGGGAGCAGCGACGTTGCCTCCCTCTTCACTCCCCTTCAGTCCGACCAGTCGGGCCAACACCAGCGTACGGCCGCCACGCGGCGCACACGGCCTGCGATAGTCGGCCATGACACGTGTGGCGAAGGGCAGGTTCAGGCCATCTGTCGTGCCAACTTTGCGCCTCCATAACTTCTAAACCGTGCGTAATTAGCAAAAACTGTATTAGTGTAAGTTGTAGAGCTATGTGAGATCTCCAACTTTGATTTAGCAACCATCATCTAATTCTCAATGGTTAGCAACTTATAAAGCTCCCAAGTGGGGGCACATTGAAACTGCAAATGGCTTTAGGACAACAAATTCTCCAAATCCAAAAACAGTATTTCTTTGCTACTTTGGAGCTGTTTTGGACTATGTTAGGCACTGAATTAGATCTTGGCCCAAAAATAAAAGTTGTTACTCTAGTCAAGTACTACAACTTTGCTTAAGGGTGCACTGTCATGCAAACACTCTATGCTATAGTTCAACTTTTGTCAAAGTAGGATCATGAAAATTAGAGTTTCTAGAATAACTATGACTTGGAGGCTGTTTTGGTCCATGTCATGAATACCAAACTTGTTCCATGTACCATCCTAAGTGTGTCTAAGGTGTTTTAGTGATCAACATCAACCACTTGCATTAACAAGCATGACCATAAAGCATACACACGTTGCAACATAGAATAACAAAGGTATGTTTCATATGTTTTATATGAATGTTTCATATGTTTATGCTCATATATGAATGAATGATGCTTATGCTCATGCAATGCAAGTGCAAAAGTGCAAGCCTAACACCTAGAGTGTTACGAAATATATATATTATAAATTTATATTCCATGATAAATCTAATAATGTCACCTAATTGATATCATACATATTTTTAGTTCTTTGTAAAAATATGATGAAACGTTAACATACTTTGGCATAGATCGAACTATGCTAGAACTACATTGATGTAAGTAGTGCTTCTTAGCTTGAGGGATCGCGTGACATGAGAAGGTACATTTGAGGCCGCACATCCCTTTTTGTCATGATTCTTTTCCTGTTGCGAAACAAAATAACACCGCGTGCAGCCAATTCGATCCACTTGATGTGACCGACAGTGACAATTTTGGCATGGAAATATATGCCAGATACGTAATCCTCGGTGATTGATGATCGGTGATGCTTGAAATTGGATCATCCGCCTAGTAGTCATTGTTGGTAGTGGCAAATCTCTCTCTCTCTCTCTCTCTCTCTCTCTCTCTTATAAAGGTCTAAAATTGTCACTAATTCACGTCGTCAACTTTGTACTATATGAGCCAAATCCATCTGTTCATCTAGCCTATCGCATTATGGAGGCCCATCGGACCCACGCCTCACAATCCCACATCCAAATAAAAAACAGGACAAAGAGCTGCATGACCCTTGCACTGCTGCCCTACACACTTGCTCGCCGTTCCAGAAACGCTGCCACCCACTGAACAAAAAAAAGTTGCCCACGAAGAAAGGAGACGTCGTCGCCGGCTGCCAGGTAGGAATGGCAGCAGGTCAGGTTTAGATCCGAAACCCGCAGGTTTTAGACCCAGCGGGACTAGGGGGGGGGGGGTTTCTAATTTTGCCCCTGTGGGTCTTCGGGTTCAGGGATCCGAAACGGGACGAGACAGAGTCGGGTTTTGATTCTCCCCCACAGGTGCCTGCCGGGGACCCGAAGTTATAAGACAGCCCACTATAAATTGCACATGGCTGGCCCAACCATGGAGCAAGTAACCCTAGCTATTTATACCAAAATGACGTTGACCGGTTGACCCCTCCTCTCCACACACCCCCACCGCCGCCACACAACATCGGTGTCCGACATCCATAGTATCGCACTGTTTACACCAAAATTTGGTAAGCTTTCCCTACAAAGGAAGAGATCGGCCGATGATGTCGAATGCAGGAAAGATCTCCTAATTGATGTATATTTATGAACCGGCCGAGGAATATTCTTTAAAATATTTTGAGAGAAGCATGATGTCCAAGATCTCTTGACGTGAAAATAAGAGGCAGCTGGGAGCATGAGTTAGTTTGCATACACGTGAAGAAAATTAAAGGAAGCCAGCCGGACTCCATATGTATCATGTTATAAGGGCTATCTCCAATACGAATCGGTCCAGGAGCAATATATTGATATCCAAAAGGAAAGCATACCGGTTTAATTATCATTGGAAATTGGCATACGTATGACTGGGTACAAACAAGTAAGATGGTCCAATTATATACGTGTATATGGCATACACGTTTTGGAGTGGGTAATGGTTACTAATCTGTTAACGATGCATGTATACACAAATACAAGGCTATACAAGGAAAGTTTCTTGATACTGGTTGCCAACGTGATGAAGATGCATGCCAATGAAGATATGCTCAAGCACATGCATACATACACACTATCAGGCTATTGTGGAGAAAAGTTTGAAGGTTAGGCCAGGCAAGGAAAGCAAGAACACGTAACATGTATATGCGTATACAAGGCCGGCGGCATCATGTTCGTATACATACTATGCAAGGTCAAAGTCAAATGACAGGGGGCAGCCATCATTACAGCGATCATGATCAGGTGCCCCTGTCACACAGATAGCCTAGCCTCCTACTGGACAAACCCAGGTATATTCAGTCTAGCAACTAACCTTACCAGTCACTCAGCAGGTTGTGCAATGGCCAGCTCAAGGAAGATTCAATACCTCACTCTAGACACCTTAGTCGGCCCTGATGAGCCAATACATGGCATCGCCCCCAGCTGACGTACATCGGCATGAATGCATGCTTCACTAGTCAGTCAGACGGACACAGAAGTTGGGTACAGGACCAATACATCCCGAGCCATCCATCAGCATACTACTCCAGAAGTAGAAAGAAGAGCTACGGATTCACCTGTCCAGACACCCTTGAGTCAAGACCGAATTGTCGCTTATCGATGATGTTCGGAGTTAGCAACCACGATTGTTTGATCGGAAGTCAACCGGATTAATAATTAAATATTTGAACTGAATCTTCAAAACTATTCTGGAAACATCATCTATATCGCTGAGATTTGCCATCGCAGGAAGCAAGAATAGAACATGAAGAAGAAAGTCCGGCTTGAATATTTGAGGAAGGAGATATTTTAATATTGTTTGGCCAAGCTATGCAAGGAAATAAAAGGAGATCTTGTGATAGAGTTCATGCTTGAAGATTAAAAAGCTACGATAAGCTCTCATAATCAAAAGTCCAGGTGCATCACGGTGAACTGAATCGGCCGCTCACCTCCATCGGCTCCAAGAACAGATAAACAGAGATCGGCTGAGGGGCAAGTACTGGCTCAATTTCCACTTCAGCTGAGGCATCAGGCAATGGAACCATCTGGCTTGGCAGACGCGACGTGGTCGGGTCGGGTGAAACAGCCGCTAGCAAAGGTACCTCAATAGTAACCGACCGTATGCGGCTTTGAAAGCTTGGACACGCCGATGGTGCTCTAAACACTTGCTCGACTATATGGAGCCGATACGGGTACGATCGGCTATATGAAACTAATACGTCCTTTGTTGCAATCAATAAAGAAAATCATGAATATCAATGCAAGACAACCGGAGGAGTCGACAGCCGATGAAGCCATAGGTGAGGTAATCGGCTCATTAATCCCCATTAAGTTTTTCACAGCAATTTTATTTTGATTAAAATATTGGAAGATCTCCATCCATCTGCATGCTCCTCCTGGACGACCCGCACAGTTGATGAAAATATTAATAGAGTTGTCTGCTGGGAAGGTCGAAGCTTTATCTCGGTACAAGACTGCTGCAACAAATTATCGACTAAATATTCTTCGAAGCATCAGCTACTATTAGTGGTCATGAAAGGCAAGGTAAAAAATGTGTGTTGGCCGATACATTTGAATAATAGGATTTTCCTAAGAGAGCCTGAAGAGGGAATATCGGTTTAAAGAAAATCAGCAGCATCAGATTGGTTCATCTGTATATCCAGGCCGTCATCAGCAATATTACCACATCGCCCCTCACAGAAGCAAGCCAAGCCGACGATATTGCGCTTCATCAGCTTGGGGGCATATTTAATAGCATTAGTATGGTGGCCGGAATACTTTATTATCTGCATCCAGGATGGTGGGTATTTGCACATTGGTTTGGCATCGGCTAGTCACACGCAGATAGCAAATAACCGATAGCAAGGAAGAAGCTAATATTCGTGGTAAAGAAGGAAAGGGGGAGGGGCGTAATTGTAAGATAGCTGACTAATGGAATAGTGTTGTGGACATCGGTTGGATTCAGTATTAGATAAAGGGTGTTTTAGCAAATATACCAGCATGTGCGGGCCTTCCTATCGTGGGCCGTCGTCGCTTGGCTGGGTCGCGCCCCCGCGTGGGCCGGGCAAGTGGAGCGCGAGCGTGCGTGCGCCGAGCAGATATGGGCTGTGCCACGTCCGCGTGGGCCATGCCGTTGCGTCGTGTGCGCGTTGCGCCGGACTAGGCCGAGCCGCTCGCGCTTTGGGCCACGCGGTGGAATTTGGTTTTTTATTTTCCAGTGAATTAGTTAAGGATTATTCAATTTGGTTTTGAGCTGAACTTTGAAAAAATTATAGTAAATTCTATAGGTGTCCAAAAATAGTGAAACAAAATTTGTTAGGTTAACAAAAATGCTATCTATCTGTTGGTGTAGTTAGTTTACAGTTAGCTAGGATTATGATAGATTCAGAAATTCAATTTAGAAAGCTTAGTATTAGTTAGTTTAATATTTGTAGGAATTTTTGTGGCAAATCGGTGATAGTTTTTGCCATGAAATTTTTACAGTAGGTTCAATAAATTATTATGTACTCACTGTAATTTTTGTAGCATTAGAATATGATGATAAATAGGGTAGCTAGTACTCCTTGTTTTATCATATATAGAGTAAATCGATATTAAGAATAAGAATGCATGTAGTTGCTAAGATAATACATGTCTTGTTTGATACTTGTTAGTGGTAACAATGGGTAACTTAGCACTTTAGTCGGTAGAACTAGCTTAGTACCTTGTTAGGTGTATTCGTATTTTAAGAGTTGCTGTTGCCGTTTTACTAAGTGTTGCATCATCGTTTCATGCATGTAGATCATGAGTTGGTAGAGTTTGTGCCTACGGACGAATAGGACTACGAGGAGGTTATTAAGGTGTACGTGGAGGAGGTTCTCGTACAGGAGGGAGCCCCAAAGTTGTTCGTTGCTGACTTTGTTGACCCACCGCTTGCCCAAAGCAAGCCCCGGTGCATAACCCTTATTTTTGAATGGTCACTGAATATATATATGATGTGCATTTACGTACATGCATTTTATGGAAACTACATGCATAGATATACTTACCTATGAGTTCTACTAATATAGGTCAAGTAGCTGCTATGCTCAGGATTTTGGTAGTGTGAGTAACCGATCGTTACTCACAATAGGTGATAATTATGATCACTCATGATAAAATGTTGGAAAGGAAAAATATTGACCAGGCAGGGATATGATTTGGGTATTGGTGGGTGTAAGAGGTTGTGTCCTGTGGCCAACAGGGCATAGCTTGGTTACACTTTTTCCGTGTCTGTGTCAGTTAAGGACCGGCCGTTGCATTGGGCTCTTGGCAAGTCACATATTTATTATCCCGAGCACATACTTGGGTGTGGGCGCATGGAAGACTTGTTGCTCTCTTATCGTGGGTTCTGGCTCTTTCTGGACTGACTGATTGGAGGCGGGGATGATGGAGGTCCTTACACCGCATTGTGTTCGGGACTCGGGGAGCAGGGCTTGGAGTCTAAGTTTGACGGGACCGGACCCCGTGATGAGGAGGGTGATGGGTTGGTCTGCTTGTGCACTGGGGTACAAGCGGGCGTGTGATTTTGGGGTACCCAGCTATGGGCATTGATTCATGAATCACCGGCGTTTTGATATGGTTTGTCTATGGTCTAGCATCGTAGTAAGAACTGAAAGATGAAAGGTGATGAAAGAGAACTGATTGCTCAACTCTTGCTTGAAAGTAGATAGGTGCTTACATAGAATGGCTAGATAAAGAATTAATCATGACTGTGAATAATAAGATAAATAAGGATTCACTATTAGCATTGCTTTCTGCAAAAAGAAAACCAGCAAACCACAAAGCTTATCATATCCCTTGGTGTCGGGAAATTATTCTCACTAGTCGGATAAGTCTTGCGAGTACATTGTGTACTTAGGGTTTATTTACCCCTATTGCAGGTACTGCTTGAGACATAAGCATTGTGTGAAGGATTCTCCTGGTGGGCACAGACGGATCCTTGCTTATTATCAATAGATGTTTAGTTTCATTCCACTGTTTAATAGTCCGCACTCTGACTTTGGTACTGTAATAATATATTTCTGAGAACTCTAGATGTATGAAATGGATTAAGTATTGTAACTCGTTCTCATTATTGGATCCTTAGGGATAAATGTGGACTATTCAGGCTCTCCCTTGGGGTGTGCCCGTTGGAACCCGCCCACTGTAGCTTGCTTTCGGGGTGCTTAGTGTCTGATGGAAGACGAGCGCCTCCGTAAGTGCGCTATTTCGGGCAGTTCTACCACATAGTGTCTCCAAATCTTCAATGCATGGACAACCACTGCTAATTCCAAGTCATGAGTTGGGTAATTGACTTCATGCTTCTCTAGCTGACATGAGACATAAGCAATGACTTGGCCTTCCTGCATAAGAACACATCCCAACCCGGTACCTGATGCATCACAAAACACATCAAAAGGTTTCTCGATATCATGTTGTGCCAAAATAGGAGCTAAAGTCAACAAAGTCCATAAAGTGTGAAAAGTAGCTAAACACTCCAGAGTCCACACAAACTTCTCATCTTTCTGAAGCAATCTTGTCATTGGCTTGGCGATTTTGGAGAAGTCCGGAGTGAACCGATGGTCGTAACCTGCTAAACGAAGAAAACTCCAAACTTCGTGAACTAAAGTCAGGGCCTTCCAATCCATAACTTCTTGCACCTTAGAGGGGTCTATGGAGATCCCATTTTCTGACAGAGCGTGCCCTAGAAAAGGTACCTTATGAAGCCAAAAGTCACACTTACTAAACTTAGCATATAACTTATGTTCTTTTAGCCTGGTTAGAACAACTCTCAGGTGCTCTGCGTGATCCTCGTTTTCTAAATACATCAGAATGTCATCGATGAACACAACCACAAACTTAGCCAACTTGGGCATGAACACCGAATTCATCAGATACATGAAATATGCAGAGATTTGTTATCACCCAAAAGACATGACCAAATACTCATACATGCCATACCTAGTGGAGAAAGCAGTCTTAGGTATATCTTCTGGCCTGATTTTAATCTAATTGTAACCAGATCTCAAATCGATCTTGGAGAACATCTTAGCTCTTGACAACTGATCAAACAAGATATCAATTGAAGGCAACGGATACATGTTCTTGACCATTACGGTATTAAGTGGTCGGTAGTCCACACACATCCGCAAGGATTTGTTTTTCTTCTCCACAAATAAGACAGGGACAACCCCCACGGAGATGAGCTTGGTCGAATGAGACCTTTCTCTAAAAGCTCTTGCAATTGAACCTTAAGCTCGGCTAGCTCATTTGGTGGCATTCCATATGGCCTCCAAAGAGATGAGTCTTGTACCCAGCAATAACTCAATCTTAAACTCTACATCCTCGTCTGGTGGCAACCCGGACAATTCATCTAGAAACACATCCGAAAACTCACATACCACCGGAATATCAAGGAGGGTCATGGTCCGAATAGCACAAGGCTAAGTTTTGGAGATCAAAACTACTAGGAAGTGGCACTAGGAAAGCATTGTAACTCTCGGGTTCCCTCAACATGATGGTTCTAGTCGAAGTGTCAATGAGAATTCCATGGCCACTCATCTATTTATACCCAAGATTACATCTATCCCTAGCCCTAGCAATACTACAAGATCTCGAGGTATCTTTGTCGGTTGCTTATTGAGATACACACATCTCTGACTATCTGATTGGTAGAGATATTATTTCTAGCTACACTTATGCAATAACCACCCTTATCTACAGTAACTGCCCTTTGATCATGCTTGGATGCAAATGTTTGACTCATAAATAAATGTAAAGCTCTAGAATCAAATAAAACAACTATGGGGTGTTGGTTCACAAGAAAGGTACCCGTAATAACAACTTCACCTAAAGGGATCTCTTCTGGTTGTTGTTCTTCTTGGGATATGGGTAATTTCTTGCCCAATGGCTAGTCTTGTTGTAGGTCCAGCTGGCATGTTGCTAGGTGGAATACTGGAGCTTCCTTGTCCTATGCTACCCTTTGGTAGGGCAACAGAAAAGGCCTTGCGATACACTTTCTAGGTCTGACTGGTCTGTACCTTCTTCTGAGGTGGTCTATACTTTGAAGCGGGTGGATGGAACTAAGGTCTCGCTGCAATAGGAGCTTTTGACTGAGATGCACCTGCTTCATAAGCTCTCTTATGAGTCTTAGATGCTGAATAGATGTTGTTTTGATTCTCCTAAGTTAAAGCATCACTAACAAACTCATTGAAAGTGGCACAGTTGCTGTTAGCTAGAGTCTTCATCAGCTTTGGACTAAGTCCCCTCTTGAAACTAGCAATCTTCTCTGCATCAGTGTCAATAAACTCTATGGCATACCTTGATAGATTGTTAAAGGCATGCAGGTACTCAGTTAGGCTCTTGGTACCTTGTGTCAGCCTCATGAATTTTGTATGTTTCGTGCTCATAAGACCTAGGGGAATACAATGTCCCCTAAATGCTGTCCTAAACTGGTTCCAGGTAATTTGAGCATCCTCAGGCAAAGTGGATCGATGATGACTCCACCAAATGTCTGTAGGCCCTTGCAGCTGGTGTGATGTGTATTCTACCTTTAGGGGCTCTGTGACCCTTAAGAGATGGAACTTCTGTTGAATTGTATTCAACCATTCATCTGCCTGCAATGGCTCCTCTGCTTCCTTAAAGATAAAATTGCTGAACTGGTTAGGTTCAGGCCCTTGGTGTTGGTCCCTTCCTTGTCCATGGCCAGCATTCTGTGCAAGACCACGCATCACTTCTCCCATGGAACGTTGGGTTTCCATGAGCCGGGCCATCATCTCATTTGGCGTGGGATGCGGTGGTGGTGGGAGGTCCTCATTGTCATTGCCACATGAACCACTACCACCCGCATCATTTCCACGGTTCCCCCCTACGAGTGGCGTCATCTATAGAATTGCAACCATAAGTAATTATTGATGATGTCGGAAAAATTGTAGAGAAATTATATAATTGCGCCAAACTAAATTTACTAGAGAGAATTCACATTCATACAATAAAACAATGACATAATAATTCATTTCCACAACACAACATCACCAATTATATTACTTAGCGATCACATAATGCATTCCCCGTACATGCCAATTACTTGCTAGCACACAAACTGGACATTTATTAAGGTTCAATAACGATATAAATTAAACATGCAAGGTTCCGAGATTACATCAAAGGAGTACTTCATGAGATCGAAGCCTAAATTACGAGTTGATTACATAAAGGATCGAAGATAGGGAGCTAGCGCATCTAGATAGATACTATAGCTAAGCTACTCCTTGGGGTGGTCGCTGTCGATGTCGGACACATCATCACCGTGGTCGTCCTCTAAAGGTTCGACCTCTTCCTTAGGCTCTGCCTCGGCGTCCACCTCTATGCCATCGTCCTCAGCAATCAACACAATGGGATCTTCTTCCACTGCTGGAGCTGGAGGAAGAATTGGTTTCACCATGTTGTTGAGATGATGAACATCCAACTGAAGCTCCTCAATCTGGCGTATGAGTTCCTGCTCTTTGTGATCAAACTCCATTGCCTTCCTAGCGACTGAAACACACCCGATTCTAGTCGCCTCCCAAGCCTCAGCAAGGCAAATGACCTCGTCCCTCTCAGCACGGACATACTGTATCTCTGCCCTAGCTTCATCTCTTTTTGCAATAGCATTTACCAACTGAACCCGGTGGGCTTCCAAAGCTGTAATAGCATTATCGGTTTCCCGCTGAGCCTCTCTAGCTGCCCTTCGATGCTGCGCACATGCCCTCGCAGCTGGGCGTTGCGTGGCTGTGCTCACTTTGGATCTCTAGCATGCAGCTAATGTAGCTATCTTGGTAGGAGTAGAACATCTTTAGGATGGTGAACATGACGCTCATAGCAGCGCTAGAGCTCTCTGCTCGCTCATCACGGTCTCTCACCAGTGCATTACCGCCTGCCTGCATCCAAGTAGTCATCGACTAATCCACTCGGGGAAAGGTTCTAGCTAGACCGTTGATGAGCTCGTCACCAAACTCCTAATAGATCTCACTTAGTGCCTCCAAAGCTACCACTAGGGCACCTTTCCAAGGAGACTGCCCATCTGACTCAATGCTCCAACCTTGCCACTATGGATTGTCTGCACGGGAAGGAATGGTCACCTGCACAACGTACCACGGCTGTCCCTTAGCTGCCACTTCCCTCCAGAAGTAGCGGGGTGTCTCAACGTACCCAACTAAGTTTAGCACCCTCCATAGAAAGGTAGGAGTGCCAAACATAGCTAGGAATGTGTCACTGCAAGGCAGGGCTCCTGGTGCTGCCATCTGTAGCAAAGTGTGCAACTCTTGTGAGAGGATATCATACGTGAGAAGAAATTTAATGAATGGGGTAAGCAATTATAAGGGAGGGAGGAATGCAAAAATGTAAATGCAGGAGTGAACATGATGCATGCACGTTCCGTACGTCCTTGTAAGGAAAATGGACCCTAGGACCATTTACTTTGAATTTTAGTGTTTGATATCCAACACAACCAAATTGGACTAATGAATTTGCATGTGATTGTTTTGTAGTTCACTATGGTGCAAGACGTGACTTGGAAAAGGCGATGTGATGATCCCATGATCAACACCTTAACCAAGACCCTAGAAGCACAACAGAAGACCCAAGATATCAAGCAAAGTCCAAGCACGAAGATAGGAACCAAGCCGAACACAAGATCACGAAGAAACGAGCTTCACAGCACTGACTGGATGCTGGCGGCATAGCGATCGGACGCTCTGATCAAGAGGCTCGCCAATAGCAGGCGTCAACAGCAGCGACCGGACACTGAGTACTGAAAGTGATCGGACACATTGATGGCACTGTTCATCATCCCGGCAACACACTCAGCACTGACCGGACGCTGGAGGCTAATCGACCGGACACAGGAACTACAACATCCGATCGAGTACAGAGAGGTTCCAGAGCGGTGAAATTACGATCGGATGCTATCAACGTCTGATCAGTTGATCGCGGCTCTAACGGTTGGGACGACCGGACGCGTCTGGTCAGGACGAAAGTAGCATCTGATCAGTAGCAGAAAAGCGGGTTTTGTCCCCAATGGCTACTTTCTCAATGAGGCTTATAAATAGACCCCCAATCGGCCATTTGATGTGTGTGGAGCTAAGGAAGCATACCAAGGGTGTTCCTACACTATTTTAGTGATCTCCACTTGCATAGTGCTTAGTGATTCATTAGGTGATTAGCATAGGTGCTTTGCGAAGTGCTTGGGTTGATTAGACCGCCGCTTATGCAGTTGCTCTAGGTTTAGGCCTAGTGTTTAGTGAGGTTTGCATACCTCTTACCACTCGGTGCTTGCGTGCACCATTGTTGTACATTAGAGGGGTTTGTAGTCTTGCGAGATCGCACCACCGTGTTTGTGGTGTGGCCGCCACCGTGTAACGGAGGGAACAAGGCTTGTGGTGTTTCGATCGGAAGCTTGATAGTGAAGACGTCGAGGAGCATCCGGCCGGGAGAGGCTTGCTAGAAGGCATGTCGGAGACCCACTTGCGCGTGGGGAAAACCCAAGGCTATCCACGGAGTTACCCGACCGAGAGCTTGGCCCTTGCGAGAGGCTCCAACGAAGACTAGGGTGAAGCTTGCACGCTTCTTGATACCTCAATAAAAATACCAGAGTCATCAACGGGAGTTTGCATATCTCTACCTTACTCTTTAGCTTCTGCATTTATATTGTTTGTATTACTCCTTTTGCGGTAGAGATATCAATACACTAGCAAAACCGTAGTTGCACATTTAGATAGTTTATCTTTTGCATAGGTTTTGATAAGGTTAGAAAAGAAGCCATAGTTTAGAGTATAATTTTAAGTTGCCTAATTCACCCACCCTCTTAGGCGTCACGGTCCCCTTCAAGTGGTATCAGAGCCGGTTGGCTCAATTTGGACCTTTGGCTTCACCGTCGTTGTGCCGGCGCTATTTAAAGTGGTTGGAATGGATACCTCTAAGCCTCCGCACTTTGACGACACTAACTTCCCTTACTGTAAAGCTAGAATGGCTTGTCACTTTGAGGCGGTAGATTTGGGAGTTTGGAGAGTCACTCGTGATGGGATGAAACCCATTAAGAATCCTGATAAACCCATAAAGAGTGAAGAAAAAGAAATTCATTTTAATGCTAGAGCTAAAAATTGCTTGTTTGCATCTTTTAGCATGGATGTGTTTAACCAAGTGTTCACTTTAAATACGGCATATGAAATTTGGTTAAAACTCCAAGAGCTCCATGACGGCACAACTAATGTCTGTGAGCAAAAACATTGTCTAGCTAAACAAAGTTATGATTCCTTTAAATTGAATGTTGATGAGCTTGTTCGTGATACGTATTCTCATTTGAATCTAGTTATCAATGAGCCCCATTCAATAGGATTAACAAAGCTAGATGATGCAGACATCATGAGAAAGATCATCTCTATGCTACCACAAAAGAAATATGCAAGCATCATCACCATCCTTCACAATATGGAGGGCTTGAGCACCATGACCTCGGCCATATTTATTGATAAGATAGTGGCATTTGAAATGTCATGCAAGATGGGTCAAGAAGAAGCCACTTCATCAAGCAAAGGCAAAGCTCTCGCATGTAGTGAGAAAAAGAAGATGAGGGCAAGCAAGTTGAGACAAGCTTAAGCTCAAGCTCCTCAAGTGAAGAAGAAGAGGATGATGATGATGAATCAAGTGATGATGATCAATCTTCCTCCTCCACCACCAACCTTGATGAAGAATCAATCAAACTTATCAAAAAGGTAAAGAAGATGATCCAAAGGCTCAATGTCAAGGGTGTGCCCATCCAAATTTAAGATATCATCTTCACCAATCAAAGAAATGAGCAAAGAAAGAAAAGATGCTATGATACGGCGAGTTGGGGCACTTTATGGAAGTTTGTCCAAACAAGCCCACACCCAAGACAAAGAAGAAGGCGTGCAAGGACAAAGCCCTCACATCAATTAGGTCATTGGATGATTCCTCAAGTGAAGAAGAATATCACAAGAGGCGTAGCCACAAGCACTCATCATCAAGATCTTCTCGTATGTGCCTTATGGCATGAGGTAACGAAAGATCATCCTCTAGTGCGAGTGATAGTGATGATGAAATACCTTCTTATGATGAAATTATGCAACAAAATCTTAACTATGCTAAAGTTTGCACTAGTCAACAAAAGAAGCTCAAAAAATTAAAAGAAAAGCTAGATAGTTCACAAGAAGCATATAAAACCTTGCTTGAACAATATAAAATGTTTGCCAATCTTAATATGGAGCTATCTACTAAAATTGAGCAACTTGAGGCTAGTGCAACAACAAATGCATGCACAATCAATGATGAGCAACTTGTAAAGAAAAATGAGAAATTACAGAAAAAGTTAGCTAGCTCATAAGATGCTTATAAATGTGTGCTTGCTAAAATGGAAACTATGTGCAAACATTGTGATGAGCTAACTAATAAAGTTGCTAATCTTGAAGCCATTGGTACAGCCCCCACCGAGGTACCTAATAAGAAAGGTTCAATCTTTGACATGCCTAAAAAGGATGCCTCTACTTCTTGTAATGATTTATGCTTAGACTCACCCTTGTGCAACCAAGTTTGTGTTGAGAAAGTTTTTATAGATACATGCACATAAGAGGTTGCAAAGGAGAATGAGCAACTCAAGTAAGAAGTGGCTCGCCTCACCAAGGACTTGACTCAAGTGAAAGGCAAGACAAAGCAAGCCCAACTTCATCAAGATAACACCGTCAAGGGAGTGAATAAGCTTGATGAAGGACAAATCGTGGTTTGCTACGTGTGCCACAAGGAAGGCCATAAGTCCTATGAGTGCAAGGTGATTTATGGGGAGGTGCAAAGAAGAAAAAAAAGCAAACGAGCAAGTTCTCCAACACCTACAGCAACAAGGTGGACAAAAAGGCCTCCACACCTTATCTCTTGAAGAAGAAGAATGACAAGGTGGTGGCCATCAAGGTGAACAAGCAAGCCAACAATGGGGCCAAATGCATTTGGGTGCCAAAGGAGATCATTTCCAACATGAAGAGCACCAAGAAGGTTTGGATCCCTAAGGGGAAGTGAGAAGTCCGATGGACTTCGGGGAATTTAGAGACTTAGCAAAGTATGGGTGTATTTCATGGGGTGCATCATTATGAACAAAGTAATTTCCAAGTAGGTTAGTGAATACTATGGACCCAAATTCCCCTTCCCATGTTAGGTAACTAGATGTAATTTCTTTCAATTGGTATCTCTTACAATTGGTATCAAGTTTCAAATTCTTGCAATCTCAATTAGCATCTAGTTCCATTTCATGCCTAGGTTTGCATTTGCATGTTTAATCTTTTGTCTTGCATACACTAGGTATATCTTATGGTAGGCTTGCTCGGTTTCATTCTTAACCTTTGGAGCAAACATACATGGTTTTAATTGTTTAGGAGCACGGCACATAGCTTGTATTACAATTGTTCATTTAATGTGTGCCAAAGTCCAAACTATAGATAATTTCTCTCGAATATCATTTTTAAAAATAATTCTCACATTCATGAGATGTCGTCTTGCAAGTGTTATTTTTTATTCTAAAATCAATGTGCATGTCTCCAACAAGTATTTCATGCTTGTGTGCACAAATTTAGGGGGAGGTTACTCTACAAGTTGGATGCTTTGAGACTAACACCTTTTAAAGCTTATCATGTGTGTAGTAGTCTCATTGCAAGGAAAATGGAGTCCTTGGAGTTAAGCATGATACTTCAAATATCCACCACCTATTGCAAGTGGTATAAATCAAATTGGTTTCCACATGTGATATTTCTAAACCGATATCATCATGTTGATTTCACTTTGGTATTTATATACTTTCTCTATGCATTATATAGATTAAACTCCCTTGAGCATTAATTTGCCAATTATGCATAAACCACATTCTCCATCATATGTATGCATATATTTATGGTGAGCTTAGTCTATGTAATGTGACCTATTCCACTCCACATACAAAGGTTCATAAAGTTTGACCCTCCCTTGTGCTACTAATATCTTCCTTTTCGGTGTTTAATTCTAAAGGGGGAGAATTTATAGGACCAAAAGCAAGCCCGATCATAATAATTTACAAGTGGTAATGGTCCGAAAAAGGGAGGATAGTGGATTATGAATTATGGAATAGTCTATGTAATGGGGAGAATTTGTAGGACCAAAAGCGAGGCTTAAATCCATAATGCCACATGGGGACATTTGCAAGGGCAAGATAAGTTTTGCTTTACAAGTGGAATCTTCAAATTGGTATCTTTTAGCACCATATAACCTTGCCCTTTGCATTGCATCCTAGCAAGTAGATAGTTTTTAAAATTCCAAAATTTTTATTATTTGCTTGCTTTGGTCGTGTTGTCATCAATCACCAAAAAGGGGGAGATTGTAAGGTAAATGGACCCTAGGCCCATTTACTTTGGATTTTGGTGTTTGATGACCAACACAACCAAATTGGACTAATGAACTTGCATGTGATTGTTTTGTAGTTCAATAGGGTGCAAGACGTGACTTGGACAAAGACGATGTGATGATCCCACAATCAACACCTTAACAAAGACCCTAGAAGCACAAGAGAAGACCCAAGATATCAAGCAAAGTCCAAACACGAAGATAGGAACCAAGCCAAACGCATGATCACGAAGAAACGAGCTTCACTGCACTGACCAGACGCTCCGATAAAGAGGCTCGGCAACAGCAGGCGTCAGCAACAGCGACCGGACCTGAGTACTAAAAGTGATCGGACGCACCGATGGCACTGTTCATCATCCCGGCAACATACTCAGCACTGATCGGACGCTGGCGGCTAATCGACCGAACGCAGGAACTGCAGCGTCCGATCAAGTACAGAGAGGTTCCAGAGCAGTGAAATTGCGACCGAACGCTATCAGCGTCTGATCAGTTGATCGCGGCTCTAACGGTCAGGATGACCAGACGTGTCCGATCAGGACGAAAGCAGCATCCGTCAGTAGCAGAAAAGCGGGTTTCGTCCCCAACGGCTACTTTCTCAGTGGGGCTTATAAATAGACCCCCAACTGGCTATTTGATGTGTGTGGAGCTGAGGAAACATACCAAGGGTGTTCCTACACCATTTTAGTGATCTCCACTTGTATAGTGCTTAGTGATTCATTAGGTGATTAACATAGATGCTTTACGAAGTGCTTAGGTTGATTAGACCACCGCTTATGCGCTTGCTCTAGGTTTAGGCCTAGTGTTTAGTGAGGTTTACATACCTCTTACCACTTGGAGATTGCGGGCACCATTATTGTACATTGAAGGACTTGTAGTCTTGCGAGATCACACCAACCGCGTTTGTGGTGTGTCTGCCATCGTGTACCAAAGGAAACAAGGCCCACGACATTTCGACCGAAGCTTGATAGTGAAGACGATGGGAGCATCCGGTAGAGGCTTGCAGGAAGGCACGTCGGAGACCCACTTGCGCATGGGGAAGGCCCGAGGCTATCCACAAAGTTACCTAACCAGGAGCTTGGCCCTTGCGAGGGATTCCTTGCGAGGGGCTCCAACGAGGACTAGGAGGAAGCTTGCGCGCTTCTTGATACCTCGGTAAAAATACCGGCGGCGTCGATGGGAGTTTGCATATCTCTACCTTACTCTGTAGCTTCCACATTTACATTGTTTGTATTACTCCTTTTGTGGTAAAGATAGCAACACACTAGCAAAACCATACTTGCACATTTAGATAGTTTATCTTTTGCATAGGTTTTGCTAAGGTTAGAAAAGAGGCCATAGTTTAGGGTAGAATTTTAAGTTGCCTAATTCACCCCCCTTAGGCATCACGGTCCCCTTCAGTCCTCATGAATCTTAGGAAAAATTTAAAAATTCTAACGACATACACGGTGGCATACATATGTTCTCTCAATATACGTAACTAATCGGGCTACACATTTCGCTGTTAGTGTACCTGCACAAGAATTTTATTTCAGCCCAACCCAACAATTATATATGCCAAAATATAAATCTGGGCTCTAGGTTGCAACTAAATACTTCCATATATATATAGCCATACATATACTTCCATATCAAAGCTACCTGAAAGTAAATACATGCCATACATACATATAAATATGCATCTATAGCCATATCAAAGCTAACCCACAATTAAATACCTTAGTATATATATGGGATGTATATATATACCACAATACCAAAGCCACCTCTCCCCTAGACCAAGCACGCTCACCCTTGTGGTGTTGCCACTCTTACCTTGGGCGAGAAGCAATTGATCCATACATTACCACTCAAGTGAATGGCATCCATACAATACCACGCCGTATGGACGACGAAAGTAAAAACCCCCATGTTAATACTTATTTAGCCACCTGATAGTCCTTAACTGGGCATAAAGGATATGACCACTGGCACACTCTAAATTTAAAATTTAGATTTTAACACACCTATATATATAGCTATAAGTTATCAAACTGATTTTATAAAACAAAAGCTTTGTTTGAAATACCCATATGACAAGTTTAATGTTGAACCTTCCTCCGATGCTAGCTATAATGTAGAACCATCCAATTTATAAGAGAACAAGTACAATAGCAATCACCGAAGCGATCAAACTATCATACTTGAGCCCATATAAACCCGGTAGTCCGATGAAATCACGAAGGATCTCAAACAAACCAACATACAAACCAAGATCATATATGATTCAACATAACCAGTCACATGTTACATCACAGTTCACAAATAGTTCACAAGTATCTCACATACATCGGAGTTCACATAGTTATTACAAACCAAGTTTAAATAGCGGAAGCAAAGTAGTTGACATCAACACCACACTTAGTTCAAATACATGCCAGTACCACGATCATTTCCAGCAAAAGTAGAACAGAGAGGATATCTTAGGAGTACCATACCCCATGATTTAGTCCTCATCCACGATAGGACGAAGGCAGTTCTTACAGTACCCATGATACATCATATCATCTGCAACAAGAGGGAATGAACCCTGAGTACGAGAATGTACTCAGCTAGACTTACCCATCGTAAACCAGAAATAACATGACACAAAGGAGTATGCAAGGCTTTATCAGTGGAGTTAGCTTGACCACATTTTGCATAAAGGCTTAAGTAACATAACTTGGAGATTTAGTACCTTTAGCATCAATTTGAATACCTATTCAATTATGTATCTCTAGATTAGCTCCTGTACTAGAGCAATCACATGATTAAGCTAACAAACATTAGTAACCATATCTGGTGTATTAATTTGAGCATCACCATAACCATTAAGTTCTATCAATTAATGCTACGTTGCCGCTGCTCAGTTAAGTTCTCACTATCCGAGAGAGACAACGACTCGAATCGATTCCAACCAGCTGGGGAGTTATTCCTAACACAAACCCATACTTCCCTCATCGGGGTCGCATCGGGTCACCTTTGGTACAATTCAGGTGCTAGGAAGTTCAAGACCGGCCTACAGTTAGACTCATGCCACTGGCTCCCCATGCATCCTTACTGCCTCTAGTGTGCGCACTTTCACTGACCGGGTCCTGGCCTGAGTTGAGCTACTCGACTTCACGGTCAGAATGACTTATCTGGCCAACTAAGTGCTAGGCATACGTTCAACATGATATGAGGACGTACAATGAATCGGTCCTTAACCGACATAGGCGGGGATAAATAGGCACCAAGACCTCCATGCCTTGTTGCTTCTCTATCACAATCCCACCCGGTCTCCTTTTTATTCATCAACACATGGTTATTTTCACGATAGCAATTATAGCCAACCGTGATCAGATATCTACCTATATCTTGCAGGTGATAGGAAATCACCCGATTTCTATAGGACTAAGCATAGCTAAGCATATATTTGATCCTGAACCTACTAAGGATTCAAGATATATTTGTCTAGACAAGGAAAACATATGCAACAAGTGTTTCCAATCAACTCCTATAACCTAATGCATCAAACATAAAGGACGCAAGTGATATTTGTAAAAAAATAGGGGGCTTATAATGCACCGGGGCTTGCCTTTCAAGAATGAGGAAGGTTGGTTAGGACACTCAGGAAGATCTTCCACGTTGATTCCTCCTTCCGCCTGAAGCTCCTGCTCCTAGGCTGCCAGTTGGTCCTCCTGATGCTCGGGTTTGAACTCGAGTAGAGTCACTCCTTCCAGGGAGCCTATTGCATGCATAAGCATAAATGAGTATCATGAATACATAAGAGATGAGATGAGATGATAAATTGTATACGCATGAGCATGGTTATTCGCAAGATGTATGATAAGTTTAACATTCGTTGACCAAGTAGATGTATAACTTTCTTCTAATTGATCTTTATTGAGTAGGTGCATATCTCTTATATAGTACAAGAAACATACACTCACCAAGTTCTAGTAACTTAAGGTAAAGTTGTTCATCATCAGTAAGAGTCTTAGAACCTACAGCTAACAACTAATCACAGTTAGCCTAAGCATCTACACAAGCATCACATAAGAGAAACAATTACAATTTGACTTAGTCATTTCCTTGATGTAATGTGATAGCTACTTATTTTGGCCATATCTCGAGTTCTACTCAACCAAATACAATGATATTCGACTTTCTAAAAATATTATAAAATTGCCTACAATTTTCTTATAGTCATCTCAACATGATTCAATGGTGATCAAGATCAAACAAAGAAATTTTCTAAATCTCTCCGTAAATTCCACAGAATAAACATTTCTAGAGACCAACTTCCGATAGCTATACCTCTCAAACCATTTAGCCTATTACCATGAAAATTGGACACAAGCAAGATAAGTAAGTTATCTACAACTTTGTTATTAACAAGATTCACAGAAAACATCATTTTACCCATGCAATTTACTTAACAATGTAAACTGTCCAAAACAATCACTAAAATTGAATTATAGAGCAATTAATATTTCAACGCATACAAGCAATCAAATTTGGGCATAACCAATGGTACCAACAGTTTAGAGACATCATATACAGTTTAGAAAACATAATGGTCAAGCCCAAATAAATTATTTAAATGCCTTTATTAATTTATTTGGACACTAAGGTAAAATAAGGAAAATATGTCAAAAGTGTACAGTAAATTATGAGAAAATTACAGTAGCCTACATATGACCCAAAAGTCTACTGTATAATTTTCATGCCATTTGGATAAGTATAGCCATCTCTACAAAAATGAAAAGTTACATAGACTTATTTTAGTAAAAATAGTTTAGCCTAGTGAAAAGTGTAAAAATTTGCATGACCATTAGTTATGTAAAAACACTTTAGAAAATAGATTTCATATTTTTATTACTTTTATCCTAGTACCCTAACACTGTGTAAAAATTTGCATGATTATTAGTTATGTATTTTTAGCCCATTTATTTTCACTAGAAACTAACAATTATTTAAAATTAAGTAGGAAGACCATATTTCAAGTATGCTTACTGTAGGTTTAGTATTTTTCTTAGCTAGAGCATGTCAACACAAAATCAGTAAAATTAGAATCATAATTTTATCACTTTCCTAGCTCAAGTTATGCATTTTACAAGATTGAAAACAATTTAAAAGCACTTATCTAGCTCAATTTAATTCTCCTAGAAAAACATCCCAAACAGTAGGTTTCATATTTTTATCAAATAGTACACTTCATGTTGAATCCAATAAAATTTGGTTCACTCAATTTGGACACTCCTAGCTCGAGATATGAATTTTTGAAACATGTATTCAAATCTATAAAAATAAGAAAATCAGAGAACACAGATCGACAGATGGGGCCCACGGTCAACGGGCCCGCTCATCGATGAAACAGAGATAGGGGACAGAGGTTGATTTGAGGCGATAGCTCGCCGTTGGCGAGGTCACCCGTGACGAGGTTACCACCGTCATGTCCTCTCTCAACCCGCACCTGTGGTACCCCAGGTTGGGTTGGTGGCTCACTTGGAGCAAGCTCACCGATGAGCATGGCAGATGGCTATTATGCGTGCAATGGCGCGTTGGTTGTCTCTCTAGCCATGGTAGGCTCTGGCGAGGATGGTCCTACCTCTACGGTGACCTAGCACAGCTCTATAGCAAGATCTGGCCATGGTGAAGCAGTGGGGAAGCCTGACCACATGCATGACGGCACGGCGGTGCCTAGCGCACATGGTAGTGCTCTCCATTTCGGCTATCTGGCGATGAGAGGTGGGTCTCCATCTTTGTGGTAGGAGCTAGCATTCGTGGCTATGCATAAACACCTTCGAGCGGGGGATGGCAAGACTTAGGGGCTGCTGGCCACGGCGAGCTCGAGGTCGCGGCCATGGTGGGCATGGTAGGAGCGGTGGTGCATTCCTGCATGACGGTGCGGTAGCATCTACCCTAGCTACGCCCTGAGTAGAAGTGACCTAAGGCAACGACGGACCGGACAATAGGAAGGAGGGAGATGCAGTGGAGTAGCCTGGCCACGACAAGCCGTGAGCGCGGTGGCGCTCCGGTGATGTCGCGGCGGCGGAAACGGCCGTAGGCCTTTACCTTAGGCTCGAACGATGGCTCTACTAGGTAGAGGTGGTAGAGCATTGCAAGGCGGAGCTATTGGCGTGGGCAATTTGGAAATAGAGCAGTGATGGCTGCGCGTGAGCTCGGCGAAGCTCATGGCGGCGGCGGTGACGGCGGCTCGGTTTCGGTTTCGCTTGGCGAGAGAGAGAGAGGCGAGCGAGGGCGAGAGAGCGAGAAATGGAGGGAGCAGCGACGTTGCCTCCTCTTCACTCCCCTTCATCCGACCCGATCGGGCCAACACCAGCGTCTGGCCGCCATGGCGCTCACACGCGACCTGCGATAGTCGGCCATGACACGTGTGGCGAAGGGCAGTTCAAAGCCATCCGTCGTGCCAACTTTGCGCCTCCATAACTTCTAAACCGTGCGTAATTAGCAAAAATCAGTATTAGTGTAAGTTGTAGAGCTATGTGAGATCTCCAACTTTGATTTAGCAACCATCATCTAATTCTCAATGGTTAGCAACTTATAAAGCTCCCAAGTGGGGGCACATTGAAACCGCAAATGGCTTTAGGACAACAAATTCTCCAAATCCAAAAAGCAGTATTTCTTTGCTACTTTGGAGCTGTTTTGGACTATGTTAGGCACTGAATTAGATCTTGGCCCAAAAATAAAAGTTGTTACTCTAGTCAAGTACTACAACTTTGCTTAAGGGTGCACTGTCATGCAAACACTCTATGCTATAGTTCAACTTTTGTCAAAGTAGGATCATGAAAATTAGAGTTTCTAGAATAACTATGACTTGGAGGCTGTTTTGGTCCATGTCATGAATACCAAACTTGTTCCATGTACCATCCTAAGTGTGTCTAAGGTGTTTTAGTGATCAACATCAACCACTTGCATTAACAAGCATGACCATAAAGCATACACACGTTGCAACATAGAATAACAAAGGTATGTTTCATATGTTTTATATGAATGTTTCATATGTTTATGCTCATATATGAATGAATGATGCTTATGCTCATGCAATGCAAGTGCAAAAGTGCAAGCCTAACACCTAGAGTGTTACGAAATATATATATTATAAATTTATATTCCATGATAAATCTAATAATGTCACCTAATTGATATCATACATATTTTTAGTTCTTTGTAAAAATATGATGAAACGTTAACATACTTTGGCATAGATCGAACTATGCTAGAACTACATTGATGTAAGTAGTGCTTCTTAGCTTGAGGGATCGCGTGACATGAGAAGGTACATTTGAGGCCGCACATCCCTTTTTGTCATGATTCTTTTTCCTGTTGCGAAACAAAATAACACCGCGTGCAGCCAATTCGATCCACTTGATGTGACCGACAGTGACAATTTTGGCATGGAAATATATGCCAGATACGTAATCCTCGGTGATTGATGATCGGTGATGCTTGAAATTGGATCATCCGCCTAGTAGTCATTGTTGGTAGTGGCAAATCTCTCTCTCTCTCTCTCTCTCTCTCTCTCTCTCTCTCTCTCTCTCTTATAAAGGTCTAAAATTGTCACTAATTCACGTCGTCAACTTTGTACTATATGAGCCAAATCCATCTGTTCATCTAGCCTATCGCATTATGGAGGCCCATCGGACCCACGCCTCACAATCCCACATCCAAATAAAAAACAGGACAAAGAGCTGCATGACCCTTGCACTGCTGCCCTACACACTTGCTCGCCGTTCCAGAAACGCTGCCACCCACTGAACAAAAAAAAGTTGCCCACGAAGAAAGGAGACGTCGTCGCCGGCTGCCAGGTAGGAATGGCAGCAGGTCAGGTTTAGATCCGAAACCCGCAGGTTTTAGACCCAGCGGGACTAGGGGGGGGGGGCGTTTCTAATTTTGCCCCTGTGGGTCTTCGGGTTCAGGGATCCGAAACGGGACGAGACAGAGTCGGGTTTTGATTCTCCCCCACAGGTGCCTGCCGGGGACCCGAAGTTATAAGACAGCCCACTATAAATTGCACATGGCTGGCCCAACCATGGAGCAAGTAACCCTAGCTATTTATACCAAAATGACGTTGACCGGTTGACCCCTCCTCTCCACACACCCCCACCGCCGCCACACAACATCGGCGTCCGACATCCATAGTATCGCACTGTTTACACCAAAATTTGGTAAGCTTTCCCTACAAAGGAAGAGATCGGCCGATGATGTCGAATGCAGGAAAGATCTCCTAATTGATGTATATTTATGAACCGGCCGAGGAATATTCTTTAAAATATTTTGAGAGAAGCATGATGTCCAAGATCTCTTGACGTGAAAATAAGAGGCAGCTGGGAGCATGAGTTAGTTTGCATACACGTGAAGAAAATTAAAGGAAGCCAGCCGGACTCCATATGTATCATGTTATAAGGGCTATCTCCAATACGAATCGGTCCAGGAGCAATATATTGATATCCAAAAGGAAAGCATACCGGTTTAATTATCATTGGAAATTGGCATACGTATGACTGGGTACAAACAAGTAAGATGGTCCAATTATATACGTGTATATGGCATACACGTTTTGGAGTGGGTAATGGTTACTAATCTGTTAACGATGCATGTATACACAAATACAAGGCTATACAAGGAAAGTTTCTTGATACTGGTTGCCAACGTGATGAAGATGCATGCCAATGAAGATATGCTCAAGCACATGCATACATACACACTATCAGGCTATTGTGGAGAAAAGTTTGAAGGTTAGGCCAGGCAAGGAAAGCAAGAACACGTAACATGTATATGCGTATACAAGGCCGGCGGCATCATGTTCGTATACATACTATGCAAGGTCAAAGTCAAATGACAGGGGGCAGCCATCATTACAGCGATCATGATCAGGTGCCCCTGTCACACAGATAGCCTAGCCTCCTACTGGACAAACCCAGGTATATTCAGTCTAGCAACTAACCTTACCAGTCACTCAGCAGGTTGTGCAATGGCCAGCTCAAGGAAGATTCAATACCTCACTCTAGACACCTTAGTCGGCCCTGATGAGCCAATACATGGCATCGCCCCAGCTGACGTACATCGGCATGAATGCATGCTTCACTAGTCAGTCAGACGGACACAGAAGTTGGGTACAGGACCAATACATCCCGAGCCATCCATCAGCATACTACTCCAGAAGTAGAAAGAAGAGCTACGGATTCACCTGTCCAGACACCCTTGAGTCAAGACCGAATTGTCGCTTATCGATGATGTTCGGAGTTAGCAACCACGATTGTTTGATCGGAAGTCAACCGGATTAATAATTAAATATTTGAACTGAATCTTCAAAACTATTCTGGAAACATCATCTATATCGCTGAGATTTGCCATCGCAGGAAGCAAGAATAGAACATGAAGAAGAAAGTCCGGCTTGAATATTTGAGGAAGGAGATATTTTAATATTGTTTGGCCAAGCTATGCAAGGAAATAAAAGGAGATCTTGTGATAGAGTTCATGCTTGAAGATTAAAAAGCTACGATAAGCTCTCATAATCAAAAGTCCAGGTGCATCACGGTGAACTGAATCGGCCGCTCACCTCCATCGGCTCCAAGAACAGATAAACAGAGATCGGCTGAGGGGCAAGTACTGGCTCAATTTCCACTTCAGCTGAGGCATCAGGCAATGGAACCATCTGGCTTGGCAGACGCGACGTGGTCGGGTCGGGTGAAACAGCCGCTAGCAAAGGTACCTCAATAGTAACCGACCGTATGCGGCTTTGAAAGCTTGGACACGCCGATGGTGCTCTAAACACTTGCTCGACTATATGGAGCCGATACGGGTACGATCGGCTATATGAAACTAATACGTCCTTTGTTGCAATCAATAAAGAAAATCATGAATATCAATGCAAGACAACCGGAGGAGTCGACAGCCGATGAAGCCATAGGTGAGGTAATCGGCTCATTAATCCCCATTAAGTTTTTCACAGCAATTTTATTTTGATTAAAATATTGGAAGATCTCCATCCATCTGCATGCTCCTCCTGGACGACCCGCACAGTTGATGAAAATATTAATAGAGTTGTCTGCTGGGAAGGTCGAAGCTTTATCTCGGTACAAGACTGCTGCAACAAATTATCGACTAAATATTCTTCGAAGCATCAGCTACTATTAGTGGTCATGAAAGGCAAGGTAAAAAATGTGTGTTGGCCGATACATTTGAATAATAGGATTTTCCTAAGAGAGCCTGAAGAGGGAATATCGGTTTAAAGAAAATCAGCAGCATCAGATTGGTTCATCTGTATATCCAGGCCGTCATCAGCAATATTACCACATCGCCCCTCACAGAAGCAAGCCAAGCCGACGATATTGCGCTTCATCAGCTTGGGGGCATATTTAATAGCATTAGTATGGTGGCCGGAATACTTTATTATCTGCATCCAGGATGGTGGGTATTTGCACATTGGTTTGGCATCGGCTAGTCACACGCAGATAGCAAATAACCGATAGCAAGGAAGAAGCTAATATTCGTGCTTATTATCTCCAGCTCCAGATATAGCCGATTATAATTATAGCCCGAGTCATCAAAGATATCGGCTCCTAGTATTCGAAAAGTGCTCGGAATGTACTCGAACAACATTGATATGGTGACTAGGAGTCAAGGTATCAAGCTGATAGCCGATAGGGCCTTTTATATGATTATGTCTCATCAGATGATAGAAAAGGTTCGTCAGCCTTCAGGATGAAATAATTTGAAGCTAGCAACAACCAAACTGGAAGGAAAGAATCCGGCTTGATGACTACTGTATGAAGGAAACAAACAAAAGTTGGAACCTGTATGTGTCGGTGTCAGCCGCCCGATCGACCTATTGTCGGCGTCATAGTCATCAAACATCCGATCGCCTGATTCTGACCGTTCCGATGCCGCTCGC
This sequence comes from Miscanthus lutarioriparius, assembly GCA_904845875.1. Classification (NCBI taxonomy): domain Eukaryota; kingdom Viridiplantae; phylum Streptophyta; class Magnoliopsida; order Poales; family Poaceae; genus Miscanthus; species Miscanthus lutarioriparius. The sequence goes on along the minus strand of CAJGYO010000009.1, from coordinate 12,668,255 downwards.
AAGACGGAGAATAAGATTTCTAGAATCGGCTATGCGCTTGTGTTGATGTGGATTGTGGGACCGTCATCTTGGTTCGAAGTCTCAAGCCAGGACGACCGAGGGACGCTGCCGGCCATGTGTGCATGCACGTTGCCAATACCAAGAAAACATGGAGCTGGAGCTGAGAACATTACTGATCAGGTGGCCTTATATATGAGACTGGAGTCAATAATTATGAGATTTGAAAGCAAGCTGATCCTGTATGTGCAAAAAGATGGTTCTGATCACATGATCGGCTCTGCACTGTCCAAGTTCTCATCGGCTCATGAGAGGCTACCTCATCATCAGCCATGTTAGTATAGTTGATGAGGGCATCTGTCCTTATGCCGGTTCGAGTATGCTCATGGGGAATGTCAACATGAACAGTGCGTTGGCATCTTCCCCTCTAGTCATCATTTATGGTTCGAGATCATCATTCCCCTCCTCGTTAGCCCATGGATATATATATCACGATCAACACTGGACAGATAAAAGTCGTGCTTCGATGGGGCTTCAATTAAGCTGATGATGCCTATACGTGCTTGCATCCACTGGCCGTAAGTCAAGAAGGATTAAGAATATTATTTTCAGCAGCACTGCAGTAGCATACAGGGATTCCAGATGCAGCAGCCGATAAACGCCCTGGTGAAAGTATCATTATTGGATCCCGAGCAGAGGCACTTATCGACTCAGAGTAGGATGTACATGCAGATGTGAGGTATATGTTCTTCCATGCTTAGCTCGCATATTCTTTATTTCTTGTTTTCCTATCACTTGTGAATAATTTATTATAAGGAAAGTATGCTATCTAAGTAGTTGATGAATGAGATATGGTATGATAAAAGGAACCTCGCTTCTTTGGCAAAGGACTTGGGAAATTTTATTACAAAAATTCAAAATCATTAGCTTGTCTCCTCGATGATGTTGAATTTCCTACCAAGACCATATGTTATTATTAAAACCCTTCCACATAAGCTGCTTATTTTGTGTTGAGTTTTGTCAAGACCCGTTGACCCTTGTTGAGAGATTTATCATGCTCCCAAGATCAAGATCACATACACGCAACATATGTGTGCTGCTTCTACACTGGAAGTACGCAAAAACATGCTTTTCATCCACCTCAAAGTGTTCTGCTCCTACACCAGGAGAAGACAAAAAATATGTTTGCTAGGTTTTATCAGAATAAATGCTCTAAGTTCTTGATAATATTTCTCTCAAAAGTTTGTTGTAAAAACAGACATGGTTTTATGCAAAAATATAAAAAGATGGACACAAAAGAGGTCCAAAAGTAAAAGAAAAAAAAGAAAAAGAAAAAAAGGAAAAAAAGAAATGAGAATAATGATAACCCATGTTCTTGCAAAAAAATTTTATAAGAGAGAAATATATTTCAAAGAGCATAGTAGGATTAGGTTAGTCACTAAATATTCCACACACATGCACATCTTGATCTAAGAGTATGACACTTCTCTCCTTAGATCCGTGGTTTGACTTTACGATACGCAAGGTAAGTATGCTACATACTTTGTCCCTACCCGAACTCCACATAAGCTTTTTAGAACACTACAAGAAATCTTAGAATCTATGACGACCTGTTATCATCATAAATTCTGATATATTTGTCATAGCAGTTATATTTATGACGACTGCATGACAAAAAACCATTCGTCAAAGATCATGCGTAGTAAATCATGTTTAATGACGACTGCATGTTTTTTCAACATAATTTTTAATGACGATCTAATTAAAGAGTCGTCACTAAATGTCCTATGGCCTGGCTAGGCCCATGTACTAAAAAGGCTATTACTGGGCCAAATATAATTACGGGCCTAATTTATTATATGCCAAGCCCATTTACAGAAATAAAATTGATACTAATTTCTAGGACAGAATCTATTTTGCAACCTGTATATTTAGTGGGCCAACAACCATCGAGCCCAAACATAAAAAAGGTTATATATTTAGTTACAATGTCGCCCATACAATATTTTCAGCCCACACAATTCAGCCCATATATTTTCAACCCACATATTTCAATCCATATACACTAATAATAATATAGTTACAATACACCTGAAATAAATCATTTATAATAATAATACATATGCATATGTTACTGGCTCTTCTAAATTAAGAAGCACCAACAACTGTACTTTTGCCATCAGCAAGCATTACATTAAAAAAAAGATCGCAATAAAAGAATGTTTTAATAGAAAATACAATCTTTGGTTATCCATCTTCCCCGTTTATGCAAGGTCTATACTGCAGCATCATGGACAAATCCAGCAGTCCTGTCATCATGAAATAAAAGCACTTATTCAGATGTAAATATGATCGAGGTACTGACTGCTTGCTAAAATTGATAGACATGTATGTAAAAGATTATCTAATCCACCATTTCAGAAATTATCCAAATGCAAACATGCTATCAACATAAGATCTGTAGTATACAAAGCTACATCAAAAATCGAATGATAACTGAACACCTATCTTGAGATGTGAATCTCATTACAAGTTATACAAACAGTACTAAAAAATTGCAAGTTAATCAAATATTTTTTTTTCCATCAACTCACCAAAAGTAGTATATACTATTTACTATAGAATGCCCTTTATTTTCACATGGCAGGAACTGTACACGGGACACCAACAACTATATATCAATGCAGCTAGAACTACACGGGAGGCCAACAACTATATCGATGCAGCTAGAACTACAGCAAGGGCAGGTAGGAGCAGCAGGATAAGAGATTCTAAGGCAACATCTGTAGCATAAAAATGCATGAACCTGCATTATATGGCATGGACAGGAACCTGCAAGGCAAAAACGGTGTAAAGTTTGCAAGGGAAAAGGCAATGTAATCTTTAAATCCAGTAACAGGCTAACAACGACAAAGTAAAATTGTGGCAGTGCATAGACAAAATTTGAAGGTAAACAACGAAAGGGAATGGCCCATCAAGAAGGCAGGCTTCAATTCTCTAAACCTCGTTGCCTGAGCAACATGCTGATACAAAATCAGTTAGACATGGAGGAAATCTATCTGATAGCTCATTGGAATCAGTAAATGAGTTTACGTGGCAAACATAGAACAATAGTCATAATGCTTGAATCGCTAATTCATGTGGAACTGTAGACCTGAGAAGCAACAGAAATCTCATGTGGGCAGGCGGCCAGGCAATATGAATCAATAGACGCAGGGACTACTAAGACTGACGCAATCTAAGCCATGCAATCAATTTGTACATGCAGGGTCCGTTCTGACTGAGCTAATGTAACCATAGTAAGGACACGATGAAGCAGAAGAAAAAAACACTGAAACGTAGATTGGTTTCCACTTTCTATAGATGAACCTATACTATAGCAGCAGAGGGGGGAGCAGAAAACGTGAAATTTGTACCTAGTAGCACAGATTTGAGGATCAAAGAGGCACTCAAACCACGGCTTGAGGAGGAAGCACACAGATCTGGCCTGTGGACTCCTTCGCGTCGGGTAGCTAGCAGCCGAGGAAGAGAGCGACGGCCTCGCTCCATCACCGGAGAGCGGTAGCAGCAAGCGGCGCCGACGTAGATCGAAGGTCGTTCCGTCGAGGGAGAGCGGCAGCGGCAGCGGCAGCGGCAGACGGCGCCGGCGTAGGTCGAAGGTCGATGGTCGCTCCATGGAGGACCAGGTCGGCCTCTTTGACAAATGTCTTTTGCACAATCCGCATCCACCAATTTGGCATACATGACAAACAAGATCGAGGCAAGCAACGGAAGAGGGGAGAGGGGCCCAGCGCAGGGATGGATCCGGGACCTTGGACTTGACGGAGCGCTTGATGAGGAACTACAGCCCAGGCATGGGAAGAACGAAGAGCCCTAACGACGTGTAGTAGCTCGCCTACGAGTACCCTGTCCCGCCGCATCGAGCAGGACCGCGGCGTGGTCCAGCAACGCGTGCACCGGGGCGCTACGGACTCGCCTCCTTGGCTCGGCTCACCACCGGGGGCGCGTGGAGACTACCGCGCCCCACGGCAGCGCCAGCAACCTGCCGTTGTCGCCCGCCCGATCTGGTATGCCCCCGGCCGGTGACGCGGGCCAACACCCGATCTGGCGAGCCCCTGGTCGGAGACGTGCGCTGGCTCCCAATTTGGCGTGTCTGCGGCTGAAGAGGGAGAGGCATCGTGAGAGAGACCAGGGAGGGAGGGTGGCGCGGTGAGGCTCGAGCACAGCCTTGAGAGGAACGAAGGGGATTCCCTGGAGACTATTATATGCTAGGGTTTTCTGATCGGGATCATTTTTAGCCATCAGATCATGAATCAAGTGGGTGACTGGGCTGATATGGGCCGCAACGAAGTTATTTTATTTTTGTTTTTTACAGAATTAAGAATATTTATGTATAGCCAATGATTTCAAACAAAAAGGTCACCAACAACGAAGTTATAAAATTCATCCAGATTTACAACTTTTGTATTGGTCATTTTTCCATCCGACTTTGTATGAACAATTCAAAATTTAAATTACAAAATAAGAGAATTTTGAATAGAATTATAGGATAGTAAATGATTTCAAATGAAAAAGTCGTCAACAAAAAAGTTATAGAACTAATCGAGGTCTACAACTTTTCTTTTGGTCATATCTTCATCCAATATTGTTTGAACAATTCAAAAGTAGGACTATACATCATTCATTACACATCTCTCACTTAGCCATATAACATTTGAGAGATGTTACATTTGTGAACATCATTCAAATGTGAGAGATGTTACATTTGTTAACAACATACAGTAGCGCTTTGTTAAAATTACGTGAAACTTTTATGCAATGATTAGACACAAAAATATATTGTCATGCAAGTTTGTAGATTTTTCTAACCAATTTTAGACATTACTACATTCATTTTATGTAATTCAACAAATAATTACAATAATAACTAAATTTGGTCAGATAATTCTGAAAATTGACACACCAACATATTTTTGGTCAATAAGCATTCCATAAAAATTTCAAGCAATTTCAATAAAGTGGGACTATATATTCTTCACAAATAAAAACATCTCTCACTTAGTCATACATCTATGTTGAGATGTATCCATTTGTGAACAATGTGTAGTATTGTTTTGTTAAAATCGATTGAAATTTTTTATGCAATAATTATACATCAAAGTCATGTTATCACGCAAGTTTGTAGATTTTTAAGCATTGTATAAAAGTTTTAAGCGATTTCAATAAAGTGGGACTATACATTCTTCACAAATAGGAACATCTCTCACTTAGTCATTTAAGTATATGTGAGATGTATCTATTTGTGAATAATGTGTAGTATATCTTCAAATGAGTTGGGATAATAAATGGTTTCAAATGAAAAAATCATAAATAAAAAAGTTGTAGAACTCATCAAGATGTATAATTTTTATTTTAGTTATTTCCCATCTGACTTGTTTGAACAATTCAAAATTCGAATTTTAAAATATGATAAATGTATAACTTTTGTTTTGATCATTTCTACACTGTCCTAGGCTTCTATCAGGGTGGATCGATCTCTGGTCACCGGTTCGATGTGTTTTTATAAAAGATTTTTCTTCTCATGTCTTTTATTTTTTATAAGCAAAGGATGGCTAATGACGCAATAAAACATTCATGGAATCACAAAGCTGTGGTTTCCTTTTGTAGGTCAGTAGTAATGCGTGGCTTTGTTGATGGCTTTAGCCAAGGTTCGATCGCTCATGAGCACACAGCGTGTTTTTTTTTTTTAAATACGGTGCGGCCCGGCTGTTTAAGAGGCCCATCTCCTCTTGGGCTTCGGGTGCGGGTTATTTTATTATTCACAGGAATAAATAGAATAAAACACTAGCATAGACATAAACACATGTTCAGTCTGGTGGTCAAGGCCGTTGGTGGTTAGGTGTGAGGTTCAAGGTTCGTTTTTTGAGCGGTGCGGTTTATTTTGGATTTTTTGTGAATTTGTGTGCGCAGGCCTATTCTGCTGCCCCCGCGTGGACACGAGCCTACCTGTTGGCTTGGGCTATCTTCACCCGGTAGAAAATAGGATATATACAATAACTTGCATAGAAAATAATTACACGCTGATATCCTGATTCAAATCTTGTCACTGTCTTGTTTTTATTTTATTTTCTAGAGCTTTTAGCTCTACCTTATGAAAATTATATCTTTTTTATATGACCTAAGAGGAAGATGATTTTTTTGTTCTATTTTTTCAAAAATAACTTTACATATAGAGCTTTTTCATATGACGTGAGATGAAGATGATTTTTTTTGTTTATTTCGAAAATAGCTAGAGCCCATTAAAATACAAACGACAATGGGACCAAATATCTAATTTATAGGTAAATAAAATTACAAATTAATATTGTCAATAATTTATGACAACTGCAAGGTAGCATGTTATGACGGAACATAGATCATCATAAACAAACTACGGAACATAGATCATCATAAACAAACTACTTCTCTTGGTTATGACGATTTTTATTGCGTCTTAATGACGAACACAAAATTTTCGTCAGTAAGTTATTCTCCTCCTGAAAGTCGTCATAAAACAGAATGACTTATTGACGAATTGACTCATCGTCACAAAAAAATTGTTATAGATCCTCAGATTTCTTGTAGTGGGCGAAGTAGGGTAAATAGAGGCGAAACAATGTCTTGGTGAGGAACTATGCACATTGAGCAATTTGAGAGAATCATTTGGAGAGCAAAGCTATATTTTAATTTAAAAATCTTTAAAAAAACCTAAGTTTTCTGAGCAAGAGAAGTGAGGATGATCGGATTTTAATCCGTTCCATTATTCAACCACCCAAGATGGCGTAATAGACACTTCAAAGTTCATATGTATAGGTGAGGCTTGGAATAAGGTAATATTGGTGCCAATGAATTCTTGAGCTCCTTACTAGTGATTTGATAGCTGATTATAGTTACAAACTCGGGGGGCAGCTCTTAATCGGCTAAAGCAGATGAACAGTCAACCCAAGTAAGTCATCAAAGCTAAGTATTGCAATTAGATGTCGCTGACTCGGGAAAGGAGACTATTGGATCAAAATAGTTCGAAGCATGAAGATTCATACTCTGAGTAAGGGGCCTGTGTTTACACCAAAATTTGGTAAGCTTTCCCTACAAAGGAAGAGATCGGCCGATGATGTCGAATCCAGGAAAGATCTCCTAATTGATGTATGTTTATGAACCGGCCGAGGAATATTCTTTAAAATATTTTGAGAGAAGCATGATGTCCAAGATCTCTTGACGTGAGGATAAAAGGCAGCTGGGAGCATGAGTTAATTTGCATGCACGTGAAGAAAATTAAAGGAAGCCAGCGGACTCCATATGTATCACGTTATACAGGCTATCTCCAATATGAATAGGTCCAGGAGCAATATATTGATATCCAAAAGGAAAGCATACCGGTCTAATTATCATTGGAAATGGGCATACGTATGACTGGGTACAAGCAAGTAAGATGGTCCAATCATATACGTGTATATGGCATACATGTTTTGGAGTGGTTAATGGTTACTAATCTGTTAAGGATGCATGTATACACATATACAAGGTTAAACAAGGAAAGTTTCTTGATACTGGTTGCCAACGTGATGAAGATGCAGGCCAATAAAGATATGCTCAAGCACATGCATACATACACACTACCAGGCTATCGTGGATAAAAGTTTTCAGGTTCGGCCATGCAAGGAAAGCAAGAACACGTCTGATGTATATGCGTATACAAGGCCGGCGGCATCATGTTCGTATACATACTATGCAAGGTGTGTCTGCACAGGACTCTTGCCGATTGAACCAAAGATGCGTCGGTCAAGAAAGCTTCAACAGCAAGGATACTACAGAAGGAAAGCCAGAGTCCAGGTATCTTAGTATTTCTTTTTGTTTAGATATTTCTTTTGAGGCAAGTTTTGTACATCATTAGCCCAGGGTATAAATATTAACCCCCGGCCATTAAATCAAACACACAATCAATCAAATATAAGTCATTTACTTTTTTCGGATCTGGCCACCCCTTAGGTGTAGGAGTAGAGTAGATCTCGACGAGTTCTTCAGTGAGCAGGGCTATATCGGTCCGGCCGACCTCCGGCTTGTCTATAAGTACCGTCATGGTTTATACTTCTATTCGTACGGCTGCATCGATCCGGTCGACCTTCACTGCGACTCTGGTATAAGCTAGTTATCGACTCTTGTTTAGTTCAAGTACGGCTGCATCGATCCGGTCGACCTCCACTGCTCGAACTAGATTAAGGTCAAGTTAAGTTACCGATATTGCTTATTGCTTTCATTATTTATTTAATTACAGCAATATCAATTCGCCCGGTTGGGATTGATCTAGATCAGCTTCATATCCTGTTTAACCCATCGTTTGTTATTCTAAACTGATCTAATCTGCACTTTAAACGACGAGTTATGTTTTATCGACTGTTTTATATCAATCTTGATCGTGCATAGTGTGCGGTTAAGGCATGTATGGTCTTGAGTAGATCTATTGGCTAATGAGAGCCGTTCCATGGCCCGTTATCACGGCCTGTGTGATTCTACCTCACACCCCACTGTTAGCACCGTAGAGTGGGGATCGTTATTCGGTAGATCTATTCCTAATAGGGAATGACTTTAACTGTGCCCTATGCCTAAATCGGCTGTTTTAGCCGATATCGAGTGCTTTCACGAACAGTTCACGTCACGAGACCGTTGAAGTAAAGATATGTTGTTTCTGCCTCATGCCCCACTAATATTAGTAATAAGTTAGGGTCGTCGAGTCTATTATTGTTTCTACGGCCTCCATTATTCTGCCTCATGCCCCACTGGTCATAGCGATAGATGAGATCTATATGTTCATTAGATTTATCTCTATTAAATAGTTTAATGATGATGAGCTATTTCTTTTACATAAGGAAGGGATTCGGTTACTTGCAGTCATTGGCTTAGCATAAATCAATTATTGTTGATATCTTATTGCCATTGATCAATATTTGTCTAAATAATGATATTTATTCTGAACGATAACCGATTCTTCTTACACAACCCTATGAGCTTTAACTGATTTATCCTTATAAATATGCTAGAATCGACTATTTAGTCGATCTCCTTTTATATCGGCTCTCAGAGCTGCACATTCGGGATTGTCTGGTAACACCGGCATGTTCCGCCATAAATTATTGATAAACTTTGTCTCCTTATCAATTGTAGGGTCAAATTGACTGGCACGTCTCGAGAGGAGTACGCAGGATCGACCACCCCTGCGTTGAAGCTAGGCGGATCTACAGCTCCATCGAGTAGACCCTTCTGGCTTGCTCGTGTGCCCATGACACGGGACGAAATTTCATGCCGACACGCACAAATAGGGAGAATGGCAGAATCTAGCTCCTTCGCCGGTCCTCCTGGCCGCCCGTGCCAGTTCGCGCAGCACGCCACCGCCACCATGAGCAAACATGGTCCGCGTGGCTCACCGGCTCATCCTCTCCCGGTCCATACCCTGTCGAGCACGAGCACCGAGCGGACACGGGTCAGCCCCCACATGCCTGCGGTCCTGTTCCTGCGGATGTGCCCGACACCCCAAGGCTCCGACTCTCTCCGACCTCCGGCAACCTCTGCGTGACACCACCCACAGACTACCTTCAACCCCCGACAACCTCCGCTTGAAACTCGGGTCTGTATTCCCCGTCAGATTTTGGGTCCCTGTCGGGCGGGGTTGAGTTTTCCCCCGAATCAGGGTTTGGGTGCAGGGCGGGCTTCCTTGTCGGGTTTCGGGGGCGAGTCCGTGGATGCTCCACCTGCCCCGAACCTGACCCGTTGCCATCTCTACTGCTAGATGCTCGACACCGCCACCCTCACATCTCTTTCTCACTCCTGCCGGCGCTGTTGCTACTTGTCGATTGCAGAGCTCCTATCAGCGATGCTCGTCGATTGCTTTTTGCCACCTCCCCTCATCATTTACATCGACCATGCACTAAGAGCATGCATTTTTACTGATGTGGATAAGAGAAAGGAGGAGAGAGTGAAAAGCTTAGCTCTCATAAAAGCAACAAGCTTGGCACAGATACATAGTAGTGGGCCCAAGAAATAGGTGAATTTGAGGAGGAATAATATAGAGATTGTGGGACATCAGAAAAAGTAGCACCTACAATAATAAACAAGCTTTTATAGATGTATAAGAGACAAACTATTGTATTTGACTCTGATAACTAGCCTTATAGCCAAACACTTGGCATTATTATTGGCCCTTGCTCTAATATTCTCTCGGCTCCTGCCCCGTCAACAATCTAGCCTTGGACCACCCGTTTATCTTGCGTCCCGCTGCCCGCTACCAAATTACTACCATTCAATCCTCGTGCTCTAAATGCATATGCCTCTTGGCTTTCAAGTCCGCACTACTGCTCGCAGTCCTCATGTTGGTTCTCCTTCCAATCTGCTACCCTTAAATTCTCCTTCAGCCCCATCTGTTCACATCCACCCTACCATTAGTCACAATTAGCAGCATCCATGCACCATGACCAATGTGCTCTGTCACCGTCAGAGCCTCAGGGGCAAAGCTACTTGTGGTTACCGGGGTCAGCTGACCCCTATAAATTTTAGAAAATCCTGTATGCTATTATATTATGTGTGATGATCAGTGAAGCTAATTAACCCTGATGGGTTTTATTCCTAGCTTTGCCCCTGGTCACCGTCGAATTGCGAGAAGTTGGGTTCTGTCCTTCAAGAGATAGCAGGAAGCCACCACATTAGCTCTGCTTTGCTGCAAGATCCCTGCCACACTCCCCATCGTGTAGGCTCACCACGTGGTCTCCCCGCCACATGCAATTGCCGACACGAGAACCCTACCATGAGGCCTCGCCACGACACTCATATAATTTATTTGGGGTTTTCCTGCTGTGTGGGCCTACACAAAATTTCTTTTCATATTTTTTTCTGTGTTTTTTGAATTGATTTCTAACTGGTGCGTCCAACCATTAGTGGAAATGCCAACCACATTGTGATGTATCCGTACCATGAACTAGGTCAGCATGGGACACCCCAAGACTAGTTCAATTATACTGTGCAGGTAACGAACTGAAGTGGACCACTTCAAAGGCCAGGAACTCTATGCAACTATGCAAGGGTTCCCTGACTAGTTTCCACTATGAAACTACAATTTATTTTTACGCATAGATTAATCAATCTTGCTAGTAAATTTCCTTTTGTTCACAATAAATAATTACGGCTATATACATCTCTGTGGACGAATATAATCAAGTTCTTGACATCAAAATCAACAAGGGAAAACATTGCAGAATGAACATTTTAAAAAAAAATTGTATCAATTCCCAGTAACAGATACATCATGAAAAAGCAATGCCAATGGAATTGATCCAACGCATCCCAATGTTGTGACGTTATTCATGTGGATGCCATTGAACAACATGAGGAACCTTAAAACATGGCAGCGAAGACGCAGTAATAGATCTTCAATTGTTTTGAATGAAATGCCTTGCACTACAGGAAACTGGCTCTTAGCCGACTGCAATTTTCTTTGCCAACTGTTTTTTTTCGACACTCGGCAAAGAGGTCCCTTTGCCAACTGGAATTTCCTGCATCGGCAAAGCAGATTTGCCGATCGCTCGACTTTTGCCGATCGCCAGGCGGTTGGCAAAGCCATGGATTTGCCAACGCCAGGCGGTTGGCAAAGAATTGTAGTCGGCAAAGGCAGGCCATGGTTGACGCCATCCACACCGTTGTTTTTGCCGACCGCCACTCCGTCGTGATCGGCAAAGCGATGCTGCTTTACCGCCATCCTCCTGGCGATCGGCAAAAATTTTATTTTTTTTTTTTCGATCGATTTTTTGTGTTGCCTTGATCTGATAAGTACATGATATATTCCAAGTTTGGGATCATTTGATTTATTTTGCTATATTTTCACAAATTTTTACCATTTCTTTGATTTTTTCGTGACAAGACACGAGCAAGTTTACATGAAATAATGGAATCCGGCCGATTTTATAAAATTTCATGATGTTTGGAGCATGTTGAGGCCGTGTCATGCGTGTTCACACCAACATTCGCCGAATTTCACGCGAGGTGTCAGACACACGCCTCAACATGCTCCAAACATCATGAATATCATTTTTAGAAAATGGCCGGATTCCATTATTTCAAAATTTGAGAAAGTTTCGAAACTGGAGTCTGGAAAAAATCAAAGTTTTGTACCGGTAAAAAATCAAGGAATATAGCAAAATAAATCAAAATGACCCCAAACTTGGAATATATCATGTACTTCATCAGTAGCAAGGCAACACAAAAAAACTGGATCAAAAAATCGAAAAAACAAATTAATTTTTTGCCGAAGCGCCATCAATGGCGATTAGTGAAAGAGCTTGCCGATCGCAGGAGGATGGCGATCGGCAAAGAATTTCGAGAAAAATCAAAAATAACCTTTGCCGATTGCCGGGGAGCAGAAAATCGGCAAAGTATTTTTAAAAAAATTAAAAAAAATTTTTTGAAAAAAAAAAATAGACTTTCTTGATCATTGCGTCACATCTTTGGCGATCGGCAAAGGAAAAAAAAAAAAAAAAAACGTCGCCTTATCCGCTCGGCCGCCCCCCTCCCCCAAAATCCCGCACTTTGCCCTAAAATCCTCTCCTCCTCCTCCTCCTGCCCTCCTCCCCGTCCCCCGCGCCCGCCCTCCCAGTGGTGTGGCGCCCTCCCATGGCCTGCCCCCCCGTGGCGCCCATGTTGGTCCTCCCACGGCGCGTCGCCCTCCCCCCAGTGCCCCCCCCTCCGGCCGGCGCCCTCCCAGTGCCTGGCGCCCTCCATGTGGCGTGGCCCTCCTCGTGGCGCCCCCCATGTTGGTCCTCCCGGCGCGTCGCCCTCCCGTGGCCTTGCGCCCCCCTCCCGTGACGCGCCCCTCCCCTGGCGCGCGCCCATGTTGGTCCTCCCCCGCGTCGCCCTCCCCCGTGACCGCGCCTCCCCGGCCCATGTGGCCTCTCCGGTGCCATGCGCCCCTCCCAGTGGCGCCCTCCCATGTGTGCCCTCCCCGGCGGCATGGTCCTGGTCCCTCCCTCCCGTGGCCATCCCGTGGCCCCCAGCGCTCCCAGCTGGGCCACCCCATGTGGGCCCTCCGGCAGCCGCCCCCGCCAGGCCCTCACCAGTGCTGCCCGCCCGATCCGCCCCCGGCCAGGCTGCCGCGGCTTTGACTCGTCGTCGGCCCTTGTGAGGTGATTCTCGCCTCGACTTTGTCGGCGCCGTGTTGCCCACCCGATCCGGCGTGCCCGCTCCGTCCGCCGATCCATGCCGCGCCGTCCGCCGTCCGCTGGTTCGCCGTCCGCTGGCCTGCCGTCGCCCGCCTCGCCCCGCCGTCCTCGCCTCGCCGTCCTCGCCTCGCCGGCGCGCCGTCCTCGCGCGCCTCTGCTCCATCCTGCAGCCCGGTGGCGCCGTCCGTGACGACGAGGTAGTAGTACTACTAGTAGTAGTAGTTTACTTTGTTAATACTGCTTATATTCTTCGCATGGATTGGAAATACATTTGTGGTTGTCGCCATCGTGCTCGACATGTATATGTGTTTGTCGGCCATCGTGCGTCTTTTCTTCTTGCAGTTTGGTAACCTTCCGTGCATGGGGAGGTGCTTGCCAAATTTTTCGTTCTCACTAATTGTTTTTTCTTTTTCGGGAGGGCTCCCATTGGAGGCTAGCCGGAGAGGAGCACGACTCGGCACCGCCCCGCTTAGCCTTTCTTCTTCCGGCACTGCGGTATGACCCCTCTTTCCGCCACATGTAGTCGTGAGGTCGCGTTACCCGGTTAGGCGTCTCCGTTCAAACGGATACGGTTGGAAGTATGCGTTCTTCGCATATGTATAACCGTATCCGCTTCGGATTGTCCACGTTATTTGGACAGCGAGGATGCTTGTGACGAGGTTAGCTCCATGTTCCGCTCCCGTCCGAGTCGGAGTTTGGCGAGACCTCCCGTTATTCTCTGGATACACACTCTCCCCGGGACGTGTATCGGGAGAACAATGAGGAGGTCTTTGCCGAAATTCCGTCTAGGACGGAGCGAGCATGGAAGCTAACCTCGTCTGCATGTCTCGGGTGGGATTAGGACCTATCCTTCACCTATTAGATGGTAGGAGCGCGTTGTAGATGCACTTGCTGGTTTTATCACATGTTAACATTGCCGCATGACAGAGCATGGGTGACCGTGAGTGGATGTACTCGGGCTTCGCAAGTAAGAGCCACGAATGGATCAGGGGGACGACCGAGTTCTGGAGCATGCATTTGGCCCCAGTTGCTAAAGGGTCGATTCGGATGCCGTGTCCCTGCAATGAAAAGTGCGAGGAACAAGAAGAAGAAAGTAAAGGCTCAGGTGTTGAGAGATCTGTTCAAGCACGGGTTCGTTCCAACACTCATATGCAGAACATGGCCAGCTTCTTCCAGTCCATGCAGACGCCCGGGGCGTCTACACCGCCTCCTCTTCCAATGTTCGCTCCACCGCCTCCTCCTCCAGAGTTTTTTCCTGTGCCTGCTCCTGTCGCTCCTGGAGGGACCCCGGTGAGTATATTGACTCTTGCTTTAACTTGTGCGTCCATGCTGCAGATACTAATGACATCACTTGGCGTTTAACTTGTGCGAGTACGAATGGTGGTTGAACCCGTCTCACGGAGGTCCCGCCATCGATGAAGTCGTATCCACCACGCACCCTATCCACCGTATCCACCTCCGCGTGGCCCTCCTCCCACGTACTCGTGGCACGCCGGCGCGGAGGGTGGCAAGATGCTGCAGCGCCTCGATTTGGTCAAGGGGTTTCGTGGGCAAACCACAGGGGCTCTGGGGCGGAGCGGACGACGAGACCGGGGGACGGCGCTGACGACGAGCTAGGTACTTGTCGATTACTGTTATCATGTATCCACCGTATCGTCGAAGTTGTTGTCATGTATTTCTTTTCTTCGTTATGGACCTAGACTTGTTATGTTGAACTTCAGTGTGATGGACGCCGACTTGTGGTGTTCGGACGTGTTGGACTTCATGTGATGGTTGTAATGCACTTGTGTGGTTGTTATTGTGACATATATGTGATGTTGTGCGTTATTGTGATATATGTGGTGATGTTGGCGACAAATGTGATGAAATTGTGATATAAATGGTGCTACCGGTGCTTCGGTGAAATTGGATTATAATTTGTGATTTTGCGGGGTTTTGATGCGAGAAAATAGAAAACAAAAGCAAAAAAAAAAAATTCCGCTTCTTGGAATTTCGGCAAACCCGGGCAAAAAACCAGGAAGAATCTTTGCCGATTGCAACTCAAAGAAAGCGGCAAAGAAAAAAAATCCAGCTTTGCCGATCGCTTATTACGCATCGGCAAGTTGAAAAAAACCAGGAAGAATCTTTGCCGATCGCAACTCGAAAGCGATCGGCAAGAAAGAACATATTCAAAAAAAATTTCTTTCTTTGCCGATTGCCGACACTGGCGGCGATTCGGCAAACAATTTTGAAAAAATAATTCTTTGCCGATCGCCGAGGAACCAAAGCGATAAGCAAAGCCTCGCCGTCAGGTCGACGCGCCACGTAACTATGCCGATCTTTGGCGTGGCGGTTGGCAAAGGATTTGCTTGATTGTGTGCCGCGTGGCGATCGGCAAATCCGCCTTTGCCGACCCGAGCTTTGCCGATTGCTTTTTCTTAGGAGCGCCACGTGAGCTGCGGTCGGCAAAGCCTTTGCCGACTGGGTTTATGCCTTTGCCGACCGGGGCAAGCAGTCGGCAAAGAGGCGTTTTCCTGTAGTGTTGTATGTGCTTCGCTCATGGAAGTGCTTAAATACCCCTTCGGCTGCACCGCGTATATGTATAGTTTGCTTGGCCAGTATGTGCACTATGAAAAATTCATGAGATGTTGGAGATGAACAAACCACACTGATTGCAATAAGGATCACTCCATGTTGCAGAGGTGGCTCAAAAAATGATCAAACAAACTCGAGCTACTCAGATGGTGCATTCTAGATTAGTTGTCCTTGTTCGTTGATGCTTCTCTAATTGTTAGACGCCCATGTTTGTTCTTTTTAATTCAATAATTTGGAAAGAAAAGAGCAACAGAAACAATGCAAACATCTACTTCAGATGTGTTTATGTGGCAACTCCTCATCTGGCAAAGCAGTCCATTACGAGTCCTGCAAAATATCTGCCGTGCAAGACTATTGCGGATGACAATAAGTCAAAGAAGAAGTCCAAAAGTCTAGAAGTTATTCCAACATGTCATCTCTAGAAATTTTATTTATTCGACAACTGTTTTTAAGTCCATCTCTAAAAATCACTCATTTTAGGGGCTGTAAAGATAAGAAACCATGCATAAAAATATGATTTTTAGGGGGAGATTGTGTTTATGGCAACTGCTCTAAATAGGTATATTTTTAGGGGCGATTTTATTTAGCCAATTGCCCCTAAAAATCAATTTCTAGGGAATCATCTGTCTAGTAGTATAGATACACTTATGAGGTTTACATAAGCCCCTAACTTTATCCTCAGGTCCAAACGATGGTTCAGAAAATTGTAGGGGCGGTGACTTGAACAGGGAAAACAAAGAGAACAGTGTTTTTAGGGACCGGAACTTAAACCCCGTTCGGCTTACCCAGAAACCGGATTGTTCAGCTTGTTTTTTCAGTCGAAACAGTGTTTTCTCTCACAACAATTCAGGCAGAACAGTGTTTTTCAGCCAGTTTGAGCCAAGTTTCAGCGAGCCGAATGGGGCCAGTTGGTAGAAAGATTGAGGAAACAATCTGGGGATAGAGCTCCTGCATGCAGTCTAGTTGTGTTAGCCGTTGCCTGTTGGGATCTCGCTGAGGAGTGTGGAGATAGAACGACGGCGAGCTGGTGATTGCGCAGCTGAATGCTGGCCAGAGCACGCGGATACGCGAGTCTACCCTGCCGGCGATGGCAGTCAACTTGGCTGCCTGGTCGCTGTCTCGCTGCCACTGTTTGTGCATGCGTTGAGGCCTGGTGTACGTTCGCGTCTGGTTTGAGAATCCAGGCATGAGGCAGCCCACGACATCTTATTGGGCCTTCAAAATTATGTTGGGGGCAAGGGGGGCTGGATCCCAATTTGGCCACCACTGGGCTGTAGCCCTATGTCCAAAATAGGAGGGCATGCATAAAAAGTAGTTGTAATAATGTGGTTCCACGAGAATAGTTTATACGTGTGGTTGCTTATGAAAACCGTATGTGTGAATCGCCATGTTTCATATGGGGATTACATATAGATCCAAACGTAAAACCACAACCCCATTCATGTCTCCATGTGTCGGAAGTTCATCAAATGTCTAGGAATATCATTTTTCAATAATGTATTTGGGGTTTTCCGATGGTGTCAGCCTGCACAAAATTTCCTTTTATATATACTTTTCTATGCTCTTTTTGCAATTGATTTCTAACTAAATGTATTTCTGTTAGCGGTGTGTCCAACTATTAGTTGAAATGCCTTATGTGCACATGCTTCGCACTGTTGTCTACCTTGCGGTGCGCGACCCTGTTGTCTACCTTGCGTCCGCCTCCTCCCCTGCCTCTTTCTCCCTCCCTGTGCTCCTCCTCTGCCACCCCCACCCTCGCCGCCGTCCTTGACCTCACCGTACTAGCCCCGCTGCCGGCCCCCGCCCCCGCCCCTGCCGCGGCACGCTAAGGTTCGCCGAAGGTCCGTTGAGCTAGGGCCGCGACCCTAGCTCACCGAATCTCTGGCGAACCCTAGCACACCTGCGGCGGCCGCCTTCTTCCCATCCTCCTATCTCGCCAGAGCTCCACCATGGTCGTGCTCGCCGGCGATGCTAAGGTCCAAGCTCCAGCCATGGCGCTCCCGCCCCTGCTTAGACCAGCCGCCTCCGCCGCCGCCAGGGCCCCGAACCGTTCGGCCACCATCCCCACCGCCTAGCCGGCCTGCCTCCCCCGGCCAGTCGGGCCCTTCTAAGCCCGTCGGATTTGGTGAAGAAGGGTGGGGCATGGCCGCCGGAACCCTAGCCAGAGTTGGGGAAGAAGGCTGGGGCGTGGGCATGGTCGCGTGGAGGAGGAGGAGGCCTACCTCACCGGTGCCGCCGCCACCGCTGGAGGAGGAGGAGGGGAGGGAGGGAGGAGCTCGATATCGTGCATGTGGTAGAGGGAGAGGCCGCGCCCACGTGTGATAGGGAGAGGGCCTCGCCGTCGCGGCGGGCGCAATGGGTCGCGTAGTAGAGATTCCTTTTAACATACATAAGAAAGAGAAATTCAAGAGGAATATGATGCACTCTCACGAAAGAGACAAAAAGGTGAGGCATTCTAATCATAGACCAGGGATATACTACTGGAAAATTTCTTTAACTAAGTCCAAGGTCATAGAGAAGTCCACTGACATCTATAGCCTCAAATTATTATTTATATTATTTTATCATAAAACATAGTATAGTAGTTAATATTTCTAGAATCTGTATCAAACTTAGAGAACTAGAACTTAGAACAAACAAAATTATTAGCGTTCAAGTGTGATTTTTCCAAAGACTATGTCAAGTCAAACGACACCTTATATTTTAGGAAGGAGAGAGCATTGGGGTAGGACATCCGCAGGCCTACTCATAAATATTTCACCAGGAAGTTAAATTGGTGGAGTATGAGTACGAGAACAAGCAGGACTCAAAGCTTTGGTGATGATTAGTACTGTTGGTGATGTCACTACTCCTTGGTTTTGTCTTCTGCTTGGTTACTTTGGAAGACAGGCCAGCCAGGCTCACCAACCGGCCCAACAACCTTTACCTTAAGTACGTACACCAACTGTTGTTGACTGGGATGGTGTTCTCAGTTCTCACATCCCATGGTACGCGTGGGCCAAACCGTGATGTATCCGTACCATGAACTAGGTCAGCATGGAACACCTGAGTTCATTTCGTAAATATTAGGATAATTGTATAGCCTATCTTTTTGCAACGTAATTTGTAATTTACTTGTACCGCAAGTTGTACTCTCCCTATACATGGCTATATATATACGAAAGACACCCGGCCCTGACAATATGGGTGTGTGGTGATTCCCCCAATACCTTTCTACATGGTATCAAAGACTCAGGAATAGGTCCTGTCCCATACTCCTGTATGGAAAATGGACCCCATGGGCCATTTTATTTGGATTTTGGTGTTTTATGATCAACATGACTATTTGGACTAACATTGTTTGATAGTGATTTTGGATACAGTTCAAAGAATTCAAATTAAGTGGACTTAGACTTAGGTATAGTGGTGATTCTGATGATCAACATCTCAAGCAAGACATTAGAAGAAGAGTTTAAGAGCCAAAAGTACATGCAAGAGTCCAAGACACAAGATGGATGAAACCCGGATGAAGACACGTGAAGAAAATGGAGTTGGTCGGTGCTGCAAGGCAGCAGCGGACCTGTATGGTGTTTAGAGGGAGGAGCACCGGACGCCACCGTGCGCACTGGATAATCCGCTGCAGCGTCCCACTGGACGCATCCGGTGTCACACTGGAATGCTCACCAGACGGTGGTCCAGAGAGGATGTAGAATGACTTGGGGACGACTGCAACACGCCGGACGTCACACTGGAGTCCTGAGTCTCCAATGGCCGGCAACGGCTAGTTGACCCGGGTGCACTGGACATGTCCGTTACCTGCGTAGAAATCCTGTGCAACCTCCAATATCTACTTTGCAATGGAGGGCTATATACCACACCAACCGATCATTTGAGGTGTGTGGGAGTTGGGAAACATACCAAGGGACTTGAGACTCCACTCTAGTGCTCTCCACACACATAATGCTTAGTGAATCACTTGGCGATTAGTGTAGGTCCTTTGGAAAATGCTTAGGGTAGTTAGACTACCGCTAATGTGTTGGCTCTGGGTTTAGGCCTAGTGTTTAATGAGGTTTGCATACCTCGTACCACTAGTTGTTTGCGTGTCCCATCATTGTACGCCAGAGGGGCTTATAGTTTTGTGAGACCACACCAACCGTGTTTGTGGTGTGGCCACCACCGTGTACTAGAGCTAATGAGGCTTGCAGCGGTTTGGCCGGAAGCTCGACAGTAAAAACAGTGAGGAGCGGTTTGGGAGAGGCCATCTCGGTGACCCACTTGTGCATGCGGAAGGCCCGGGGGCTAAACAGGAAGTTACCTGACCGGAAGCTTGGCCCTTGCGAGGGTTCCAATGAGGACTAGGGGGATGTGAGGAGCTTCGTGATACATCGGTAAAAATACCAGCATCATCGAACGAAAGCTTACCTTCCACATGAATTTATCTAAAGAATGTGTCATTCCAACAAATGCGTCTCTATTGCTCTTTACCTTTAGCACTTAATTTATCTACCTTGATTGTGTACTTACTTTCCTAGCTTAGTGTTGGCCGATCATTTTGAGAGTCCAAAGTGCATCTGTACTTGCGCCAGGAACACACGCAAGTACGCACCAATTAATAGAAATGGCACAAAGATATTTGATAATAAAAGTTCTGATCTTTATTGATATCTAAAAATAGAGGCTTACAACATTGGCCCAAAGGGCATAGCCATAGGCTTTACATATCTAGCGGAAGACTACTGCTGTGAAGAGGCATTTTATTATAGCATGGTGGTCTCTAATACAATGATATTTTACAGCATAGCGATAGTCTATTCCACAGGCATGCTTGAGCGCGGTCGAAACCCTAGCTTCTAGGACTCCTTCCTACGATCACAATCCCCGTGTGACTCCTAATCCTCGCGGTTCGCTCCTCACTGTTGTCATGGTCCTCCTCATGGTCAAAATCTATGAGTCAACAACGGGTGAGTATATACGTGCTCAGCATGCCCTAACCATAGGGTTGGGTGGAATGGTTGGTGGAGGTGGATGATGATGGTGAAGGTAGGGTAAAGTAGTTATAATAAGGTTGGGCCCTTGTAGAGTATTATCATTCTCACTAGTTCCCGGGTTAGTATTATGGTTTTGTAAAGTTATCATTGTTTCATTTTACATAAAAGTAAATCTAATCATAGTGATCTTATCCCAGCATCTGCCCCATTATAAAGACGTGGCTATTCAAATAAATTCAATACGCTCTGCACACGGTGTACCCCCACATGATAGGCACAATCCCATCCATGATCAATGGACGGGATAGGCTTAACAAAACCCCATACCCGAATGTATGCGACCTTAGATTTCCATATAATTCTACCACGACTTCTCAGGGGTTGGAAAACACACTAAACTAGGGAGATACCAAATCATCCCATCTCAATGCTTCAGATGATACTAGATCATTGAGTCAATAATAAGTAAGGGCTCGAACGTGGCAAAAAATCAAGGGGCTTTACATTGAAGATCACATAACAACCATGCCAACCAGGCCACAGAAGATCACATAGCATCCGTGTCTTCTCTTGATATTTCACTGCCAACATCGGTCTGCTAGTACGGATTATACTTCTACCTAATGGGTTGTGAGATCAAGTCTACCCATATAGACATGTAGCTATATGAAATATCTCACTAGGACATAAAAGACTATGAACCGGTCCTTATGCGACTGAGGCGAGTATCTCCCAATAGGAACCCTCACCAGGCCAACCTACCAAGGTAATTTATCCCGCATAAACTACCTCTCACTTGTCCCCTGTCTTAATTACGTTAACGATTCATTTTAGCACAATTTTCATTATCTCATTCATCCATGGTATAGGGCTCATAAAATACCATGCAAAGTGTATTCGGATCATCATTATTCTTACCATCTCAATCAAGCACATAATTCATCATTAATTCACAAGGTAAGCTCATAATTCCAATGAATCAAGTTCATTCATTTATTAATAGGTTTTAGTAAGTAGAGTCATGGTGATGGTAGTAAAGTAAGGTGGAGGAAGGGTGGGGGAGTTAGGACTTGCCTTCATTGTTGTCTCCTTCTGGCATTTCTTCGAGTCTAGGTCCTCGCTCTCCTGGTAGTCACTGTCCTCTTCGGGCATAGCTACCGTATAAGACTACAGCCGAACATGAAACAAAAGGCAAAAGCAAACATACAACAATATGGTTGTACCAAGTAAAATAAATTGAGCTAGATTAATTTTAGAAGAATTTTGGAAGTGGTTTGGTGAGAAACGGAGTTAGGAAGGGGGAGTTATGATCTTTGGAACTTTAATTTTGTTGGAAAACTAAATGGAATGTTATGGTCATATTTTAGAGTACGGAAAATTGGTGAAAATAACGTGGTTAAATTCCTTTTTGTATCTAGTTTATTTACAATTTTTATGGGATTTTTTCTAAGTAAGGAAAACGGATTTATAGCCAATCGGGTGTACCTAGCATTTTCTAACGCGTACCCAGTGTAGGTGTGGTGCGTGTGTGTGACAGGTGCAACCAGGGTGGTGACAGCGTCATGGCCATGGGCCCATGCAGCAGTGAGAGAAGAGGGGGAAAGGTGTCAAAGGCAAAAAGTGACTAGGGTCGATCTCCACCACCGAGACACACAGCAAGCCAAGAGAAACCGAGTGGAGCAAATCCCAAGGTCTCCCCGGACTTAGGAGGACACTGGATCGGATGGTCATGACTGAGGGCACGCTAGTCAATTTGACCCTGCAATTGACAAGCAGAGTAAATTCATCAGTAATTGAAGGTGGAACATGTCGGTGTTTGTCTAGACAGTTCCAAATATGTGGCTAAGTAGCCGATGAAATAAGGCTATCAACTAGAGAGTCGATATCCAGCATGTTCACGATGCATGGTAAATAAAATAAACATATCAGCAATTGTTACTTATTCAAGTATATAGATCTTAACTAATCGAAGATCATGAAAACATGCAAAAGATGTAAGGATAGGCGTGTAGGCATTCATGTGAGAAACATACTAGCTTTTAACTAAGATGAAAACAATAAAAGCATGTAAACAACCAGTACATCCTCAACAAAACAGGCTATTGGCTAAAAGAGCTGATTCCAGTGATCTTGTCATATAGCATACAATCACTCATCCATTGGATATAAATAAATCTACAAACAACTAGACTCAATCTATTATACCGTCAACAGATCGAGTTGTCTGATGCAACATTGACAGTAGGACCCTAGATCGGAGACCAGCAATTGATAGATCTACTTATATCGCAAAGGAATCATGAAGGCATATTATACACGTGGAAGCTTAGCTGATGTAGACATAGCGGGTGGTTGACGCCATACTCTTCTTAATAGATAGATCTATTGACCGACACTGTCCAATCTGACACGTTGTAGGGGGTACGACCCCGGATACCCAAGGCAGACCACATGGGCTGTGCCCCCAGGGGCGGCCCAACCCACAAGATGAAGCCTTGCGGGGCACGACGCTGCTCGGTGTCTCCCGCAAGGCACTGGGAAGATATCCTGAAGATACTACGACATCTGTTAGGATACGTATGATCCCATGATTCCTTTAATCTGTTATTACTTTCCGGTTATCTCCTAGATCTAACCGACTTATAACCCTGCCCCCCCAAATTATATAAGGTGGGCAGGGACCCCTCGAAACGCACGCAATATCATACAATAGCCAATACAATCCAACAGACCACAGGAGTAGGGTATTATGTCATACTGATGGCCTAAACCTGTCTAACTCGTGTGTCTCTATTGCCTTCTTGTTCTCAATTACACGCATCTCTGCCGATGAATCTACCTTCATGGGATACCCCTCGGAGGACTACTGACGATATTCTATCAACAGTTGGCGCGCCAGGTAGGGGTGTGCGTGCTGTTTCCATGTCGAACAAGATTGTATGTTTTGCAGGCTCTTCGTCCCTCCCATAGCCCGGCTAGATCTTTATGGTCGGATCGATCTCATGGATCATCAACACTGACGGAGTTGGAGAGCTCATCGAGCCGATGCAGATCAATACTGCGCCGATCACCCCAACACCTACAACTGCAGATCTGATCTCGAAACCACCTCAGAGGTCATCCTCACCGAGAATTTACCGCCCACTCCCCCGCTACTAGAGGAGGCAAATCAACAACGATGATGTGATCGCATCTATCGATCAGGTTGGCCAAAAGCTCGATGATTGCATCTCCATCGCGGAATTGGCTCTGACCACTCTGGTTTAGTGCCGACCACCCTCTAGTTCAGATCTATTAGAGGAAACTCAAAGGATTACGATCCTACTCTTTGGGCTCACCAATGTCGCCGCTACCTACCAAGATAGCCTAAGGGGCAAGTTCACCGACTAGGTTGGAGGTGTCCAACCTCCCGCCGACCAGATCACCAACCAGCTCCCGCCAGCTATCAACATGCTACATGTCAGACGACGCCCCGGAGCATCCCTCCAAACCATCCTAGAGGAGAATCCGGACTTCGAGTCCCAGGGCTCTACGGAGACTGTCGCCGAAACCACCGTCGAGCAACCTCCCTTCCCTCCCTTCCGTGGAGGTGCGATCTTCAACGTCAGCATCGACAGCCCCCTACGGGAAGGTGAAACCGGGGAGGACCGTGCCGCTCGCGTCAACAGGAACGTCAACCGTGCTCAATGCCGAGCAAACAAGGCTGTCCTTGTGCTAGCCGAGGCTCAGCTCAATTCGCAAGGAAGGCCACACCAACTCCAACGCAACCTCGACGATGAGTTTGTCCGTGTTGATGGCCACGATGCCTACAAGACCCCAAGCACCCACTTGGCCATGGCCGCCAACGAGATCGCCCAGGTCCCGCAGACACCGGAGGTCACCAGGTTCACTGCCATGGTTAAAGTGGCGCATTGCCAGGTCAATAACATCTGCCAGGATCAGAGACCTTCATGCTCCATGAGCTCGATTCGCCGATTAGCTGTGCCGAGATCCAATCGCCGCCCCAGCCAAAGTCGTTTCATTGACCAGCACCGCGATAATGGACAACCCCTCCAGGGGGAGCTAGGGGCAACCGCATCGAACACCCTCACCAACTTGACCAGGAGGTCAACCAGGACATTCGAGCGCACCTCAACAATCTCCGAGATGCGCGATGACATATTGATGAGCACCATTTCAGTCGCCATGAAGAAGAAGTATGCCACCATCAAGAATATGAGCAAGAGTTCGGTGATCCAGACTCAGTCCTCCAGCCACTCAACATTGGCAACGCTGCAGATCACGACGGCGACAATCCCAAAGGGCCCCAGCATTCACGAGGGCTCTTCGAACACTCCAGTGGCCCCATGGTTTCAGAGTCACTAGGGTCGAGCCCTACGAAGGATGGATAAACCCACATAGTGGCTACAAGCTTATGCCACTGCTGTGCGCACACCAGGGGAGATACCAGCATCATGGCGAACTATCTTCCTGTCATGCTTACGCCAACTACGATGAACTGGTTTACAAGCCTCGCCCCAGGCTCCAACGGATCCTAGGAAGAGTTGAAGAAGGTCTTCATCAACAACTACATGGCTACGTGTACTCAGCAAGGCACCAAGCATGATCTAAACAGCATCTACCAGAAGCCATCCGAGCTCCTCCGTAGCTACATTAAATGCTTTTTTGATATGAGGAATTCTATTCCCAACATCACGGAAGCTGAGGTCATCACCGCCTTTGTCCGAGGACTCCATCACCGTGACCTCCGCTCCAAGTTCAACTGCAAGCCACCCATGGGGATTGGCGAGATGATTACGACCGCCAACCAGGACTCCGACGCCGAAGAAGCCAAAGTACGCTTCAATGAGGACACAAGCACTCATCGCCCAACTTGACGCAATGATGAGCGACCCGACGACCGATGCCACAGCGACCGCTGCTACGACGACCGCATTCACCATCGGGACAACAGCCGTGATCTGCCGAAATGATCTAGATCTGGTCAATATCGCCGCCGCCGACCAGTCCACATTGTCGCCGCCATTGATGAACCTCGCGCCAAGCGCAACTATGACGAGCAGTACAAGAAGATTCTTGAAGGCCCGTGCCCTCTCCACAAAAATGCCAAGCATAAGATGAATGACTACCTCAGCTTGGCTAAGGAGTTCCAGGACAAAAAGCCGGATGAAGACAACAATGATGGAGCCGGAGGCCGCCGACCACCTAGGGGCAACAACAATGCCTTCCAGGATCATGACAAGGTGGTCACCGTCCTCTGTCGGGCATAGCTACCATATAAGACTACCGTCAAACACGAAACAAAAGGCAAAAGCAAACATAGAACAACATGTTGGTACTAGGTAAAATAAATTGAGCTAGATTATTTTTAGAAGAATTTTGGAAGTGGTTTGGTGAGAAACGGAGTTAGGAAGGGGGAGTTATGATCTTTGGAACTTTAATTTTGTTGGAAAACTAAATGGAATGTTATGGTCATATTTTAGAGTACGGAAAATTGGTGAAAATAACGTGGTTAAATTCCTTTTTGTATCTAGTTTATTTACAATTTTTATGGGATTTTTTCTAAGTAAGGAAAATGGATTTATAGCCAATCGGGTGTACCTAGCATTTTCTAACGCGTACCCAGTGTAGGTGTGGTGCGTGTGTGTGACAGGTGCAACCAGGGTGGTGACAGCGTCATGGCCATGGGCCCATGCAGCAGTGAGAGAAGAGGGGGAAAGGTGTCAAAGGCAAAAAGTGACTAGGGTCGATCTCCACCACCGAGACACACAGCAAGCCAAGAGAAACCGAGTGGAGCAAATCCCAAGGTCTCCCCGGACTTAGGAGGACACTGGATCGGATGGTCATGACTGAGGGCACGCTAGTCAATTTGACCCTGCAATTGACAAGCAGAGTAAATTCATCAGTAATTGAAGGTGGAACATGTCGGTGTTTGTCTAGACAGTTCCAAATATGTGGCTAAGTAGCCGATGAAATAAGGCTATCAACTAGAGAGTCGATATCCAGCATGTTCACGATGCATGGTAAATAAAATAAACATATCAGCAATTGTTACTTATTCAAGTATATAGATCTTAACTAATCGAAGATCATGAAAACATGCAAAAGATGTAAGGATAGGCGTGTAGGCATTCATGTGAGAAACATACTAGCTTTTAACTAAGATGAAAACAATAAAAGCATGTAAACAACCAGTACATCCTCAACAAAACAGGCTATTGGCTAAAAGAGCTGATTCCAGTGATCTTGTCATATAGCATACAATCACTCATCCATTGGATATAAATAAATCTACAAACAACTAGACTCAATCTATTATACCGTCAACAGATCGAGTTGTCTGATGCAACATTGACAGTAGGACCCTAGATCGGAGACCAGCAATTGATAGATCTACTTATATCGCAAAGGAATCATGAAGGCATATTATACACGTGGAAGCTTAGCTGATGTAGACATAGCGGGTGGTTGACGCCATACTCTTCTTAATAGATAGATCTATTGACCGACACTGTCCAATCTGACACGTTGTAGGGGGTACGACCCCGGATACCCAAGGCAGACCACATGGGCTGTGCCCCCAGGGGCGGCCCAACCCACAAGATGAAGCCTTGCGGGGCACGACGCTGCTCGGTGTCTCCCGCAAGGCACTGGGAAGATATCCTGAAGATACTACGACATCTGTTAGGATACGTATGATCCCATGATTCCTTTAATCTGTTATTACTTTCCGGTTATCTCCTAGATCTAACCGACTTATAACCCTGCCCCCCAAATTATATAAGGTGGGCAGGGACCCCTCGAAACGCACGCAATATCATACAATAGCCAATACAATCCAACAGACCACAGGAGTAGGGTATTATGTCATACTGATGGCCTAAACCTGTCTAACTCGTGTGTCTCTATTGCCTTCTTGTTCTCAATTACACGCATCTCTGCCGATGAATCTACCTTCATGGGATACCCCTCGGAGGACTACTGACGATATTCTATCAACAGTTGGCGCGCCAGGTAGGGGTGTGCGTGCTGTTTCCATGTCGAACAAGATTGTATGTTTTGCAGGCTCTTCGTCCCTCCCATAGCCCGGCTAGATCTTTATGGTCGGATCGATCTCATGGATCATCAACACTGACGGAGTTGGAGAGCTCATCGAGCCGATGCAGATCAATACTGCGCCGATCACCCCAACACCTACAACTGCAGATCTGATCTCGAAACCACCTCAGAGGTCATCCTCACCGAGAATTTACCGCCCACTCCCCCGCTACTAGAGGAGGCAAATCAACAACGATGATGTGATCGCATCTATCGATCAGGTTGGCCAAAAGCTCGATGATTGCATCTCCATCGCGGAATTGGCTCTTGACCACTCTGGTTTAGTGCCGACCACCCTCTAGTTCAGATCTATTAGAGGAAACTCAAAGGATTACGATCCTACTCTTTGGGCTCACCAATGTCGCCGCTACCTACCAAGATAGCCTAAGGGGCAAGTTCACCGACTAGGTTGGAGGTGTCCAACCTCCCGCCGACCAGATCACCAACCAGCTCCCGCCAGCTATCAACATGCTACATGTCAGACGACGCCCCGGAGCATCCCTCCAAACCATCCTAGAGGAGAATCCGGACTTCGAGTCCCAGGGCTCTACGGAGACTGTCGCCGAAACCACCGTCGAGCAACCTCCCTTCCCTCCCTTCCGTGGAGGTGCGATCTTCAACGTCAGCATCGACAGCCCCCTACGGGAAGGTGAAACCGGGGAGGACCGTGCCGCTCGCGTCAACAGGAACGTCAACCGTGCTCAATGCCGAGCAAACAAGGCTGTCCTTGTGCTAGCCGAGGCTCAGCTCAATTCGCAAGGAAGGCCACACCAACTCCAACGCAACCTCGACGATGAGTTTGTCCGTGTTGATGGCCACGATGCCTACAAGACCCCAAGCACCCACTTGGCCATGGCCGCCAACGAGATCGCCCAGGTCCCGCAGACACCGGAGGTCACCAGGTTCACTGCCATGGTTAAAGTGGCGCATTGCCAGGTCAATAACATCTGCCAGGATCAGAGACCTTCATGCTCCATGAGCTCGATTCGCCGATTAGCTGTGCCGAGATCCAATCGCCGCCCCAGCCAAAGTCGTTTCATTGACCAGCACCGCGATAATGGACAACCCCTCCAGGGGGAGCTAGGGGCAACCGCATCGAACACCCTCACCAACTTGACCAGGAGGTCAACCAGGACATTCGAGCGCACCTCAACAATCTCCGAGATGCGCGATGACATATTGATGAGCACCATTTCGGTCGCCATGAAGAAGAAGTATGCCACCATCAAGAATATGAGCAAGAGTTCGGTGATCCAGACTCAGTCCTCCAGCCACTCAACATTGGCAACGCTGCAGATCACGACGGCGACAATCCCAAAGGGCCCCAGCATTCACGAGGGCTCTTCGAACACTCCAGTGGCCCCATGGTTTCAGAGTCACTAGGGTCGAGCCCTACGAAGGATGGATAAACCCACATAGTGGCTACA
Source organism: Miscanthus lutarioriparius (assembly GCA_904845875.1). Taxonomy (NCBI): domain Eukaryota; kingdom Viridiplantae; phylum Streptophyta; class Magnoliopsida; order Poales; family Poaceae; genus Miscanthus; species Miscanthus lutarioriparius. The sequence goes on along the minus strand of CAJGYO010000009.1, from coordinate 12,638,957 downwards.
AGCTTATGCCACTGCTGTGCGCACACCAGGGGAGATACCAGCATCATGGCGAACTATCTTCCTGTCATGCTTACGCCAACTACGATGAACTGGTTTACAAGCCTCGCCCCAGGCTCCAACGGATCCTAGGAAGAGTTGAAGAAGGTCTTCATCAACAACTACATGGCTACGTGTACTCAGCAAGGCACCAAGCATGATCTAAACAGCATCTACCAGAAGCCATCCGAGCTCCTCCGTAGCTACATTAAATGCTTTTTTGATATGAGGAATTCTATTCCCAACATCACGGAAGCTGAGGTCATCACCGCCTTTGTCCGAGGACTCCATCACCGTGACCTCCGCTCCAAGTTCAACTGCAAGCCACCCATGGGGATTGGCGAGATGATTACGACCGCCAACCAGGACTCCGACGCCGAAGAAGCCAAAGTACGCTTCAATGAGGACACAAGCACTCATCGCCCAACTTGACGCAATGATGAGCGACCCGACGACCGATGCCACAGCGACCGCTGCTACGACGACCGCATTCACCATCGGGACAACAGCCGTGATCTGCCGAAATGATCTAGATCTGGTCAATATCGCCGCCGCCGACCAGTCCACATTGTCGCCGCCATTGATGAACCTCGCGTCAAGCGCAACTATGACGAGCAGTACAAGAAGATTCTTGAAGGCCCGTGCCCTCTCCACAAAAATGCCAAGCATAAGATGAATGACTACCTCAGCTTGGCTAAGGAGTTCCCAGGACAAAAAGCCGGATGAAGACAACAATGATGGAGCCGGAGGCCGCCGACCACCTAGGGGCAACAACAATGCCTTCCAGGATCATGACAAGGTGGTCACCGTCCTCTGTCGGGCATAGCTACCATATAAGACTACCGTCAAACACGAAACAAAAGGCAAAAGCAAACATAGAACAACATGTTGGTACTAGGTAAAATAAATTGAGCTAGATTATTTTTAGAAGAATTTTGGAAGTGGTTTGGTGAGAAACGGAGTTAGGAAGGGGGAGTTATGATCTTTGGAACTTTAATTTTGTTGGAAAACTAAATGGAATGTTATGGTCATATTTTAGAGTACGGAAAATAGGTGAAAATAACGTGGTTAAATTCCTTTTTGTATCTAGTTTATTTTCAATTTTTATGGGAATTTTTCTAAGTAAGGAAAACTGATTTATAGCCAATCGGGTGTACCTAGCATTTTCTAACGCGTACCCAGTGTAGGTGTGGTGCGTGTGTGTGACAGGTGCAACCAGAGTGGTGATAGCATCATGGCCATGGGCCCATGTAGTAGTGAGAGAAGAGGGGGAAAGGTGTCAAAGGCAAAAAGTGACTAGGGTCGATCTCCACCGCTGAGACAGACAGCAAGTCAAGAGAAACCGCGTGGAGCAGATCCCGAGCTCTCCCCGAACTTAGGAGGACACCAGACCGGATGGTCATGACCGAGGGCATGCTAGTCAATTTGACCCTGCAATTGACAAGCAGAGAAAATTGATCAGTAATTGAAGATGGAACATGCCGGTATTTGTCTAGACAATTCCAAATATGGGGCTAAGTAGCCGATGAAATAAGGCTATCGACTAGAGAGTCGATATCCAGCATGTTCACGATGCATGGTAAGTAAAATAAACATATCAGCAATTGTTAGTTATTCAAGTATATAGATCTTAACTAGCCGATGATCATGAAAACATGCGAAAGCCTTATGGGGCACGATGCTGCTCGGCGTCTCCCACAAGGCACTGGGAAGATATCTTGAAGATGCCACGAGATCTGTTAGGATACGTATGATCCCATGATTCCTGTAATCTGTTATTACTTTCCGGTTATCTTCTAGATCTAACTGACTTGTAACCCTGCCCCCCGGACTATATAAGGCGGGCAGGGACCCCCTCCAAACACATGCAATATCATACGATAGCCAGTACAATCCAACAGACCACAGGAGTAGGGTATTACGTCATACTGATGTCCTAAACCTGTCTAACTCGTGTGTCTCTGTTGCCTTCTTGTTCTCGGTTATACGCATCTCTACCGATCAATCTACCTTCATGGGATACCCCTCGGAGGACTGCCGATGATATTCTGTCGACACACGCTATCAACAGATCGAGTCAGCTGATGCAGCATTGATAGCGGAGTCATACCGGATACTGGTGTTCATCAAATCTATCTCTTAATAGAACACGACTTCAAACACCCATGATTTACGATCAGGATTGAGATAGATTTGTCATCAAATAGGATCTAACGTCAAGAATCAAATTCAACTATAAAGATGTCTAGCAGATGATAGATCAAAATAACAAGACTTATAAATCTCAATCTAGATCGAGGAATTGGTGATATTGTATTAAACAGTAAACTGTTTAACACAATATCGGTAACTTTGATTAATACCAACGTTTATAGGAGATCAGTCATCTGTTGCAGCCTTATAAAGGTTGATATGAATTGAAAACTAATCTATACTATGATTTGTAAGAGATCAGTCATTCGTACTTACAAACAACAACATAGATCGATAACTAACTTATACCGCGACTTGCAAGAGATCAGTCACCTGTTGCAGCCTTATAAGTAACAATATAAGTCAGGTCGTCCGATGCAGCCCTGCTTGCCCAAAGAACTCATTGAAATCTACTCTACTCCTACTCCTAAGGGGTGGCGTAAGCCATAAAGTAAAGGTACTTATTTGGTTGTTCGATGAGAGAAGTCTGTTACAATAGCCGGGGTTCAATATTTATACCCGAGGCTTGACTATGAGTCCTAATCAAACAAGACCGATCTCAAACTTGGACCTCAATCTTTCCCTTCTATGAAGTATGACGTCTCTTTTTGCTTTATGCCTTGCCGTCCTTGCCAATGGGGCCCATTCCCTTACAATGATGATGTCATCTTATCATTTGATGGCAACTTGGTTAGCCGATCCTTGCTGAATATCTTGGCTTTCACTTGACGAATTTAGACCAGAGGTCCCTTCATTTTGAACTAAATTTTGGTGTCAACAAAAGGAGGGAGACAGCATTAGCCGTAGGCCCCACAACCTAGAAGAGTAAGAGGGGGAAGCGGAAACAACGTCAGACGACGACGACCAACGTAGTGATAGGACTGGGGAGAGGGCATCAGGGTCACCGGAGTTGAGCTCGCCTGTGGTGTCGACCCCTGGTGATGGTGGTCGAGTCATGGACGGTGTGCTGGAGGACACGCTGCAGCCGGTGGTGGGATCGTCGGCGGCAGCGGGTGCCCAAGGTGACTTTGGCGGCTCGCCGGAGTGAGTGCGATGGCACCGTGCAACGGGTATGGCCCTAAAGGCTCTTAACCTATCAACTATCAACGTGTGTGTGTGAGTAAGGGTCTATGGTGAGCATGCTAGGCATAGTGTGGTGACAAGCTATGCCTTGCCACCGGCTAACCGACGACTATGGTGGCTTGGCTAGTAGTTCCCTGGTGACGGAGCGCTATAGACAGAGAAGGAGGTGGAGATGTGCATGAAGCGGTGGAAAAGAGGTTGGAAAGGCCACCTGCTACCCAATCGTCTGGAGACACAACAGAGATTGGGATAGAGCTATGAGGAGGGGAGGGGAGGACTGGAGTGGAAGATGGGGTGTTCTCACCCGTGGCGAAGCTTGTAGTGGAGAGGGCGAGGCCAGAGCACCATCGGCTGAGCCTATTTATAGGCTGGCCATGTCGATTTTGGCGGTGAGATATTTTCCTCGCCCGTGGACTTATCTGCTGTCGTGCACACTCGTTTGAATTGCTAAGGTGGTTCGCCACAGTGCGAGCTTATCCATGCACGATAGAGGAAGCTCAAGGCTTGTCCATGGTGGTACGGGTAGAGGGAGGTCATGCCACCGCATGTCGTGGGAGCAACAGTGAGAGGGAGAGATGAGCAGCGGGGAGCTGGTGGGGCTAAGAAGCTTCGGGAAAGCATCCCCAAGCATATCCACTCAGAGGCGGCGCAGTGATGGCGGCGTGGCTGAGGCGAGCACCGTGATGTGGTATTCGCGTTGATGGGAAGGAGGTAGACGATCGAGCTAACATGCGGGGCCCGCGTGCCAACAAGTGGGAGAGGGAGGAAGAGGGAGTGAGCGAGATGGGCTAGGCTACTGCCGTCCTTGCGGGTGCGGTGCCGGGCCAGCCCGACGTAGGAGAAGGGAAGGGAAGGGAAGAGAGGGGTTGTGTCCATGGGATGAAGGGAGTTATGAGCCCAGTGCTCCTTTCCTTTTTGTTTTTCCTTTTTCTTATTCCTAGAAATTCATTAAGCATTTTGACATGGTTTAGAATCCAAATTCAAATACAACTTTGTAAGAACAGTGTAGCTCCTTATGTTCAGCAAGCAAATAAGCAATCACACAATCTCACACATGTTGTTTTTATTTCTATGTTGATCTAAACTAATTCCTAGGTAAGTTATATTTATTTGTTTTATGTAAAGATTTAAAAATTTCACATTTTAGTGGTTTTTAAATTAGAAAAAATTCAAGGTGTTTCACTTAGTTTGATAGGCTAGTTGGTTGGATTGGAATCTAGGATTCATAACTCTTATTATGGTAAGGATAGTAAACACACCTAGCAAAACCTTAGTTGAACATCTAGATAGTTTATTTATTGCATATGTTTTAATTAGTTAGAAATTAGTGGCCACGTTAGATGTACATTTTAATAACTTGCCTAATTCACCCCCTCTTAGGTGTCACGGTTCCTTCACCACCATAACCCTAGAGCTGACCACCCCTGGGCCACGCATGTCCCTCCATCACCAACTCTTGAGCTTGACGCGTTCCCCACTGTCGTGCCGCCCATTTCCAAGGACGTGCCTACCCCTCCTCCTAACCCTAGGGAGTGGCACCGGCGCTCCACCACACTGCTGCCACCTCTCCATCCCCCGACATGACAATGGAGTCAACATCTAGCGCCATGTCTGGTGCCCTCATCAGTGGCCCTCCTCTATATCGGATCTCATGCCAAAATTCTACATCCCGCCGTACATGACCATCATCGTCATGTCCCATGTGCTGATCACCCTCGAGTTGAAGCTACCTGACTTCACCTGCTGGTTAGCCTTCTTCCTCCCCCTGTCTAGTAAATTTGGCCTTCACCCATAGGTCGATGGCATGGTTGCTACATGTCCTTATGACCTAGCTTGGCGACGACTGGCTCCTATGTCCACAACTGACTCCTCAACTCTGTCGCAAATAACGTTCTTTGCCTCGCCCTCGAGATGTACCAAATGGCCCGCTAGCTCTAGACTGCCATCGAGGGCCTCTTCCAGGCAAAAAAGGCTCCCTATGTTGTCTTCCTCAATCATGAGTTCTAGTCCATGACTTAGGGTGTTTCCTCTCCATTGACGAGTATTGCTAGAAGATGAAGGCTACCGCTGATGCGCTCCATAATTCGGGCCACACCGTCATTGACTCATAGCTCATCCTCAACCAGCTGTGTCGCCTCAACCCTTGGTTCTCCAGCACCACTGACAATACCATCGACTCTAATCATTGCTGACTTCACCATGGCTTGTGAGAAGCTGGTTCTCAATGTCGGGGTTTAGTCCCACATCGTATCGATGGTGAGGTAGCACAACATATAAGTTGGGAGAAGCCCCACCTATCGAGGCTAGTTTTTGGGTTTAGCAAAGTCATGGGCCTTATATGTTGTCGACTCCGGTGGACCGTGGGACTGTGGGAGCGCATGCTTGTGGTAACGAGCCAGGCCAGCTTCAAGGCAGCTCCAAGATCGAGAACTCAGTGGTCACCACCAGTTCCAACAATTGGTATTAGAGCCAGTACCCGAGGTCAGAAAAAGCTAAACCCGATAAAAAATCTTGAGCGTCACATATGGTGGGGGTGCCCCGATGTGTGACTAAGGGGGAGAATGGTGGGGTTTAGTCGCACATCATTGTTGGCGGTCCTTAACAATAAAATCCGACCACCAATTAAGATATAAAAGTGGAGAAACTAGCAAACTTAAGCACATACTCATTTACTATTGACCTAGTTCCACATGTATTTGGAGAACATTGTTTTGTAGGTCACAAATACAAATACATGGGAGAAAATACACTGAAAGGCACTTTCCGATGTTGATTCACACAAAGGAAAAAGGGATACGCCTATCAACTCGACTCAGACCAGGCAAGGCACCACCAAGGAGTGATCCATGTCCATCCCATAGCCCACCACGTGAAGGCAGTGGTGAGGGGGTTCAGTCAGGGGGCGACCAACCCCTAGGTGCGCCCGACCCCCTGCCGGCTCATCTCGTCCACCCCTTCGATAGGGAGTGGCATGTGGCCATGCAAGGGCGGTGGAAGCCTAGGATGCACCATGAATAGATGATGCACCGCCTCTACTCCTTGTATAAATAGAGGGGTACCCCCTCTCATAACACAACACACAAGGCAAAGAGCATTCCACTTGAGTTAGAGCAACCCTCCAAGGGCTTAGGCCCTAGATAGCTAGTCAAGTAGTAACGGAGAGATGTGAGGGAAAGCTCGAGCAAGTGCCGGACTTGTCGGTGTTCCCCAACTTGTACCTCAACGAGCATCTTTACTTCAATGGGTTCTCCCTCTAAGTGAGTTTTCGTGATTCTTTTGGCTACAAGTCTTTTGATTAGTTAATCTTTACTCATACTTGTTTGCGGGATCTTCGTTCACCCATGCGGCGATTGCTCTAGTAAAAGGGCCCTGATAGAGACAGATAACCCTTGTATACACACTAGAGTAGTTGTCGATAGCATAGACATGGTGTTTAGGCTAGAGGCTACATTCGTTTGCCTCGTACTCCATGGTTGAGGGGTAGACGACAAGTGGTGATAGCCCTGTCCGTCCCTCATAATCCACCAATTCCGGGTATGACGTAGAGCTACATGCTGTCAATGCTTGGCAGACTAGGTGTTCTCCAATGCCCAAAGTAAGTGAGTAAGCGTAGAATTTGTCTATTCTTACACCATATAACCATAAGAATCCATCTCAACCTTTACCAACTTTACCCTTGTGTTGTCCTTGGATGAACTAGCTAGAAGAGTACCTCCGTTCCCTGTGGAAAATACGATACCTAGAACACTTTCGGGTGAAATGCTACAATGTTAATTCCATGCACTTGCGGATTATTTTTGTATGCGTTAAGAAATACCAACAAGCATTTTTGGTGCCGTTGCCGAGGAATGGTTGCCACATTTTCTTCGAACCTAGTTCATCCTCGTATCTATATCTTTTATTTTTATAAAAACAAAAAAAATTATTCTTTTATCTTTGTCACCATGAAGCCTACACCAAATCCAACCCTTTCCGCTTCAAAGGGGAAGTTCTCTAAGCCACCTTCAAAACCAAATCCTAACCTTTCACTTGGTAGTGAACTCCACCCTAGCTTTAAAGCCATGGTTCGGGCATAACCCTTCTTCGGGCTTGAAAATGAAAACCCTTGCAATCACCTGCTAGAGTTCGAACAAATGTGTTCATGGCTGAGCATTTTGGGCATGACACAAGAAACTTTAAGGTGGAAATTGTTTCCCTTTTCTCTCATGGGGAAGGGAAGCAATGGTACACTCAAGCCTTAGAGAGCACGAATGGAGATTGGGATGAACTTAAGGATAAGTTTTGTCTTGCATTCTTCCCTATGTCTCGTATCAACTCTCTACCAAATGCAATCTTCGACTTTGAGCAGTACGAGAAGGAGTCTATAGGTGCAACCTGGCCCAGGTTTTCAGCGTTATTACACACCGGCCCAGACTTGTCTTTACCCGACAGCATATTGCTGCGACTCTTTTGTTTCGGTATCAACACACATGTTGACCTATGCCTAGACATGACTACTGGAGGTCGTTTCACACACAAACCTATGACGGATGAAGTAAAATTCCTTGAAAACTTCATAGACAGACACGCTTCTTCCATCATAAGAACCAAACCAATCCATGCAAAACTTATGTCGAGTGTTAAGCAGTCCTCATTAGTCGAATCCAAACACGTAGCATTCTTAGATTCGACTCATGAGCCCTCACCCAGACCACGAACATCAAAGGAAAGAGTAATTCATCCTTCGGAGTTCCCTATCGAATTTGAGGACTATGGCAACACCTTGAAACTCTCTAGGCACAAAAAGCTTGCACTTCCTTCCCCCAAGGTAGAGCCACCGAAGGAATGGTTAATGGAGGTGAAAAGTCCTTCCAAAGCAATTTGGATTCTTTCACTTTCCACAACCATGCCTTATTCATTAAGGGGAACAAACATAGAAGCCCTGCATAACCCCAAAGTCAAGACCAGTATCATGTTAGAATTCCAAGTGAAAAATCTCTTGGGTAACATGCCACTAGTTTTGACCAACAAACTCTTCAAAAGTCCATCAGGACTCATCTTCAGAATGTTGTGGGATTGCTAGGGCCATGCCAATCAAAATTGACAAAGCCGAAGTTCACTTAGATTTCTACATCTTTGCCATCCTCGAATTTGATCTTCTCATAGGCTACCCTCTAGAAAAACTTTTCTAAGAAAAACCTTCCCATGGGAGCCTTAGCGAAGAGTTTGGGAAAATTGCTTCTGCCACTCACTTAGATATCCCAATGGCAGAGCATCATCCCAACAAAGATTCGTTTGAGGAGGTGAAGTTTGCAACCCCGTTTGTTTCACCATCACCTTCACTTGAACCCAAGCCATGTCCCTCTGGCCATCCAAATGTTGTTCTCAATGATAGTTGAAGTTCAACGTTAATCCTACACGACAAATCCATTAGGAACGAAAACTCTTGGGCCATGGACATGTTGCTTAGTACCCCGCACTCCTATGAGGGACACAACCACCTATCACTCCTCGTTTACAAACTTTTTGGAAGGATGGTTGTCGATGCATATGTTTATCATAAATATTACAAATCTCATAGATGCACTGTGGTACTAACCTTGCAGGTTGAACAAAAGTGCTAAAGCTCGGAGTTAAACCACCATTGTTAACTGCAAGATGTAGTTCCCAAGGTCAAGCTTATGACCATAAACAAAGCACTGCCAGGAGATACCCTAGACTATCCTAGAAAAAAGGGGGATTATTATAAAAAACAACAAAACACAATTTGCTTTCCAGTAAAAAGCAAGAATGTGTAGTTAGGATAGTATGCACCTTCGGGTATTCTTGTTTGCTAACTATTTTAGGTTAAAGATCAGGAAGAACAGGGGATAGACGATGCCTGAAATCACGGGAGCTGCATCAACTACATATGTTGATGATCTTTGATAATGGAACACACTCAAAAGGAGACCCCGATCCTGCACACTTGACTTTCATACAAGAGTTCAAGTGTGGGGGAGGATGGTGAGAGTCCAAAAGTTCCATTCACACCAAAGACCATCCTGCTAAAAAAATGATGTTAGCTCCATCTTGCTATATATATAAAAGAAAATTTACCAACTCCTTTAAATCATGTTTGTCTCCATGTGATTTTACTCATACAAGTTCATGCTTTCGTCATTTATGTCATATGCTCTGGTTTGGATGTATCCACGTGGTACATCCATAGGTCCTTTTAAATTAAGCATGGGGCTTAGGTTAAAATGGCCTCCTTTAATCAAAATTAGACATGGTGTTTAATCTTGGTTAATGTACTTTCAGTTACTATTTTCATAAACAATGGAAGTAATCTAGAATGGGGATAAATCAAGGCTTGATTTCCACTGCATCTTTGCCATATGTCTTGTTTGAGTTATTCTAAAAGATAAAAAGTTTGGTGAACCAATAAATGAATAAATAAATAAAAAGTAACAAATGCATAAGCAAAAAAAACTAAATATATAAAATAATAATAATAATAACAATAACAATAATAATAATAATAATAAACAATAATAATAAAATGATTTAAGCTCCCTGGTGTTCAAACTGGTAGAGCTCTTGTCTATTTCTTTTTGTTTTTCTTTGTCAAATAAAAATGGGTACAAGAACAAGTGTGGGGCAGATCTCTCAAGCACAACTAACACGCATTCGAGATCTCCCACCAACACATTGCACAACCCTAGGACGATCCAACATGCAGAAGGATAGGACAAGTGGCTCCAGAGAGGATTGGTTGAACCTCTGGTTTAGCCAAACCACCTCTAATCCCCTCATTTCCTTCTTCTCCAACCGATGGTTTGTGCAACACTACCCTCAACTCCCTACAAAACTAGTTTAAACAAACATAATCTTAATCACTAAAATTAAACTCAATAAACCAACAAATACATCTATGTAATTTTATAAGCCACACTTTGTACAAACTTTGTGAAAAGTGACATGCTCATAACATCTCTAAGATAGAAGCCTGCATAAAGTTTGTTCCATATACATACACTTATGCTTGTGGAAAAATATTCTAATAGGACAATCATGTTGACTAAGTTGTTGTGAGGTGCGATATAGTTTTGACTTATAAATCCTACCATTTCTATTCAAAGTACTTAGAGAATTTGTTTTAATAAAAATATAAAACCATAAATTATAAGAGAGAGATCATCTCTACAAGAGGAGTATAGTTTTAGTTTACCTTTTTCCACACACATGCATATCTTGATCTAAGAGTATGGCACTTCTCTCTTTAGATCCTTGATTTGACTTTACAACATATGCAATACAAGTATGCTATATTGTTTATCCCTACCTAAAGCTCAACATAAACCTTTTTAGAAGTAGGAGAAAACAATAGAAGGCAAAACTCTGCTATGCCTTGGTGAGGAGTTATACATCATTAAGTGATTTGAGAGTGCCATTTGAGGAGTATAAGTTGAACTATGCTTTTCTTGAGAAAAACTTTCAAAAAAACTCCAAGTTACTAAGATGTGAAATTGGGAAGATTACTTTGTTTCGAGAACTGTTCCACTTTTCAACAACCCAAGCAAACATGTCAGCTAACTCCACATATCCCACTTGTTTAAGGAATGTGTTGGAATAACTCTTATGTAAGCCATATATCTTAGAATGTTTTGCTCAGGATTACTTTTATCTCTAACTTTGCTCGAGGACAAGCAAAGGGGTAAGTGTGGTGGAGCTTGTTGGCGGTCCTTAACGATCAAATCCGACCACCAATTAAGATATAAAAAGAGGAGAAACTAACAAACTTAAGCACATATGCATTTACTATTGACCTAGTTCCACCTGTATTTGGAGAACATTGTTTTGTAGGTCACAAATACAAATACATGGGAGAAAATACACCGAAAGGCGCTTTTCGACGCTGATTCACACAAAGGAACAAGGGAGACACCCATCAACTTGACTCGAACTGGGCAAGGAACCACCAAGGAGTGATCCATGTCCAGCCCACAGCCCACCACGTGAAGGCGGTGGAGAGGGGTCTCAGTCAGCGGGCGGCCGACCCCTAGGGGCACTCGACCCCCTATCGGCTCCTCTCATCCACCCCTTCGATAGGCGGTGGCATGTGGACATGCAAGGATGGTTGAAGCTTGGGACGCACCAAGAATAGACGAAGCACCACCTCTACTTCTTGTATAAATATAGGGGTACCCCCCCTCTCATAACACAACACACAAGGCAAAGAGCATTCCACTTGAGTTAGAGCAACACTCCAAGGGCTTAGGTCCTAGATAGCTAGTCGAGTAGTGAGGGAAAGCTCGGGGAAGTGCCGGACTTGTCGGTGTCTTCCCAACTTGTACCTCGATGAGCCTCTTCAATGGGTTCTCCCACTAAGTGAGTGTTCGTGATTCTTTTGGCTACAAATCTTTTGATTAGTTAATCTTTACTCATACTTGTTTATGGGATCGTCATTCGCCCTTACGACAAATGCTCTAGTAGAAGGGCCCTGATAGAGATGGATAACCCTTGTATACACACTAGAGTAGTAGTCAATAGCGCAGACGTGGTGTCTAGGCTGGAGGCTACCTCATTTGCCCATACTCCACGGTTGAGGGGTAGGTGGCAGGTGCTGACAGCCCTGTCCGTCCCTCATAATCCCCACGTCTAGGTATGACATAGAGCTACAGGCTGGGAATGCTTGGCAGACCAGGTGTTCTCTAGTGCCCAAAGTAAGTGAGTAAGAATAGAGTTTGTCTATTTATAGACCCTATAACCATAGTAATCCATCTCAACCTTTACCAACTTTATCCTTGTGCTATCCTTGGACGAACTAGCTAGAAGAGTACCTCCATTCCTTGTGGAAAATACGATACCCTGAATATATACGGGTGAAATGCTACAACGGTAATTCCGTGCGCTTGCGGATTATTTCTGTATGCATTAAGAAATACCAACAATCGTGTAGCGATGGTGGGGGAGCACTACATATAAGGCGGGAGAAGCCCCTACCTATCAGGCTAGTCTTTTGGGCTGAGCAAAGTCAAGGGTCTTATATGTTGTCAACTCCTGTGGACCCTGGGACCTATGGAAGCGTAGGCTTGTGGTAACGAGCTGGGCCAGCTTCAATCCAGATCCAAGATCAAGAACTCAGCGGTCACCACTGGTTCCAACAATTGGTATCAAAGATGGTACCCGAGGTCAGAAAAAGCTAAACTCGATAAAAAAATCTTGAGCGTCACATATGTGGCGGGTGTGATAGAACCGCCCAATTTATACAAGATCAAGTACGGCAGCCCCCGTTTAACACGTTGACGCGTGCATACTTTCATTTATATAAACCGGTAGTCCGTCGAGTGTCCCGAAGGACCTCGGTAAATCAACATCATAACCAAGATCGAGTGATTAAGCAAATACACATCACATACACAGAGTTGCAGCGAAAATAATGTTTACAACGAGTTCACAAATAATAATACAAGTTTGGGTTTCAAAACCGATTGGTGAAAACAGTATAGCTTTCAAATGATTACAATAATATAAGTTCCAAATACATTGCCAGCATAAGTGACATCCTCTGATAAAATCATATAGATGAGAAATAAATATAGAGTCACCAAGTCCACTGGCAATTAACCATCATCTTCAGTAGGCCAAGAACTTCACCTGCAACATGGTGGGATAAACCCTGAGTACTCGAATGTACTCAGCTAGACTTAACCATCATAAACAAGAAATAAAGTGACACCAAGGAGTATGCAAGGCTTTATAGGTGAAGCTAGCTTGACAAAATTTTGCATAAAAGCCACTAGTTGAGCTATACATTTTATAATTCGGTAACCAAGTTAATTATAGCTATTCATCTCTAGATTAGCAACTAACCTGTGCCAAACATGTGGAATATCATTTAGTAACAGGCAATAGTAACCATAGCCAGTGTAACATTTCCATATTCATCATAACCATCAAATTCCAAAAATTAATGCTACATTGTCGCTACTCAGTCAAGTTCTCACTATCCGGGAGAGACGACGATTCGAATCGATTCCTACCCAGCTGGGGAATTTATTCCTAACACAAACCGAGGCACACCCGCGCTAAGGTATCCTTAGGTAACCTTTGGTATAATTCAAATACAGTCGTGGGTCCGATCAGCGCCAGCACCTTAGAGAATTCTACCAATATGCCAGGAAGATCAGGACTTGAACCCAGCCTTGGACTCACGCCATTGGCTCGCACATACTTACTACCTCCAGTGTGTGCACTTCCACTTATCGGGCCCGCCTGAATTGAACTACTCGGCCGTGGTCGTATCATCGGATCTGGCAAGCTAAGTGCTAGGCATGCGTTCAACATGACATGAGGACGTCATAAATGAATAGGTCCTTAATCAACATAGACGGGATAGATAGACACCCAAGACCTCCATGCCTTGTTGCTTCTCTATCATGATCCTGCTGGTCTCCTTTATTCATTGACAGATGGTTATTTAAATGCTAGCAAATATAGCCAACCATGATTAGTTACCAGCCTATATCATGCAGGTGACAGGTAATCACCCGACTTCTACCGACTAAGCATGGCTAAGCATATATTCAATCCTGGACCTACATAGAATTCAAGATATATATATCTAGACAAGGAAGATATATCTAGCAAGTGGTTCCAATCAGCTCCTAGTACTTAATGCATCAACATAAAAGGACTCAAGTTAATAGTTTGAAAACATAGGAGGCTTAGAATGCTCCGGGACTTGCCTGGGATCCAACACTAGGTTAGTGTTTGTTAGACGACAATCACTTGGCGAGCATCTCCTATTTAGGCATGTACGCTAGGGGTCCTTCCATCTTAGGGATAAGTCCACCAACACCGTCTTCTGGTTCGATTCCATCATCACGTCCTTCACGTGGTGCATCTAGCATACCTAGATGAGATGCAATAATGCAAGTGCATGAATATGAAGAATGGTCGCATCATATTGATTTAAGCACTAGAGAGCAAGTCATTCAACTAAGTAACTAGGGCTACATAATTTAGAGCATGCACCAGCAACATCAAGAATGGGCAATCAACTTAAGTGCATACATAGAATTTGGATAGCAGTACAGCAATTGCATGTTTCAACCATAACTGGAGTTACAATCATTCAATAAGAGTGATCATGGACTTTATGGAAAGATAATGAAATTGTATACAACTTTGTTATTCATTCCAAAAGCTAACTCACAGGTTAACATGATCAAATATGCCAATATCTCAGGTCTGTACCGATAAGGATAGAAAACTAACATTAACTTCAGAAATGTATAACTGAAGTTGTACTCATCCAACAAACATGATCCTTAACTTTATAGAAATCTTATTAAGTTATCTACAACTTTCTTATTATCATATTTAGGTGATTCAACTGTTATTTGGCCTTAAACACACAAAGCAACAATTCTGTCCAAAACATGGACAGAATCTGACATGCAACTTTAGGCAGCAATAAGTTGAGTTCTAGCTTTCACAACAAGGTGGTTCTAGACTTTTTAGAAATATTATCAAACCATGCACAATTTTGTTATAAACATTACAAGCTAATTCCAAAGTTAATCAGGTCAAACATCACAAAGAAGACATCTCTATCCAGATTAGGATAGAATCTATCACCCCACTTCACAAGCTCATAACTAGAGATTTAGACCACAAAAAGGGGTGCTATTTAACAATTTGGAAAGATCATGAAAAGCACTACACTTATTCTATTATCTACAAGACATGATTCAAAGCTTAGCTAAGTTTAACAACACAATCATTCAGATCTATACAAAGAGCATGCAAGACTTAATAGCAAACTTGTAAAATCTATGGCTCCTAAATTATCAGGCCTATGGTCATGACAATTTAAAAAAAATAGATTATTAAGTTACCTACAACTTTGGTATTCACCATATTCACAGAAAACATCATTATCACCATGAAATTAATTGCCTAACCACAACTGTACTTGCAGCCATTTCAGCACGTATGCGACAAGGTTCTTCATTTAGTTCTTTAACAAGGTAACATATGCATAAGTTAAACACATAGCTCACAACTACTATGAACATAGTTAATTAGCATTGGTTCTAGGTAACATGAAACACCCTAAATACTTTAAGCAAGAATTAAAGCAAGGATGAAGAACTTGTATAAGCAACATAATCACGAGTTGTTATATTAACATGAGAGCATACATATAAGTTATATTTGAAGCTTACCCACTACTTATCATAACTTAGCATCTTATAAATCACTTAACAAGATCTATTAAAAGCATCACATGACTTAATTGCATGCATCTGCCAGCAACCTTTCATTATCCAATTATATACTAAAACATATATATTAATTATAGGTGATGTGGAAAACACCTCATTTGGAGCTGAGATTTCTATGGATGAGAGATGTTATGAAAACATGACTACTGTATAAAGATCACGTGCTCAGGTTTTATATTTTAATTACTATGAAAAAGACAAATTGCTATTGCAAGAAAACAGGTAAAAGCAAGATAAATTTCAAGATCATTATTTTCTATAAATATATAGCCATATTATATGTTGTCATGGTAGTACAACATCATACAAAGGTAGTGGAACCATATTTTCATTTTACACCTACATTTAAAATTATAATTTATTTAAAACCATTTATCAAGCAATAAACAAGTTAAATCAATAAATCAATCATACTAAATCCAATAACCATGAAATTTTTACCACAACACACATATAGTATTAGTAGCCTACCATAAAAATTTCACAGCAATTGGAGCGTTCAAACTTTATATATGAAAATGACAAGCAAAACAAGCTAAAATTGCCTATTTAACAAGATTAATTAAAAACATGATAAAAAACAGTACACAACTAGCATGTTTAATATTTTTCTTAGCTATAGAGTTTCATCACAAGACTAACACAACTAGAATCACAATTTTTGGACTTCTATAATTCAAGATATGCATCTAACCAACTTAAAAGGATTTCTAAAAGCACTTTACAATAATAAATAAAAACATCAGAAACTTTCTACTAACATATATCATATTATGACTCTACTGTGTAGCTTTACTCACAAGGATTCCAAAAAGTCCTCATTTGCTATTTTACATTTTTTCTACAATTTGTAATGATTTTCCAAAGTTTCAGCCATAAAAGAAAAATAGATTTGCACCGAGGACCCTAACTTTTCACTAAAACGGATTCCAGCAAATAGGTCCTTATAGGTACTATTCCCTGAGTCACAGGATTCATAGTTGGGTCCTTCCCTTTCACCTAATTCCTGCACGAGGTCCTTCACTCGGTCAAAACAGAGGAGGCCAACGGCGGCTCAAATTCCGGCGAGGTGGTCATCCTCCAGCAACGAGCGCTAGCGGCAGAGTGCTAGGGGATCCATGCGCATCCATGGGACAGCTTGGCTCAGCCCGAGGTGGGCCACGGCCTACTGGCCATGGAAGCAGGCGGCGGCGGCCTCCGGCGGTCTGGCTAGCCGGCGACGGATGGAGGCTCGACGCGCGCTGGAGTTCTAGGGGGCCCGCGCGCATCTGCGAGTACCGTTGGCTCACTCCATGGTGGCCCGAGGCCAGCCAGCCATGCACAGCGGTGCCGACGGCGAGGATGATGGCAGAGCGGCGACAATCGGTGGGTCACGGCTCAGATTCATCCCGCAAACGTGGGCAGGACACAGAGGGGTGCGAGGCGAACAAGTTTGTGCACGTGGTTAGGGCGGAGAGGGCTCGGAGGGTGGGGAACACGGTGGGCATTGGCGAACTCAGTCGGCCATGGCACCCATGGCGGCCGCTCCCACAAGCAACAGCATCGCGAGAGGGAGAGCGCAAGGGAGGGCAAGAGCGAGTGAAGGGGAACATGCCCGGCTCTCTGCATCATTGCAGGGGCGTAGGGACGCATGGCAGCAAGGTAGGGTGCTCAGCTTGGGCACGGAGGCCACGTCCCGGACACGCGTTGCCCATTGGCGCATTTTATTGAGCACGTAGCGGGCAACGGTGTGGCCGGCGTGGGAGGGGATTTTGGGCCAGTCACCGGGCGAATTGGACCTTGGGACCAAAAGCAAAGTTGAAGCCCATGAACTGCTCTACATCTTTCATTAAGGGCGCTGAGCCATTAGAGAAACAGATTAATGGGAAATTAAGCCTGGATTTGACGCTGTCAGCGACTAATCAAAGATTAAGCCTTTCTCTTCTTGAGCTCGAATTACTTGGTCGAAACATGGTCAAATTGATTCCAACTTTTTGTATGTACTTATCCAAAACATATATTCCAACTTTTACTTTTGGCTCAACTTGAGGTGTTTAACAAATTTTAAGGGTGTGTTCTCCAAGTTTAAGTTGGATCCCACTGTTGTAGATTTGATCTTGACACCTTCATCACCACTTAACATGTCATGTTTGAGCTCAAATCCTTTGCTTAACTGGTGACAAACACCTAGGATGTTATAGCGGGGGCACCCTGATGTGCGACTACAGGGGAGATTGTTGGGGTTTAGTCAAACATCGGATATCGATGGTGGGGGAGCACAACATATAAGGTGGGGGGCGGTCCAACCTATCAGGCTAGTCTTTTGGGTTGAGTTAGGCCCAAGGCCTTGGTATGTTGGCCCAAAATCTTGTGCAAGAAAATGCTAGCGAGGTATATTTGTTAATAATCTTCCATGTCTTATATATATGAAATTAAACATAATTCTAATAATTCATATATATATGTATTACTAAATCTTTGTGTTTCTACGTACATAGCCCTCAATATCGACGACATCGATGAAAAGTAGTAAAAGTGTACGAGGCCCGACAAAACCATTGGAGGGCCACTACATAATCACAGAAGTCGATCCTAATACCAGCGAATTGTTCTAGCCAAAAAACAATGCAAAGAAGTTCATAAACCACTGTGGGGTTCTTGTTAGGGATAGGGTCCCGATCAGTGTCCATGAATGGAAAAAGAAGAAGGTTGATCCACTGATCAGTTTTGTCTCTGAGCGAGAGAAGGACCTTCTTTTGGATTCAGTCACTACACATTTCAATCTATCAGCAGATGAAGATTTAAAAACTAGTTAAAAGTTAGGCTCTCAAGAAGATGGCCACACAATTCCAGGCCTAGAAGAAGAAGTTGTACAATGAATTTGTTAAGAAGAATCTGACTCCAGATTTCAGTCAAAATAGCCTGTACAAAAAGTTGAGGGACGACTGGCCTGAATTTGTGAGGTACAAGACATCGAAAGAGGGTAAGGAAGGGGTGAGAAGGAACAAATAGAATGCACAACAGAAGGTATACCATCATAAAATGGGATCAGGTGGCTACAGGAGTGCCATTCCAAAGTGGCAAAGAATGGAAGCAAACCTGCTTGCCAAAGGGATCCATCCATTTTCACTCAAATGGCCCAAACGCTCTAAGAATTGGTTTTTCGCGCATGGGGGATCACTGGACCCACAGATTGGGGAGCCGGTTATTGGTGGGCAAATTGGAATAGTAGCGCAAAGACTTATCGATATTGTAGATGCTTCTGCCAGTGGTGCCTTTGTGCCCAACAAAGAGAAGGATGAGCTGGCGTACGCCCTCCAGACTCCTGAACACCCTGGGTGAATGTGAGGCAAAGCGTTGATTTTGTGTCAGCATGGCTTCCCTGAGGACGCCGCTACCTACAGAAGCCACTAGCGAAGGAAGGATAAGGAGGCAGAGAGGATCCACATGTTAGACGAGGCGGTGCTTCGATCGTAGGAGCGAGAACTAAACATGGACGCGAGAATATAAGATGAAATCAAACAGCAAGTGGGACTACAGTTGAGTAGCCAGAGGCAGTCATCAACATCAGAGCATGTAGTCAATGTTAGCCCACCTCAACTAAGAAGCAGCTACGCTTCCACTGAGCTCCCAAATGAAGATGATGCATTGTAGCACTTCCTCGTGGATGACATCACCGTGCCTTTGATGCCATGTGAGCAGCACATTCCCTTGGGGAATAATGGTGCCACAGTCTTGGTGGAGCATGGTATTGTTTCTCCTATGGTCCCTAAGAAGACACCAACAAGCCATGGGAATCCAATTCCACCTGGCTATTATAGCGTCTTGGTGGATAGAGTTATCAAAGACTATATGGAACTGCCTCTTGACTTTCCTAGAGGTTATGGGGAGAAGACGCTAGGACAAGTAGAGCATTCATTCGTTTTATGGCGCAAGTGCTACATCATTATTCTCCATGCGGCGGCTGGGGTACCATCGCCTCTTGCTCAACTACCTCATTATAGGTGCGGATGAAAGTGAACGAAATAGTTTTTCAACAATCATTCTTAATAATTGGCTTCTCGCATAATAATCACTTTTGTACTCATAGGTCTCCCAACCTGAGTCTAGTTCTTCCATCCCTTGAAGATCATCAGAGTCCTATGGATGATGATGATGCTCTGGACGATGAAGATGCATTCCATGGCACGATTGCATCTCCATCTCCATCACCTCCAAGGCGGTCTCCCCCTCCTCCACCTCCCATGCCATAGAGCCAGAAGAGGGCCCCACACTCGGTGAAGTCCCCAGTGAAGAAGAAAGCCAGCCATCATAAAACAAATCCTCCTTCAGAGAAGCTGCCTTACGAGAAGTTTGAAGAGGAATCAGAAGCGGCGGCACAAAAAGATTTGGATAACTGGCAGAAAAGTTTAGCAGAATCAAAAGCAAGGAGGTTGGAACTTCAGAAAAACCCACCAAAGCCACACTACATAGCTCAACATGAACTAAGGAAAAAATCAATAAGCTCAAGAAAAAGCAAGGTTATGCACGTGAGCACTCACCATTATCAGACTATGAACCCTCTCTCAACAAGTCATATAAGGCGTCCCAGAAAGTGAAGAGAGCAGGACGCTCTCGACAAATCTCTGCTTAGCTACTGGTGTCTGTAAGTGATTCTTTCTACAATTGAAGTAACTTGCATGTTAGTTCGTTGTCTATATACAATTATCCTCACACTATATATATTCTTTTGTACTATTTAAATGCAGATATGAGATGCTAAAACTAAAGAGAAAAGGGTTAAATGATGCTAGTTTCATGGATCTGAATCGCACATTCAATGACACACTTACTTGATATGATAGTTGGTGACCTCAAGTGGAGAATAATCTATTTAGGTTCTTAGATAACCAACATGACAAGACACTGATACTCTTCCCTTACAACTTCAAGTGAGTGTTATTGTCTTGTGACCATTTTATTTTTCTTACTCAATGTAAAGATCTTTAACTCAGTGGCGAAACCCCGAGAAGATTACCAAGAAATGATAGATATTCCCCATTGGTAATTTCGGTCTCGCACACTATATATTCTCTTATGCCACTTTATTGATATAACTCCAATTATTTATTTTGTTGGGCATTGCTTGGAAAAGGTTCACCAAGAAACGCTATTATGGTCAATGGAAAGTGCCTTTGAATGTAGTCTGAAAGGGACCGTGACGCCTAAGAGGGGGGTGAATTAGGCAACTTAAAATTCTACTTCTAAACTATGGCCTCTTTTTCAAACCTTAGCAAAACCTATGCAAAAATATATACTATCTAAATGTGCAACTACGGTTTCGCTAGTGTGTTGCTATCTCTACCACAAAAGGAGTTACGCAAACAATGTAAATGTGGAATCTAAAGAGTAAGGTATAGATATGCAAACTCCCGTTGACGACTCAGGTATTTTTACCGAGGTATTGAGACGCGTGCAAGCTTCCCCCTAGTCCTCATTGGAGCCCCTTGCAAAGAATCCCTCGCAAGGGCCAAGCTCCCTATTGGGTAATCTCCGTGGATAGCCCTAGGCCTTCCCCACGTGCAAGTGGGTCTCCGGTGTGCCTTCTGGCAAGCCTCTCCCGGACTGCTCCCTACCGTCTTCACTATCAAGCTTCCGGCCGAAATGCCGCGGGCCTTGTTCCCTTCGGTACACGGTGGCGCCCACACCACAAACGCGGTTGGTGTGATCTCGCAAGACTACAATCCCCTCCGATGTATAACAATGGTGCGCGCAAGCACCAAGTGGTAAGAGGTGTGCAAACCTTACTAAACACTAGGCCTAAACCTAGAGCAAGCGCATAAGCAGTGGTCTAATCAACCTAAGCACTTCGCAAAGCACCTACGCTAATCACCTAATGAATCACTAAGCACTATGCAAGTGGAGATCACTAAAATGGTGTATCAACACCCTTGATATATTTCCTCAACTCTCCACATCTCAAATGGCTGGTTGGGGGTCTATTTATAAGCCCCATGGAGAAAGTAGCCGTTGGAGGCGAAACCTAGCTTTCTACTACTGACCGGACGTGTCCGGTCGTCCCAACTGTTGGAGCGCACGGGTTGATCGGATGCACTGCCAAGTCCGGTGACTGTTGGTCAGACCCATTCGGTCGCGCTGTCACCGCTATAGAACCTCTCTGGACTCGATCAGACACTGCAGTTCCTGCGTCCGGTTGATCACTCTCCAGCGTTCGATCAGCGCCGAGCTATTGTCGTGACAATAAATAGTGTCATCATTGTGTCTGGTCACTTGAATCCTCAGCGTCCGGTCGCTGCTGCTGACGCTTGCCTTTGCTGAGCATCTTGATCGGACGCATCCAGTCACCTCTATGAAGCTCGTTTCTTCACGATCTTGCGTCCGACTTGGTTCCCATCTTCGTGCTTGGACTTTGCTTGATATTTTGGATCCTCTATTGTGCTTCTAGGGTCTTGTTTAAGGTGTTGATCATGGGATCATCATGTCACCTTCGTCCAAGTAACGTCTTGCACCCTATTGAACTACAAAATAATCACTTGCAAATTCATTAGTCCAATTTGGTTGTGTTGGTCATCAAGCACCAAAATCCAAAGTAAATGGACCTAGGGTCCATTTTCCTTACATAGTCCAATACCCAGTAAGTACTAGCTAGGTCACCACATCTTTATTTTGTTCAATTCATTATTACCATGCTTGATTGGATGATGATGAATCTTTTTCTCATAAAGTGGTGTCTGCATCAAGGATCGGGGAACAACTTATGTGGATACTTCGTCTATGAGTTCATCATGGAATACTCAAGGAGAATAAGTGAAGAGATCCTTGAAGTATATAAAAAATATACACAATTTTATTTATTACCATTGTGTTGATATATATAATCATATATATATATTCATATTTTTCCTTTCATTCGAATTGAAGATTGAATGGAGGAAGCAAAAGGTTATGCGATGTGACCAGATCAAAGAAATTCAAGAGGCATTGTCAGGATTTCTTATGGATGAGGTCATAGATCCCAAAGGCGTGTACCACTATGACCCTAAAGAATTAATACCTAGTAGCCATACGACTGAAGATTAGGGTTGAATGAAATCCCAAGGACATGAGTACAACGTTTTTGCGACTTTATTATGTACATATTTCATGCATGAACAACCTCTTGAAATATTTGTATATATATATACTTTCATACATTTTAGTGTGTTATTTATGTATAATGCTCGAACGGAACCTTATACGTAGATGTATATTAGCAGCGTAGAATTCATATATGAAAATCTAATCGAAACCAAAAAGAATTGCATTGAAAAGAAACCATAAAATAAAAAGGAATGAAATGAAAAAAAGGAACCTTTAGTACCGGTTGGAAACACCAACCGGGACCAAACATGCCAGTTCCAGTGCACTGTCTGGAGGAGATGTGCATGAAGCAGTGGAAAAGAGGTTGGGAAGGCGCACCTGCTACCCAATCGGCCAGAGACACAATAGAGATGGAAGGAAGTCCAAGGGCGACGGCGGCACTGGAATTGGGGGAGATTGGGATAGAGCTATGAGGAGGGGAGGGGAGGGGAGGAGTGGAGTGGAGAGGGCAAGGCCAGAGCGTCATCGTCTGAGCCTATTTATAGGCCTGCCATGCCAGTTCTGGCAGGGAGATATTTTCCTCGCCTGTGGGCTTATCTGCTGTCGCGCGTGCTTGTTTGAATTCCTAAGGCGGTTTGCCACAGTGCGAGCTTATTCATGCATGGTAGAGGAAGCTCAAGGCTTGTCCATGGTGGTACGGGTAGAGGGAGGTCATGCCGCCGCATGTCGTGGGAGCAATAGTGAGAGGGAGAGAGGAGGAGCGGAGAGCTGGTAGGGCCAAGAAGCTTCAGGAATGCGTCCCCGAGCTTGTCAACTCAGAGGGGACACGGTGATGGCGGTGTGGCCGAGGCGAGCACCATGATGTTGTATTCACGTCGATGGGAAGGAGGTAGATGATGGAGCTAACGTGCGGGCCCTGTGCGCCAGCAAGTGGGAGAGGGAGGAAGAGGGAGTGAGTGAGCTGGGCTAGGATGCTGTCGTTCATGCGGGCGCGGTGCTGGGCCAGCACAATGCGAGAGAAGGGAAGGGAAGAGAGGGGTTGTGTCCCATTTCCTAGGATGTGCCTACCCCTCCTCCTAACCCTAGCCAGTGGCACTGGCGCTCCACGACTCCGCTGCCACCTCTCCATCCCCCAGCATGACGATGGAGTCAACATCTAGCGCCATGTCTGGCGCCCTCACAAGCGGGCCTCCTCTGGATCGGATCTCACACCAACATTCTACATCCCACTGAACATGACCATCATCGTGAAGTCCCATGTGCTAATCACCCTCGAGTTGAAGCTACCTGACTTCACCTGCTGGTTAGCCTTCTTATTCTCCTTGTCTGGCAAATTTGGCTTTCACCCGTACATCAACGGCTTGGTGGCTTCATGTCCTGATGACCCATCTTGGCGGCGACTAGCTCCTGTGTCCACAACTGACTCCTCAGCTCTATTGCGAATGACATTCTTTGCCTTGCCCTTGAGATGGACCAAATGGCCCGCCAGCTCTAGAATGCCATCGAGGGCCTCTTCTAGGCAAACAAGGCTCCCTGTGTCGTCTTCCTCAATCATGAGTTCCAGTCCATGACTCAGGGTGTCGCCTCTCCATCGACGAGTATTGCTAGAAGAAAAAGGCTACCGCTGATGGGCTCCATAATGCTGGCCACACCGTCCTTGACTCATAGCTCGTCCTCAGCCTGTTGTGTTACCTCAACCCTCGGTTTTCAAGCACGACTGACAATACCATCGACTCTGATCTACTGCCTGACTATGCCATGGCTTGCGAGAAGCTAGTTCTCAATGTTGGGGTTTAGTCAAACATCATGTAGAGATGGTGGGAGAGCACAGCATATAAGTTGGGAGAAGCCCCCACCTATCAGGCTAGTCTTTTGGGTTGAGCAAAGTCATGGGCCTTATATGTTGTCAGCTCCGGTGGACCCTAGGACCTATGCGAGTGTAGGCTCGTGGTAATGAGCCGGGCCGGGTTCAAGCCAGCTCCAAGATCAAGAACTCGGTGGTTACCACCGGTTCCAACATCAGAGCCAGTGCCCAAGGTCAGAAAAAGCTAAACCCGATAAAAAATCTTGAGCGTTAGATATGGCGGGGGCACCCCGATGTGTGATTAAGGGGAGATTGGTGGGGTTTGGTCCCACATCGTGTAGTGATGGTGGGGGAGCACAATATATAAGGCAGGAGAAGCCCCCACCTATTAGGCTAGTGTTTTTGTTTGAGCAAAGTCATGTGCCTTATATGTTGTTAGCTCTTATAGACCCTAGGACCTATGGGAGCGTAGGCTCTTGGTAACGAGCTAGGCCGACTTCAAGCTAGCTCCAAGATCGAGAACTCAGTGGTCACCACCTGTTCCAACAATTGGTATCAAAGCCAGTACCCGAGGTCAGAAAAAGCTAAACCTGATAAAAAATCCGAGCGTCACATATATAGCGGAGGCACCCTGATTTGTGACTACGGGGGAGATTGTTGGGGTTTAGTCCCACATCAGATATCGATGGTGGGGGAGCGTAACATATAAGATGGGGGCCGTCCAACCAATCAGGCTAGTCTTTTGGGGTTGAATTAGGCCCAATGCCTTGGTATGTTGGAGCTCCAGTGGACCTGGGACCTGTGGGAGCGCAGGCTCGTGGTAGCAAGCTGGGCCGGCTTCAAGGTAGCTCCAAGATCGAGAACTTGGTGGTCACCACTGGTTCCAACACTCAAGGAACTCCGTCTTGCCAATGAGGGCAAGGTCGCCACGCAGACCGTCCAATACGCGGGATCGCCCTCTTGTGCCACGGTCTGCCGTGCATCCTCCTGCTGCCTGGGTGCCCGAAGCTAGGGCCATGGCCGCAGCAAAACTTGCGGCAGTTCTGCTGACGGCAGTGATGGCCCTGGCGGCCGCCTAGGCAGTGGCGGTGGTGGCAAAGACAACAAGAGGAAGGGCTGCAGTGGCGGCAGTGGTGGCCAGTACCAAGGCGATGGTCGCGGAGCCTCACCACTAGATGTGCTTCGCTCCCTGGGGCGTACAACAGCCGTAGTGGCAGCCCCCCGGTGCCACAGCCCACCTGGCGCGCAGCGGGTGCCCTCGGTGTGTTGGGCACGTCCCCACAGGCACACACCGCCTTCGCTGCGGGATACATTGTTAATGTTGCGCTAATCTGTAATGTACCACTGCAGCACAATGTCATTCCCTTTTGGATAATCACCACTCTTGACTTTGGGGCTCTAAGCTTTAGTGCTTGCCACATCGGATGTTTGGATACTAGTTAGGAGGATTAAATATAGACTAGTTACAAAAATAATTGTATAAGCCATGACTAATTCTCAAGACGAATCTATTAAGCCTGATTAGTCCATGATCAGCCTATGTGATGCTACAGTAAACATATGCTAATCATGGATTAATTAGGCTTAATAAATTTATCTCGTGAATTAGTCTCGGCTTATGCAATTAGTTTTATAATTAGCTTATGTTTAGTCCTCCTAATTGCTATCTAAACATCCGATGTGACAGGGACTAAAGTTTAGTCATGGGATCCAAACTTGCCATGGTCAGCAGTAAGGGCATCTTTGGTTGGTGGCCTGGCACGCATCTCACCCATCAGACATCCATTCGAGCCACCGGGTGTACGAAATCCATGCCCTGGGGCTGCTGCCTGGCCGCAGAACCAAACAGTGCCTAAGAGCCTAGGGCATGACATGAAATTTGGAAACTACACCAAGTTTGCATGAGTTCTGACCGATTTGAGAAGAATGGAAGGGTCAAGAACCCAGTGGCTGCTAAGATTATAGCACTTATCACATCGGCCAATTCACACATTTTGCACACACACTAAAATAAAATGGAAACAGTTAGTATAACAGAAATGTTTTTTGGTCTCCAAAAGTAATAGAGCTAGTATCATTATATGAAAAGAAAAAAATAGGAGAGCCTTTTATTCTATATGCAAATGGGCAAGGAGTGTATGAATGATATCGTTACTGCTCACACCATCTAAATGACAAGCTAAATCAACACACTTCTGGGAGGTAATGACAAAACTGGAGAAGTTAAATACCATGCGCCTTCTCATATTCTTGACCTCCGTGAACCAAGAGAAGACAAGATAGAAGCCAAGAGAGAGATGAATGCAAGACAGAAGACAATTTGCAGTGGCTGATATGCAAGTAAATTGATGTGACATTGGAGGTTACCAAACTACAGTCTTTCTTTCCCCCCTCGAGGTTATTATTGTGGTGTAGATGCTACAATCTCTTCTCCACAATTGTTCCTCAATAGGGAATCCTAGACTAAATTTGCTGATACAATGTAAAAGCTGAGTTACCCAATAGAATGCCCTGTATAAAAACTAGAGAAGACAACATGAAAAAACGTGATACTAGTTGACCTCAAATGCCTTGTACCATGCTTGTTACATGTAATTCTGAATCTTGCTTCGAGGAAAAACTTGTGTCTACAAGATCGTCGATTGTAATTAGACATACTTGTATAAAAAAGCAGCATGGTGTTGGCTAATGTTTGTTTTTATGACGAAGTTGCAGTTCAACTGGTTCCACACACAGTATGTCATCATATAGTCAGGGTCAGATTGGGTTGGGACAAGCTATTCCCAATTTCCTATATATACAGCTCTCCAAAATGGCCCTAAAATCTTTTCTTCCTAAAACTGAACATCACAGTTAAAACTACTACTACTAGTAATAGTATGGCGACCTATATCATTGCACCTACAGCCTTCTAAATGTGTAATCTGAACTTGAACAATAATGGAGACTAGGATGCCGTAACAAAAAAAAAATCACATGAATTAGGCAAAAATTATACTCCTATTTGCCGATGGATTTTAATTAGTAGAATCAAAATTTGCACAAAGATAGTACTGAATTTTGTTGTACCTCCAGCTTTCTTGATTGTGCTTCAGCCTTGGCGCTCTCCAGGTTAATCCAAGCCTGGATCTTTGCCTCTTCCCTCTGATACCTAATCGAATGGAGCACAAGAAAACAGAGCAAAATCATATCTGAATCGCTCAATCTCTTATCAATCAAAAATTCAAAATCTCATGTCTAATCTTCCACCACTATGCAATGTTTCGTGGTGTGTGTTGCACACACCTGATGCAGCACCGGTGAGCAGGCATGACGCCGGCCACCGGCGGAGCCAGCCGCGCTGCACAGCTCTGGCCGGGGACGGCCACCGTGGGCGGATCGGGGCGTGCTTGTCGGGTCAGGGGGAGGGCAGGGCCGCCACCGTGGGAGGAGAGGGAGGGAGGGCCGGCCGCCCGAGAGTAGAGGAGGCGGCGGATCGGGGTGGTGGCATGGCGGATCCGGGCGGATCAGTGGCGGGGCAAGGAGGGAGGGGCAGGGCGGGGCCGCTGGTGGGTGGAGAGGAGGGAGGGGCCGGGCAGCCGTGGGAGGAGAGGAGGCGGCGGATCTGGGGCGGCACGGTGGATCTGGGGCGGCACGGGGCAAGGAGGGGAGGGGCTAGGGCTGGCCGCTGGCGGGAGGAGAGGAGGGGAGGGGTCGGCCGCCGGTGGGAGGAGGAGGAGGCGGATCTGGGGTGGCGCGGTGGATCCGGGGCGGTTCCGGGACGGATCCGGGGTGGCGCGGGGCAAGGAGGGGAGGGGCCGGGGTTAGCCGCCGGCTAGAGGAGAGGAGGCGGCGGATCCGGGGTGGCGCGGGGCAAGGAGGGGAGGGGCCAGGGCTGGCCACCGGCGGGAGGAGAGGAGGAGGGAGGGGCTGGGGCCTTGGCCATGGGAGGCAAGTGAGAGAGGAGGAGGGGGCAGGGAGAGGAGGGCCGAGCAGGCGAGTCCGCGAGGGTGTTTGGGAGCGGCAGCCGGCGGGTTAGGGTTAGGACTTGTTTGTTTTTTTATTTATCCTATGTGTGCATATATTTTTCTGTGCGTGCATATATTTTTTCTGTGCGTTTTTAAAGAACCGACAGAATAAATTGTATTTTTCTGTGAGTTCTGATGTTTCCATGTGTGTATTGTGACGCACAGAAAAATCATACAATTATTCTGTGGGTTTTCGATTTTTTCTGTCGGGATATTTTGGAACCGACAGAATAATCGTAATTTTTCTGTGCGTACCGAAAAAACGCACAGAAAAATTCGTCACCCACAGGACAATTTGAGTTACCAGTAGTGTATGAGAGGGCATATTATTTGCTCATTTTTTTTATTTCAAAATTCTACAACAATAAGTGCCTGGCAATTTTTATCAATATTTTATAGTAGTGTAACAAAAGATATTTTGTAGCCTATCTACACGGTGGATGCTAGGAAACCATCCACCTTAGTCCTTCTAGAATGAAGGAAAGGCGAATGAATTTTAAAATTTGTTGATTCATGTCAAAATTAAGAAAAACATATGGGAAAAAATGGACAGAAAGTTGTCCCCCCACCCAACCGATGGAAAGTTGATTCAAGTGGTAATGTAGCGCATGTTTTGTACTCTTCATGTCCAACCTAAGGGAGTCACTACTTTGCTAGTAAAATCATATATAATTTGTGTCCCATTTCCTAGGACGTGCCTACCCCTCCTCCTAACCCTAGCCAGTGGCACCGGCGCTCCATGACACCGCTGCCACCTCTCCATCCCCCAGCATGATGATGGAGTCAACATCTAGCGCCACGTCTGGCGCCCTCACTAGCGGGCCTCCTCTGGATCGGATCTCACACCAACATTCTACATCCCGCTGAACATGACCATCATCATCAAGTCCCATGTGATGATCACCCTCGAGTTGGAGCAACCTGACTTCACCTGCTGGTTAGCCTTCTTCCTCTCCTTGTCCGACAAATTTGTCCTTCACCCGTGCATCGACGGCATGGTGGCTTCATGTCCTGATGACCCATCTTGCGGTGGCGATTAGCCTCTGTGTCCACAACCGACTCCTCGGCTGCTATTGCGAATGACGTTCTTTGCCTGGTCCTTGAGATGGACAAAACGGCCCGCCAGCTCTAGAATGCCATCAAGGGCCTCTTCGAGGCGAACAAGGCTCCCTGTGTCGTCTTACTCAATCATGAGTTCCAGTCATGACTCAGGGTGTCGCCTCTCCATCGACGAGTATTGCTAGAAGAAAAAGGCTACCGCTGATGGGCTCCATAATGCTGGCCACACCGTCCTTGACTCATAGCTCGTCCTCAGCCTGTTGTGTTACCTCAACCCTCGGTTTTCAAGCACGACTGACAACACCATCGACTCTGATATACTGTCTGACTACGCCATGGCTTGCGAGAAGCTGGTTCTCAATGTTGGGGTTTAGTCCCACATCATGTATCGATGGTGAGGTAGCACAACATATATGTTGGGAGAAGCCCCCACCTATCAGGCTAGTCTTTTGGGTTGAGAAAAGTCATGGGCCTTATATGTTGTCAGCTCCGGTGGACCCTAGGACCTATGGGAGCGTAGGCTCGTGGTAACGAGCCGGGCCGGGTTCAAGCCAGCTCCAAGATCGAGAACTCGGTCGTTACCACTGGTTCCAACATCAGAGCCAGTACCCAAGGTCAGAAAAAGCTAAACCCGATAAAAAATCTTGAGGGTCAGATATGGCGGGGGCACCCCGATGTGTGATTAAGGGGAGATTCATGGGGTTTAGTCCCACATCGTGTAGTGATAATAGGGGAGGACAATATATAAGGCGGGAGAAGGCCCCACCTATTAGGCTAGTGTTTTGGTTTGAGCAAAGTCATGGGCCTTATATGTTGTTAGCTCCGGTGGACCCTGGGACCTGTGGGAGCGCAGGCTCGTGGTAACGAGTTAGGCCGACTTCAAGCTAGCTCCAAGATCGAGAACTCAGTGGTCACCACCTGTTCCAACAATTGGTATCAAAGCCAGTACCCATGGTCAGAAAAAGGTAAACCCGATAAAAAAATCCGAGCGTCACATATATGGCGGAGGCATGCTGATGTGTGACTACGGGGAGATTGTCGGGGTTTTGTCCCACATTGGATATTGATGGTTGGGGAGCATAACATATAAGATGGGGGCAGTCCAACCTATCAGGCTAGTCTTTTGGGGTTGAATTAGGCCCAATGCCTTGGTATGTTGGAGCTCCGGTGGACCTGGGACCTATGGGAGCGCAGGCTCGTGGTAGCAAGCCGGGTGGCTTCAAGCCAGCTCCAAGATCGAGAACGTGGTGATCACCACTTGTTCCAACACTCATGGAACTCCGTCTTGCCAATGAGGCCAAGGTCGCCTCATAGACCGCCCAATATGCGGGATCGCCATCTTGTGCCACGGTCTGCCGTGCATCCTCCTCCTGCCTGTTCGCCTGAAGCTAGGGTGATGGCTGCAGCAACACTTGCAGCAGTTCTGCTGACGGTAGTGACGGCCCTGGCGGCCGCCCGGTCAGCGGCGGTGGCGGCAAACACAACAAGAGGAAGGGCTGCAGCGGCGGCAGTGGTGGCCGGTACCAAGGCGATGGTCGTGGTGCCTCACCACTGGTTGGCCCCTGGATGTGCTTCGCTCCCAGGGGCGTACAGCAGCCGTAGTGGCGTCCCCCGGCGCCGCAGCCCACCTAGCGCGCAGCGGGTGCCCTCGGTGTGTTGGGCGCGTCCCCACAGGCGCACACTGCCTTCGCTGCGGGATAAATTGTTAATGTTGCGCTAATCTGTAATGTACCACTGCAGCACAATGTCATTCCCTTTTGGATAATCACCACTCTTGACTTTGGGGCTCAAAGCTTTAGTGCTGGCCACATCGGATGTTTGAATACTAGTTAGGAGTATTAAATATTAACCAGTTACAAAACTAATTGTATAAGCCATGACTAATTCGTAAGACGAATCTATTAAGCCTGATCAGCCTATGTAATGCTACAGTAAACATATGCTAATCATGGATTAATTAGGCTTAATAAATTTATCTCGTGAATTAGTTTCGGCTTATGCAATTAGTTTTATAATTAGCTTATGTTTAGTCATCCTAATTGCGATCTAAACATCCAATGTGACAGGGACTGAAGTTTAGTCATGGGATCCAAACTTGCCATGGTCAGCAGTAAGGGCATCTTTGGTTGGTGGCCTGGCACGCATCTCACCCATCAGACATCCATTCGAGCCACCGGGTGTACGAAATCCATGCCCTGGGGCTGCTGCCTGGCCACAGAACCAAACAGTGCCTAAGAGCCTAGGGCATGACATGAAATTTGGAAACTACACCAAGTTTGCATGAGTTCTGACCGATTTGAGAAGAATGGAAGGGTCAAGAACCCAGTGGCTGCTAAGATTATAGCACTTATCACATCGGCCAATTCACACATTTTGCACACACACTAAAATAAAATGGAAACAGTTAGTATAACAGAAATGTTTTTTGGTCTCCAAAAGTAATAGAGCTAGTATCATTATATTAAAAGAAAAAAATAGGAGAGCCTTTTATTCTATATGCAAATGGGCAAGGAGTGTATGAATGATATCGTTACTGCTCACACCATCTAAATGACAAGCTAAATCGACACACTTCTGGGAGGTAATGACAAAACTGGGGAAGTTAAATACCATGCGCCTTCTCATATTCTTGACCTCCGTGAACCAAGAGAAGACAAGATAGAAGCCAAGAGAGAGATGAATGCAAGACAGAAGACAATTTGCAGTGGCTGATATGCAAGTAAATTGATGTGACATTGGAGGTTACCAAACTACAGTCTTTCTTTTCCCCCTCGAGGTTATTATTGTGGTGTAGATGCTACAATCTCTTCTCCACAATTGTTCCTCAATAGGGAATCCTAGACTAAATTTGCTGATACAATGTAAAAGCTGAGTTACCCAATAGAATGCCCTGTATAAAAACTAGAGAAGACAACATGAAAAAACGTGATACTAGTTGACCTCAAATGCCTTGTACCATGCTTGTTACATGTAATTCTGAATCTTGCTTCGAGGAAAAACTTGTGTCTACAAGATCGTCGATTGTAATTAGACATACTTGTATAAAAAAGCAGCATGGTGTTGGCTAATGTTTGTTTTTATGATGAAACGGTTCTTTTTAACTAAACAACAAAAAAAACATAATCAAAATATATAATCCATTTCCTCACTTATCCATATTCCCTATTGCATAATCACCCAATCTTGATTCTGGCCAACGAGGTAGTACATACTATCCTTATCGTGTTCACTATCCATCCACAATCATGTAAGTTGGAAACTTTACTAAGTTTACATGAGCTTTGACCAATCTGACAAGAATGACAGGATCAAGAACTGAATGGCTGGTAATGGTAATCACAAATTCATGCATTCTGCACGCACGCGATAGAAACATTAACACAGTTAGTCCAACAAATAAAAGGAATTTTAGTCCAACTTCAGGCATCCATTTGAGGCACCGGGCGACTGAAAATCAATGGCCTGGGACTGCTGCCTGACCGCACAACCAAACAGCGCCTAAGAGCCTAGAGTATGAAATTTGGAAACTACACCAAGTTTGCATGAGTTCTCACCGATCTGAGAAGAATGGAAGGGTCAAGAACCCGGTGGAGTCTTAGGAACAGGTTGCCGGCATTAGCCATCTTAGCACTACCTGTTCGCCCCTTTTATTTTTTGTGTGTTACCGTTATGCTAAAGCTGTAGGCATCATCTTAGTTCTGGATAGGCCGGAGTACTTTTAGAATCTTGTATGATCTTGATGTTCATAGAAGCTTCCTTTGTCTAAAAACTATACTGTTAACAAACTTGGAGCAATCCATAGTGCGGCTTCATATATATTGAAGGGATATGCGTTCAATACATATGTGCAAACAACTATCTTTCTGACTCTGCATACAACTACTTAAACCCACGAAATACATAGAGCAGGCTAGGTACACAAATTCACATGCAGGCCTTACATTCATAGATCATATATAAGCACATAATTTACGGAGCATCCTGCATCAGATTATGCGTAGCTAGCGGTACCAGGTAGTTTCGGAACAAGGATGAGGCTCTCCTTTCAGTGAACTGTCAATCCGAAAACCTCTGTCATATCATTATCCTCCTTCTCCATGCCAGCTGGCAGCCCCCAATAAAACAGTACATGAGGTTTGCCAGCATGATCTCAACAGTAGCCAACCCAAAGTTGATGCCAGGGCACATCCTTCGACCGGCTCCAAATGGTATGAACTGAAAATCATTCCCCTTCAAGTCGATGGTCGCGGCGCTACCACCGTCCCTGAACCTCTCTGGCATGAACTTCTCCGCTTTCTCCCATGACTCTAGATGTCTACAGACAGCCCAAGCGTTGATGACGACTCGAGTTCCAGAGGGGATTGTATACCCATCGATGTCACAATCCACCATGGACTGGTGAGGCAAGAGCAGTGGGGCAGGTGGGTGTAACCTTAGCGTCTCCTTCACAACAGCTCTCAGATAGGCCAGGCTATCTAGGTTCTCTTCCTTGACCATTTCCTGTCCATTTGGTGTCTTGTTCCTTACCTCAGCTCTTGTAGCTTTGTCATGAGATGAGGGTGGCACATGAGCTCTACCATGGCAAGTTCAAGGACCAAGAATGATGTGCTGGTGCCCGCATTGAACATGTCCTGGGTGTGGGTAATTTAGGATAAGTATGTCAATCGAAAATGACACAATCTATAATAGATCTATTTTTGTTCTCTAAAGAAAATGTTAATATCGGTACCTACTAGTCACTCACCATCAAGACATCCTTGATATGGTCTCTGGTGATACTGTACTCTTGCTGAACAGAGAGCATCACGTCAACAAAGTCTGTGCCCTCTTCTTGCTCAGCTATGTCGCCACAGCGATTGTTGAAGCTTCACCTCTCATGGCGCTTATGATATTTTCAAGTACCTCGTCCCATCTTTCATGCGTCTCGTCTGCCTTTCTGCTCTCAAACCTGGTGAACATACCTAGAGAGTTCACAAGCCCTGGGAAATAGTTTTCTAGGCTAAACCCTGCATACAGGGTAGAGTTCATCTCAATCAGCTCCCAGAGGGTCTTGTTCCGGCCGTCTTCCCTGAAGAACTTGCCTGACACCACGCAGCACACGATGTCATTGGTGAACGTGTCCATCGCCTCGCTCATGTCTACTGCCATGCCTGCAGCCATGGCCTCCTTCAGCTTGGCCATGACTAGGCGCACCTAGTATTAACAAAATGAATGAAACATTATTACATATGGAAAAAATTTATGCGACCCGTCGCGTGACACGCACCCGCGCCCGTGCCGGAGAGGAAGAAGAAGGTGGCTAGGGTTCCGGTGAGGGTCGCTGATGTTGGAGAAGGGAAGCTCACCGGCATTAGGGTTTCGAGGTAAGGAGATCTCCTCACCAGTAGGCTTAGAAGCGGTTTCGGGGGCAGCGGCCATGAAACGGCAGTGGAGGCGGGCTAGACTGCGCCAGGGTGGGGTGACGGGGTAGTAGGAGACAGTGGTTGGACAGGGCTAGCAGCGTGGGCATGGCGGCAGAGCTCACTGGGCCTTGCCCTGTGATTAGGGGAGGGCGGGGTCGAGGGACTGGGATGACAGGTGGGTGGCGTGACGCGGTGAGGTGTTGGGAGCGGCCAGTCGCTGGTGCTGGGGGCGGTGGGAGCGAGGACGAGGAAGACGCCGCCGGGGAGGTGCCCTGTTGTGAGGGGAGGGTGTTGTGAGGGGAGGGTGTGGTTGAGGAGGCAGCGGCAGGAGGTGGGTGGGGCGGCGATACGGTGGGAGCGCCGGCTGCGGGCGGTGGATGGGAGAGGGTGGGGACAGCGTAGGAAGGGTGTGTGGAGGGTACGACGCGAGGAGGAAGAAGGATCACGCGTGCGGGCCTGCGTCGCACGCTCCTCTATTGCATGACTGGTGGCGCAATTTCAGCCTGCTATTACGTAGGGCCTGAATTCATACATTCTCTTTCATCCCCTACTATACCTAATAATAAGCCACCGATAAAAAAAGCTGTTACCTCCTCTTGGCAGGCATGACGAAACGAGTTCACCTTCTTGATGGTGAAGAGGTGCGTGGCGACAAGCTTGTTACTTTCCATCAGTAATCGCCGTAAGGACCAAAACCGATTGTCGATGACCTGTACAGGAAGTTGTGCAGGACCTTGGACGTCAGCCGCGAGGCGAAGACGCGGTCAAGCGTGTGCAGGACCGCCGGCGCTGCGCGCGGGGAGGAGGCGACGAGGTTGGGGACGCTGCCGAGTTGATGGAGCATGAGGCCGCCGCCACGGTCGTGCTTGGCAGCGAGGTCACGGATGCAGACGTGTGGGAGATCGCCGATGCGTTGCAGGTGGCCGATGACCGGCAGCCTCCCTGGAGGTGACGGCAGGAGATGATTCGACTGCTTCGTTTCGTCGTCGCCGGCGTTGGGGCGTTGGTGGAGGCGTCAGCAGATGACAGGCAGCAGCACTAGCATGAGAGGCACGACGAGGAACCAAAGTTGCCGTTGTGATACTAGTGGCGTCGTAGTGGCCACCAGCATGAAATGGTACACTACGTGCAACAAGTGAAGAGCCGCCATGGATAGATGGTTAGTTCTTCCTGCTTCCCGGTAGAGCGACCACGAGTGTTGTGTGCAGTGCTGCAAATGCTTTGTTCTTAAAATAACTGGCGAACATGCACGTACAACAATATGAACTATGGATAGCTACTACAAAAATATCTAGGTTGTCAAGTTCAGCACGAGTTTTTTTGTCTACTTGTTAGTGTGTTGTTTATTTTCCCCTTTCGTGTCATGATTGGTCACCATTTTGGAATTGATAGACTCAGAACGATGGTCTTGGCCACGAAAGGTCG
This sequence comes from Miscanthus lutarioriparius, assembly GCA_904845875.1. Taxonomy (NCBI): domain Eukaryota; kingdom Viridiplantae; phylum Streptophyta; class Magnoliopsida; order Poales; family Poaceae; genus Miscanthus; species Miscanthus lutarioriparius. The sequence goes on along the minus strand of CAJGYO010000009.1, from coordinate 12,602,632 downwards.
ACACCTATACACCTCCGTGATCCATGATTGGTGATTTTGTGCGTTTTGGCCATGAAATCCCAACACCTACACCTAGCTCGGTGATCTATGATTGCGTGCTGAATTTGTGCACATGAATTCATTTGATGTAAATGTTCTCTCGGCTCCTGCCCTGTCTACCATCTAGCCTTGGAACACCCACGTATCTTTCGTCCCTGCCTGCTACCAAATTTACTGCCATTCAATCCTCGTGCTCTAATTGCATACGCCTCATTGGTTTCCATGTAACCACTACTGCTTGCAGCAACCTTCATTGGTTCTCCTTCCAATCAGCTACCTTTAAACTTTCCTTCAGCCCCATCTGTTCACCTCCACACTGTTGCTTTGTCATGTAACATTTTGTGTTGTGGTATGGCATCCTTGAAGAATATGGTTTTATGAATGGTAACATATGGCGGACCTCTCCATTGGTAACTGACAATTGAAACTTGACTGCATTCAAAAACCTGTGGCTACTACAGGAGCAGTGGGCATTTGATTTTAGTGATGAGATTTGCCTGTTGGTAGTCATTAATTTTGTAACAAAAGTTGGGTTAGTCATTCACAATTTTTGTTGGCACAACAGACAAGCCATATGAGGTGGCATATTATTTGCTCATTGTTTTATTTCAAAATTCTACAACAATAAGTGCCTGCCAATTTTTATCAATATTTCATAGTAGTGTAATAAAAGATATTTTGTAGCCTATCTACACGGTGGATCCTAGGAAACCATCCACCCGTGGATGCTAGGAAACCATCCACCTTAGTCCTTCTAGAATGAAGGAAAGGCAAATGAATTTTAAAATTTGTTGATTCATGTCAAAACTAAGAAAAACATATGAGAAAAAATGGACAGAAAGTTGTCCCTCCCCCCCACCCAACCGATGGAAAGTTGATTCAAGTGGTAATGTAGCGCATGTTTTGTACTCTTCATATCCAACCTAAGGGAGTCACTACTTTGCTAGTAAAATCATATATAATTTGTGTCCCATTTCCTAGGACGTGCCTACCCCTCCTCCTAACCCTAGCCAGTGGCACCGGCGCTCCATGACACCGCTGCCACCTCTCCATCCCCCAGCATGGCGATGGAGTCAACATCTAGCACCACGTCTGGCGCCCTCACTGGTAAGGGCAACACAATTACACTAACCATTTATAAAAAAATAAAGACTTCATTGATCAATGTAGTGTAGTGATTGAAATAATGCCAAAATGATGAACAAAAGATGTCCCATATAGCAAATAATGTGATCCAGCCTAAAGAAAGAGAACAAATAGGTCAACTATTTAGCAAAGAAAATGTAGAATTATCAATTGAAAGTAGATGCATTTCATTACCTCTTAGAGATCATATTTGTGCCTTTTTCCTTCCATGGTCATGAAACAATGAACCATAGCCTCATTGCTAACTTTCTTCATTTCTTCTTTCTCTAGATAGCAAATAAGTCTACGATTGAAGTGTTAATCACCCATGCAATTATATAAACTTGTTTTTACAATCTTCATGCCTAAAAATGTGGTCAATCACAACATAGTGCTAGATGTTGTTTCGCATACTAAATGTCTAAACGGATTGATGTTTAGCATGAACTGAGAGGGTCGGATGCTTTCAGAATACGAGGATGATGGGATGCTGGGGTGAAATTGGGATAGTGGGATGGTCTGGACAAACAGAATTGGACAAATGTGCTAGAATTTCCGTTGGTCGGTGGTTCGGGACATGCTGAATGTTTGGATTTTCTAATTTTTTACATGAATCGTCTTGCATCATTCTAGTGAAACTTTTGCTTCCTGAAGGATACTTTTGAGAATAGTTGTTCTAACTCTCTCTCTCTCTCTCTCTCTCTCTTCACTATTCCATATGCAGGTGAAAATGAAGAAGAGCTCAATGACTAGGGAACAGGGGAGTTCAACAACTAGAAAATGGACACATGATATGGTCGCTGGCTGCTGTGATTGGGGTAGTCATTGGTAGTTGGATAGTAGGAGAAGGGTCACACAACTACATGATTCAAAGAAAGATATTGTATTTTTGCTTGTAGGCCTTGGGCTTGAGGATTAGCCTTAAGCCTTTTTTTCTTACTACCTTATTATTATGGTCGACCAAATGTATAAGGTTGATCATAAGCTGGTCTATAACCTCCAATTTTCATACACTCGGATGCCCCTACATGGCATCTCCTTATGTCTTTGTTTATTTATTAGATATCTGTTATTTGCTTTGATTGTGATGAACTGCCGACGTATAGATATGTATAGTGAAATCTATCATGAAGGAGAGGCATAAAATGAAGGTGTCAAAAGGTGTGGAAAGTAGATACGGCCTATTTGGTAGAGATTCACCAGCTCTAGATTCACCAAAAATACATCTACTCCACCATAAATTACCCAAATGCTCTAGATCCACCAAATCTGGATTCAACAAAACGGTCGATCCGGGGGCTAGATTCACCATTTTGGTAGAGCTCCTCAAAGGGTGCTCCACCAAACCGAGTTTGGTGGAGTTGAAGAAAATTACCCACCATGCCACTGATTCCACACCGTTTCCTCCATACTGGTTCGTTTCTATCCGCGTTTCTTTTTGTCGACCTCTCTTCTTCTCCCCGGCTCTTCTCCAGTAACCATGGCGCCCTGGTAGCAATCTCCGACTCCACCAAATCCTGCTACTCCGGCGACCAAGGGACTATCGGAATGGGTGGATCTGGCTATCCTCCACCGCCTCCACCCCTTTCCTCTTTGTTTCCCCCATCTGCGTCGAGCTCCTAGGCAGCGGCGACCTAGCCTCCCCCGGCCAGCCACCAGCCCACCCCGGCTAGCACCAGACTGCCCTGGCCGGTCACCAAGTCACCATGGCCACTATGACGAGGTTTCCTGCTCTTGCCGCGAGCGCCACCCCCTGTGCCGGATGCGCTCCCACGCCTGCGTTAGAAGGCTCCCCAGGAGGTGGTGGCGGCGGCCTAGCCCGCCCCCGCCATCTCCCATCCTGTCCCGGCTGGCAACCAAGTCACGATGAACAATAGGTCGAGGCCGGGCGGCGGCCGCCAATCCTGCCCTAGCCGCGAGCGCCATGCCCTGCGCCGGCCACACCCCCACGCCTGAGAAGGAATTTTTTTTCATTTTTTTCAGACATTGACACGTGGGGCCTATCCCTAAGGGAAAATCTGGTCATTCCCAGAAAAGGCCCTTGTGTGGATCTGGAGCTGCTTGTTTAGCTAAACAGTTCCCTGGTAGATCTAGGGTGGATATCAGATCCACATTAGAGTTGATCCATGGTGAATCCAGATCAAGGTTTACTTTTTCCAATGGTTAATCTTTACCAAATAGGCCCATAGAATGGAGCATACCTGCAGCAATGCCTTTTCAATGACATATGATAACCCTGATATATATGTGGTTTAGGCCTTGTTTGGATGCCGATGTATCCACCTCAATCTATGTGTGTTGGGATGGGTTGGTGTAGAATTTATACCCAAGTATCCACCTCAATCCATGTGAATTGAGTTGTGTTTGTGTAGAATTTGAATTAAATTCCACACCAACCCACCCCGACATACATGGATTGCGGTGAATACATGGGTATGAAACAAGGCCTTACAGATAGTATACACGATGCACCTCTCCACTGATCACTGACAATTGAAACTTAACTGGATTAAAAATTCAAAAACCATGGGCTCCTATGGGAGCGGTGGGCATTTGATTTTGGTGACAACAATTACTTGTTGCTACTCATTAATTTTGTGGCAAAAGTTGGGTTGGGGTTGGTCATCCACGGTTTTGTTTAGCAACAGAAAAACTAGACGAGTTGGCACATTAATTTTTATTTCAGAATTCTTCAACAATATAAGTGCCTGCCAATTTTGATCGATATTTTAGAATGAATTAAAATGCTTCTTTTTCTTTTCCATCTACACAGTGAATACTAGGAAATCCTAGACTTGCTCTCTCTCTAGAATCTAGATTGAAGTAAAGGCAGAAAGATTTTGTTAACTCATGTCAACTCTTTTTCTAAAAAAATCAATTGAAAGAATTTTGTACATCATATATAATATACAATTTCCAATCAAAACCATGATGCATTGCTCTACCCTAGAAAGTAATAAGCCAAAAATAACCGAGTTTGTAAACCATGTCGTAGAAAATGGTAACTTTTTTGTTCTTTAATTTAATATATATCTCGACAAAAGATACTGTTGAAAAGATGAAAAAGGAATTACTGTAGAAAAAAAACACGAGACATTACAAAAAAAAAGAAATGAAAGCCTGTGGTGTGGTGTGGTGTGGTGTCGTGAGCGAGAGCCAGAGAGAAACGACGAGAGAGTTCGGCAAGGGCAACGGTCTCCTCGCTCGCTCGCTGGCGGCCGTCACAGCTGGAGACGAGAGTGACAGACTAGCCGTAGCAGCCCGCAGCACCTCACGCGTCATGCAATGCGGCGCAGGCCTATGGTGGCTCTGACCACAGCCTTCTTCCCTTCCGTTACACATCTGCTACCAAAGCGAGCGAGTCCACCGTCGAGGACCCCCGTTCTCCTCTGTCGTCTTTCCGTCTCCCTCTCGTCAGGCTATCTCCCCCACCGAGAGGAGGAGAGACCGAACCGCGACGCACGCACCCGGCACCTCCGCGCGCTCCTCTCCTATCCGCCGCCATGGACCCTGCCACGCCGTCGTCATCCCTGTGCTCGCCGCAGCTAGGGCGTAAGCGCACGGCGGCGCCTACACTGGAGGAGCCCCTGACGCCGAAGCGCCACTGCTCCATGGACGACGTCATGCGCCGGGCGCCCGCCGCCGCCCGTCGCCCGCGCGGCGTCTACACTAGAGGAGTTTCTGAGCGCCGCAGCGCTACAGCTTCTGGACAACGTCATGCGCGCCGCTACCACCGCCGACGCGCCGCCGCTTCGCCGCTTCGCGCGAAGCGGGTGTACACCTACTACGAGACGCCTCTGCGAGACCTGCGGCTCCGCCGACCGCGAGGACGACCTGATCCTCTGCGACCACTGCGACCGCGGCCACCACACCTTCTGCCTCCGCCCCATCGTCACCTGTGTCCCCATCGCCCTCGGTTCTCGCCCCATCTGCGCTCCGCCCATCCATGCCCCCTGAGTGCGTCTTTGGTCTTTCCCAATCCCACCCTCCTCGCCGCCCTCCATGGCTCCATCTCGCCATTTCCTCCCCCTCTCGTATCTTTTCTTTATCTTCTTCCTTGCTGCCACGTTGTGCTATCGACGTATCTCACCGCTTTTCCTTCTTCTTCTTCTTTCGGGGATCTTTAGGTTTCCGGTGAACGAGAGGAAGATCTTCAATTTCTTCGGGATTCAGAAGGATGAACAGGATGCCCAGACCGCCGAATGTAAGCCCTCCAACGGTAATTCCCCTCATTGCTTGCGCTGGATGATCCATGAAGCAGGTAGCGGCTTCGCTATTGTTGAATTCGTTTTGCTCATAGAATACTTTTTACATGTTGTTGGTTATTTTGGATTCTATTATTATTTTTCTCTCTCTGTCTAAATGTCCTCGCTCCTACATTGTCATCTGTACACCTTCGATGTGCCAAGAGCCATGCTAGCAAAAGTTCCTCTTATTACGTCATTCATGTCCTTTCTGAGTGTTGTATGTTCGATTATGCAATTGTATTGACTGCACGATTTGATGATCGTTGCAGCATTGCCTGCAAATAACAAATATACCCGTGAATTGGAAACTCTAGGCAACATACATAGAATACATGCATTTTACATTCAAATGTGGCGCTACTGATTCATATGTCAAGAACTGTTTATATACTTTGGATAATGAACTCATCAAGATAGTCTCCAAGCTCAAGGCTTAAATATTGGTGACTTGCTCTCCACCTATAATGGTTATCTTGGTGAGTTCATTATCCAAAGTATAATCCTTCCATTCACAGTGACCAAACTGTCAATCCCACAATATGAATGATCTCTGAATATGCTGACCTAGACCACAAAAGAACAAGAGCCTCAGGATGCTTAGGTGGAGATAACAACCACAGTTTGTACCAACTAAAATCTCTATTTTATATGGTTTTTTTCTCTCTATGCCATTTGGTGATTATGTAACCCAAGTGAACAAAAACTAATATGGAGCATCACCCTCGACTCTAAGAAGCCTGAAGAGAAGGCAGTAAGCATTGGCATATTTTAAAATCAGTTAATAGTTGTTATTTATCCTACTTATCAAGTTGTTTTAAGTGAAACAAGCCACCCATGAATAATGTCGATTTAATACTATATCAGAAATTCAGAATGTTTTGGAAAGAATCACATATACCTGCATACATCTGACCATGTTTATCTACTGCCCTGAAAAATGGATACTTTTTCTTCTGAAATGCTGCGTTTTGCAGCTCCCTCCAAGCACCCAGCTTGTACAGTATTTTTCTCAGCAGTAACAACCTGCAGCTCAAGTGCATTTTGTTAAGACTATACAGATACCATATGTAAAAGAAAAGGAGTGAAAAAATAAGTTATCACAAGTCTAGACAATCTGATGTCAAACAAGCGACCTATCAAATAAGCCGCACAAACATTATAAATTTGTTTTATACTTTGTGGCCAATGGATACACATGGTACTGTATAACTTTCCGAATAAATAGTATGAAGGCCTGGGTTTCCATGCTAGGTTGTTAGCAAAACTTGGGACCATAGCCACCTGCCTATTTCCAGTTATCTGACGTGTCCAAAATAGATAGCCAAGCAGAGGCACACCCTTCAAAACAATATGCCTATAAGTGCTGGAATTTACACATATACTTGATCATATAGTAAGGAATGTTTCATTCCAAATTAATTTAATAACGGACCATAATGAATTAATGATTGCAGCATAAATGGCTAACAGGTGCTCCATAATATATAGTTTCAGAATTAGTTCAGTCTCATCAGGAACTCTTTTTTCAATAATCAAAAAAAGGTATCTTTAAGCTCTTGTATCATTCATTAAACTGAATCAGGATATGATACAGCCCATCAGGATAAACATCACGACTGGATTCACGGACTCATCAGTCCACAAGCTCTAGACCAGGGCTTGATATCACCTCCTGCATGAAAATGGAGTAATCAACTCCAACAGTTTACATGTTCAGACCATTTATCTAAGCAGCTAGTATTTAAGTTACCTACCCATAGTCGTTGATGCCAATAAAATCCAATTTATCACATATGCTAGCTAGGGGAAAAGGGTCAATGAATTAGCTAGTGAGACAACAGCAACATCCATATAGACCATATAGGGCCAAGCAACGGCAATGATTGGCCTGCAAACCACACATCACATACCCAACCAAAACACGGACACACATCCTTAAACGCGGGGCAAAAGGGGTAGTTGCAGGAATATAAAGCATAGACTAATTGTTAATAAATACTAAAGAGTTGTAAGATGATGTGAGAAAATAGCAAGCACATGTTGGTTCGTGAGTGCAAAATGAAATAAATCTCACTTCATTATATGTGAAATTTAAAATGCTGGTGACAAAAAAAATGATAGACAATAACTTGCACGTTTAACAGAGGATATAAAACACAAGAGCGGATCTCGCAGGCGGAACCTCGGCCACGATCTTGACATAGCCTGGCAGTGCTGCTCGCCAGGTGACCTCGTGAGCCCCAGAATCGTGCTGTTCCCAGCGACGTGCAGCCGTCTGTCGCCGCTGCGTGGCCCTGACGCTGACGGCTTCTTGAAGGTGGAAGGACGGCGAACGCAGAAGGAACGTCGGCGTCCATAGTGGCCCCCATGATGGCCGGTCCTTGCGGACCACCTTGGGAGGTGATTCAACTGCTTTTCCCTGTCGCACAGGTCTGCTGGCTGCCGTTCAAGCCCACGTTGCTATGTCTGCCACGCCTCCGGACACTGATCTTACGTTTGTCCACGCCGGTGGGTCATGGTGGCGGCCATGTCCATGCCAACAGTGGTCTTGCGCCGATCTCTTTTGCTGCGCTGTCCGCTCCTCTGGCACCTCCTTTGGCGACCATGGCTCCCTACCCCGGCAAGCTAGCTAGGGAGCAAGGCGGGGGGGGGCTCTCACGCGCGACGCCATTCTGCAGGTAACAGTGCCGGTCAGGCTCCTCCCTCCCCTTCTCGCCCCACTGATGACAGGGAGGAGGGATCTAGCGAGGCCCTTCCGCCAAGTGATGACGATCGCCCTGTGACTGACGACCGCCGACCCCGGAAGCCACGACGTGTCATCGATCGGTCTGTGAGCATCGCCCGGAGGGAGGAGGAGCTCGGCTGCACTTTGGTTGTTTCTGTGGTCACCGAGCAGCAAGAAGATCTGTCTGGGCCCCATTGCAGCTATGTTTGCTCGGTGGTTATCGCTCGTTGGTTTGAGATATTGAGGCTCTGCTATCCCTACGTCGTTGCGGGCCGTCGAGCTTCCTCCTAACCCAGCCAAGCGAGGAGGCAGCGGCGAGGTTCTAGAACGGTGGCTGACCAATCATCGCCTCGTCCTTTCGCCTACACGTCATGTTTTGGACCCGCTTCCTACACTCAACAGAGGCAACTCTACCATTCGCCGTCGAGGTTGAGCCGTGTGGTATCCCGGCGCACGCCTAGGAGGTGTCAATGGTGGAGCAGCTCTTGGATGAATTTTGCTGGGTTAGTGATTCCCATCCGAACAATGCCACCCACCAGGATGTTTTTCGAATTGCGGCCTAGTGTTCTTGCCCTGGACACATTCCGGCAGAGATGGATCTCGAGATCATTGAGAGCCATTAGTGGCTGGCGACGAAAGGAAAAGACGCATGCTGACTAACCCCATTGAAATTGCTGTGGTTCCTTTCGATCAACTGCTGGCCACAGAAGGCCACCATCTCCTCCACCAATGATGATCATGGGTGGCGGAGAAAGCAATGACACTGGCGTTCTCGGGCAGCTACCATGCTGGCGCAGGAGGTGCCAGGGAGGGCAGTGGCGGCCGATGGAGTGCCTTGTCTCTTGGTGCATGCTGGGTTGGGTCCACCGGTGGTTCGCAGTGGGCATGTGGCGGCAGCTTTGGTCAAGTCATTGGAGCATGGCCTCGTCCTTCGGCATGACACATCGGACATTGATTCCTCGGAGACCCCATTGCCCGTGGCGGCTGTGGCGGCCTCGCCAGCTCCCGAGGAGGCCGCCCCTTCAGTCAGCCCAGTTCCTGGGGCGGATGTACACGCATGGCCTGCCATTACTGCTGGCTCCCCATCCCAAATAAACGCCACGGAGGTTCCCCACAACGCCTCGGAGGTTACCAGCGAGGTTGATTATCTTAGCTGCATTCATTAGCCATGACGATAGTTTCCACCCTTGGATGTATTGTATTACTATAAAATGCTCCAGTGAGTTGCGTTCGTTTTTTATGGGCAGTGTAATATGTATACTGTAATAATCTCTACAGGTTCGATGCACCTGCTAACAGCTAGCAATTGCGATTAGTGAATATTCCTGTTAGTATGCCAGTCACTTCTTTTTGGGTCTTTTATGTTTTGATTGTACAATTGTATTGACTGCATAGCTTGCTGAACGTTGCAGCATTGCCTGCAAATATGCCCCTGTGAATTGGAAACTCTTGGCAGCTAAGAATACAGTTTACGTTAAAATGTGACATTTGCTTGCATCATGACTGGAAATAGGTGGGAAAGCATTACCGGACAGACATTTAATCTGGGTTAGTTACACATGCTTTTTAAGTAGTAGCGACAAGTTGCAGTTCAAACAAATAGTGTGTTTCACTTTCAAGATCATTTATGTTTCTATGGATTGACTTATTTCTGCTCCTTGTATTATATGTATCCTCTTGATTTTCTTGGCTGCATTCATTTAGCCTCAATAACAATAGTTTCCGCCTTTGTTTGTTTTTTTTATTTGGCAGTATAATACTGTAATCTCTATGGTCATAGGCGGAACTGTTCTTTATGGCTAGCACTACCAGATTTTCCTGTTAGTATGACAGTGACTTTTTTGGGTCTTGTATGTTTGATTGTGCAATTGTATTGACTGCATAGCTTGCCCAATCCTCGCAGCATTTCCTGCAAATATGCCATGTGAATTGGAAATTTTAGGCAACAAAAAGGGGTTTATATTAAAATGTGATGTATTCTCTTACATCACAACTAGAAATTGGCGAGATAAATTACTGGACATGCCTTTTTAAGTAGTTATGGCAAGTTGCAGTCCAAACAAATCATGTGCTCCACTTTCTCAGTCATTTATGACTGTATGGATTGACTTATTTCTAGTTCTGGTATATCTGTGACCTAGTGTATCTTGGCTGGATTCATTTAGACATAAAATAGTCCCTGCCTTTGAATTCGTTGTATTAATACAGGGTCCAGTGAGTCTTGTTCTTTTTTTAGTTATGGGCGGCTCAATTACAGTAGTTTTACAGGTTTGATGCAATAGATAATTACTAGCAGTAGTGAATATCCTTGTTAGCATGCCACTCATAGTCACATCTTTTAGGTCTTGTATGTTTGATTGTGCAATTGTTTGACTGCATGGGTAGTCGACTGATGCATCATTGCGTGGAAATATACCATGTGAATTGCAAAGTCTAGGCAACAAAGAATACAATTACATCAAAATATCAAGTGCCCGCTTGCATCATGACTGGAAATTGGCAGGAAAGTATTACGGGACCAAAATTTAATCTATGTTAGTCATACATGCTTTCTAAGTATCAAAGGCAACTTGCGATTCATTTTCTAGATCATTTACGGTTGTAAGGATTTACTTATTTCTATTAGCAGTATATTTCCACGCAGCAACACTTGCGGCAGTTCTGCTGACGGCAGTGATGGCCCTGGCGGCCGCCCGGGCAGCGGCGGTGGCGGCAAACACAACAAGAGGAAGGGCTGCAGCGGCGGCAGTGGTGGCCGGTACCAAGGAGATTGTCGCGGAGCCTCACCACTAGATGTGTGCTTCGCTCCTGGGCGACATAGCAGCCGTGAGTGGCGTCCCCCGGTGCCGCAGCCCACCACCCAGCAGCAGCGGTGCCCTCGGTGTGTTGGGCGTGTCCCCACTGGCGCACACTGCCTTCGCTGTGGGATAAATTGTTAATGTTGCGCTAATCTGTAATGTACCACTGCAGCACAATGTCATTCCCTTTTGGATAATCACCACTCTTGACTTTGGGGCTCTAACCTTTAGTGCTTGCCACATCGGATGTTTGGATACTAGTTAGGAGTATTAAATATTGACCAGTTACAAAACTAATTGTATAAGCCATGACTAATTCGCAAGACGAATCTATTAAGCCTGATTAGTCCATGATCAGCCCATGTGATGCTACAGTAAACAGGTGCTAATCATGGATTAATTAGGCTTAATAAATTTATCTCGTGAATTAGTCTCGGCTTATGCAATTAGTTTTATAATTAGCTTATGTTTAGTCCTCCTAATTGCTATCTAAATATCCGATGTGACAGGGACTAAAGTTTAGTCATGGGATCCAAACTTGCCATGGTCAGCAGGAAGGGCATCCTTGGTTGGTGGCCTGGCACGCATCTCACCCATCAGACATCCATTCGAGCCACTGGGTGTACGAAAATCCATGGCCTGGGGCTGCTGCTTGGCCGCAGAACCAAACAGTGCCTAAGAGCCTAGGGCATGACATGAAATTTGGAAACTACACCAAGTTTGCATGAGTTCTGACCGATTTGAGAAGAATGGAAGGGTCAAGAACCCAGTGGCTGCTAAGATTATAGCACTTATCACATCGGCCAATTCACACATTTTGCACACACACTAAAGCAAAATGGAAACAGTTAGTATAACAGAAATGTTTTTGGTCTCCAAAGGTAATAGAGCTAGTATCATTATATTAAAAGAAAAAAATAGGAGAGCCGTTTATTCTATATGCAAATGGGCAAGGAGTGTATGAATGATATCGTAACTGCTCACACCATCTAAATGACAAGCTAAATCAACACACTTCTGGGAAGTAGTGACAAAACTGGAGAAGTTAAATACCATGCGCCTTCTCATATTCTTGACCTCCGTGAACCAAGAGAAGACAAGATAGAAGCCAAGAGAGAGATGAATGCAAGACAGAAGACAATTTGCAGTGGCATATATGCAAGTAAATTGATGTGACATTGGAGGTTACCAAACTACAGTCTTTCTTTTCCCCCTCGAGGTTATTATTGTGGTGTAGATGCTACAATCTCTTCTCCACAATTGTTCCTCAATAGGGAATCCTAGACTAAATTTGCTGATACAATGTAAAAGCTGAGTTACCCAATAGAATGCCCTGTATAAAAACTAGAGAAGACAACAAGAAAAAACGTGATACTAGTTGACCTCAAATGCCTTGTACCATGCTTGTTACATGTAATTCTGAATCTTGCTTCGAGGAAAAATTTGTGTCTACAAGATCGTCGATTGTAATTAGACATACTTGTATAAAAAAGCAGCATGGTGTTGGCTAATGTTTGTTTTTATGACCAAGTTGCAGTTCAACTGGTTCCACACACAGTATGTCATCATATAGTCAGGGTCAGATTGGGTTGGGACAAGCTAATCCCAATTTCCTATATATACAGCTCACCAAAATGGCCCTAAAATCTTTTCTTCCTAAAACTGAACATCACAGTTAAAACTACTACTACTACTAGTAATAGTACGGCAACCTATATCATTGCACCTACAGCCTTATAAATGTGTAATCTGAACTTGAACAATAATGCAGACTAGGATGCCGTAACAAAAAAAATCACATGAATTAGGGAAAAATTATACTCCTATTTGCCGATGGATTTTAATTAGTAGAATCAAAATTTGCACAAAGATGGTACTGAATTTTGTTGTACCTCCAGCTTTCTTGATTGTGCTTCAGCCCTGGCGCTCTCTAGGTTAATCCAAGCCTGGATCTTTGCCTCTTCCCTCTGATACCTAATCGGATGGAGCACAAGAAAACAGAGCAAAATCATATCTAAATCGCTCAATCTCTTATCAATCAAAAATTCAAAATCTCATGTCTAATCTTCCACCACTATGCAATGTTTCGTGCTGTGTGTTGCACACACCTGATGCAGCACCGGTGAGCAGGCACGGCGCCGGCCACCGGCAGAGCCCAGCCGCGCTGCGCTTTGGCCGGGGACGGCCACCATGGGCGGATCTGGGGCGGCGGGGGGCAAGGAGGGGAGGGGCCGGGCCGGGCCACCAGCGGGAGGGGAGGAGGGGAGGGGCCGGCCACCGGTGGGAGTAGAGGAGGCGGCGGATCCGGTGCGGCGCGGGGCAAGAGGGGAGGGGCCGAGGCCGGCCGCCGGTGGGTGGAGAGGAGGGGAGGAGCCGGCCGCCGGCGGGAGGAGAGGAGGCGGCGGATCCGGGGCAGCACGACGGATCTAGGGCGGCGCGGGGCAAGGAGGGGAGGGGCCGAGGCTGGGGAGGGAGGTGAGGGGCTAGCCGTCGGTGGGAGGAGAGGAGGCGGTGGATCCGGGGCGGCGCAGCGGATCCGGGGCGGTTTTGAGGCGGATCCGGGGTGGCGCGGGCAAGGAGGGGAGGGGCCGGGGTTGGCCGCCGGTGGGAGGAGAGGAGGCGGCGGATCCGGGGTGGCGCGGGGCAAGGAGGGAGGGGCTGAAAGGGCCATGGAGGAGGAGAGGAGGGAGGGTGGGGTTACGCCATGTGAGGCAAGTGAGAGGGGCAGGAGAGAGAGGGCTGAGCAAAGTGAGTCCACGAGGGTGTTTGGGGGTAAGGCCGCCGGGTTAGGGTTAGGACTTGTTTGTTTTTTTATTTATCCTATGCGTCATGATATTTTTCTCATGTATGCGGTATATATTTTTTTCAAGGCGTTTTTAAAGAACCGACATAATAAATTGTATTTTTTCTGTGAGTTCTGATTTTTCCATGTGTGTATTGTCACTTGAAAAATCATACAATTATTCTGTGGTTTTTGTATTTTTCTGTCGGGATATTTTGAAACCGACAGAATCAGTAATTTTCCGTGCGCATAGAAAAAATGCACAGAAAAATTCGTCACCCACACGGCAATTTTAGTTTCGATGAGTGTATGAGGGGGCATATTATTTGCTCATTGTTTTATTTCAAAATTCTACAACAATAAGTGCGTGGCAATTTTTATCAATATTTTATAGTAGTGTAACAAAAATATTTTGTAGCCTATCTACATGGTGGATGCTAGGAAACCATCCACCTTAGTCCTTCTAGAATGAAGGAAAGGCGAATGAATTTTAAAATTTGTTGATTCATGTCAAAATTAAGACAAACATATGGGAAAAAAATGGACAGAAAGTTGTCCCCCCCCCACCCAACCGATGGAAAGTTGATTCAAGTGGTAATGTAGCGCATGTTTTGTACTCTTCATGTCCAACCTAAGGGAGTCACTACTTTGCTAGTAAAATCATATATAATTTGTGTCCCGTTTCCTAGGACGTGCCTACCCCTCCTCCTAACCCTAGCCAGTAGCACGGGCGCTCCACGACACCACTGCCACCTCTCCATCCCCCAGCATGACGATGGAGTCAACATCTAGCGCTACGTCTGCGCCCTCACTAGCGGGCCTCCTCTGGATCGGATCTCACACCAACATTCTACATCCCGCTGAACATGACCATCATCATCAAGTCCCATGTGCTGATCACCCTCGAGTTGGAGCTACCTGACTCCTCAGCTCTGTTGCGAATGACGTTCTTTGCCTCTCCCTTGAGATGGACCAAATGGCCCACCAGCTCTAGAATGCCATCGAGGGCCTTATCCAGGCGAACAAGGTTCCCTGTGTCGTCTTCCTCAATCATGAGTTCCAGTCCATGACTCAGGGTGTCGTCTCTCCATCAATGAGTATTGCTAGAAGAAAAAGGCTCGCTGATGCGCCCCATAATGATGGCCACACCGCCCTTGACTCATAGCTCGTCCTCAAATTTCTTTGTGTGGCCTCAACCTCGGCTCTCCAAAGACGACCGACAATACCATCGACTGACGATATATCATTCGACTATGCCATGGCTTTGAGAACCTGGTTCTCAATGTTGGGGTTTAGTCCCACATCGTATCGATGGTGAGGTAGCACAACATATAAGTTGGGAGAAGCCCCACCTATCGTGCTAGTCTTTTGGGTTGAGAAAAGTCATAGGCCTTATATGTTGTCGGCCCGGTGGACCTTGGGACCAATGGGAGCGTAGGCTCGTGGTAACGAGCCGGGCGGGTTCAAGCTAGCTCAAGATCGAGAACTCGGTGGTTACCACCGGTTCCAACATCGAGCCATGCACCCAAGGTCGTAAAAAGCTAAACCCGATAAAAAATCTTGAATGTCGAGATATGGGGCACCCGATGTGTGATTAAGGGGAGATTCATGGGGTTTAGTCCCACATCGTAGTGATGGTGGGGAGCACAATATATAAGGCGGAGAAACCCCACCTATTAGGCTAGTGTTTTGGTTTGAGCAAAGTCATGGGCCTTATATGTTGTTAGCTCCGGTGGACCCTAGGACCTGTGGGAGCGCAGGCTCGTGGTAACGAGCTAGGCCGACTTCAAGCTAGCTCCAAGATCGAGAACTCAGTGGTCACCACCTGTTCCAACAATTGGTATCAAAGCCAGTACCCGAGGTCAGAAAAAGCTAAACCCGATAAAAAAATCCGAGCATCACATATATGGCGGAGGCATGCTGATGTGTGACTACGGGGGAGATTGTTGGGGTTTAGTCCCACATCGGATATCGATGGTGGGGGAGCATAACATATAAGATGGGGGCAGTCCAACCTATCGGTGCTAGTCTTTTGGGGTTGAATTAGGCCCAATGCCTTGGTATGTTGGAGCTCCGGTGGACCTAGGACCTATGGGAGCGCAGGCTCGTGGTAGCAAGCCGGGCCGGCTTCAAGCCAGCTCCAAGATCGAGAATTTGGTGGTCACCACTTGTTCCAACACTCATGGAACTCCGTCTTGCCAATGAGGCCAAGGTCGCCTCATAGACCGTCCAATACGCGGGATCGCCCTCTTGTGCCACGGTCTGCTGTGCATCCTCCTCCTGCCTGTTCGCCCGAGGCTAGGGCGATGGCCGCAGCAACACTTGCAGCAGTTCTGCAAACGGCTGTGATGGCCCTGACGGTCGCCCGGTCAGCGGCGGTGGCGGCAAACACAACAAGAGGAAGGGCTGCAGCGGCGGCAGTGGTGGCCGGTACCAAGGCGATGGTCGCGGTGCCTCACCACTGGTTGGCCCCTGGATGTGCTTCCCTCCCTGGGGCGACAGCAGCCGTAGTGGCGTCCCCCCGGTGCCGCAGCCCACCTGCCGCGCAGCGGGTGCCCTCGGTGTGTTGGGCGCGTCCCCACTGGCGCACACCGCTTTCGCTGTGGGATAAATTGTTAATGTTGCGCTAATCTGTAATGTACCACTGCAGCACAATGTCATTCCCTTTTGGATAATCACCACTCTTGACTTTGGGGCTCTAAGCTTTAGTGCTTGCCACATCGGATGTTTGGATACTAGTTAGGAGTATTAAATATTGACCAGTTACAAAACTAATTGTATAAGCCATGACTAATTTGCAAGACGAATCTATTAAGCCTGATTAGTCCATGATCAGCCCATGTGATGCTACAGTAAACAGGTGCTAATCATGGATTAATTAGACTTAATAAATTTATCTCGTGAATTAGTCTCGGCTTATGCAATTAGTTTTATAATTAGCTTATGTTTAGTCCTCCTAATTGTTATCTAAATATCCGATGTGACAGGGACTAAAGTTTAGTCATGGGATCCAAACTTGCCATGGTCAGCAGGAAGGGCATCCTTGGTTGGTGGCCTGGCACGCATCTCACCCATCAGACATCCATTCGAGCCACTGGGTGTACGAAAATCCATGGCCTGGGGCTGCTGCTTGGCCGCAGAACCAAACAGTGCCTAAGAGCCTAGGGCATGACATGAAATTTGGAAACTACACCAAGTTTGCATGAGTTCTGACCGATTTGAGAAGAATGGAAGGGTCAAGAACCCAGTGGCTGCTAAGATTATAGCACTTATCACATCGGCCAATTCACACATTTTGCACACACACTAAAGCAAAATGGAAACAGTTAGTATAACAGAAATGTTTTTTGGTCTCCAAAAGTAATAGAGCTAGTATCATTATATTAAAAGAAAAAAATAGGAGAGCCGTTTATTCTATATGCAAATGGGCAAGGAGTGTATGAATGATATCGTAACTGCTCACACCATCTAAATGACAAGCTAAATCAACACACTTCTGGGAAGTAGTGACAAAACTGGAGAAGTTAAATACCATGCGCCTTCTCATATTCTTGACCTCCGTGAACCAAGAGAAGACAAGATAGAAGCCAAGAGAGAGATGAATGCAAGACAGAAGACAATTTGCAGTGGCATATATGCAAGTAAATTGATGTGACATTGAGGTTACCAAACTACAGTCTTTCTTTTCCCCTCGAGGTTATTATTGTGGTGTAGATGCTACAATCTCTTCTCCACAATTGTTCCTCAATAGGGAATCCTAGACTAAATTTGCTGATACAATGTAAAAGCTGAGTTACCCAATAGAATGCCCTGTATAAAAACTAGAGAAGACAACATGAAAAACGTGATACTAGTTGACCTCAAATGCCTTGTACCATGCTTGTTACATGTAATTCTGAATCTTGCTTCGAGGAAAACTTGTGTCTACAAGATTGTCAATTGTAATTAGACATACTTGTATAAAAAGCAGCATGGTGTTGGCTAATGTTTGTTTTATGATGAAACGGTTCTTTTTAACTAAACAACAAAAAAACATAATCAAAATATATAATCCATTTCCTCACTTATCCATATTCCCTATTGCATAATCACCCAATCTGGATTCTGGCCAACGAGGTAGTACATACTATCCTTATCGTGCTCACTATCCATCCACAATCATGTAAGTTGGAAACTTTACTAAGTTTGCATGAGCTTTGATCAATCTGACAAGAATGACAGGATCAAGAACTGAATGGCTGGTAATGATAATCACAAATTCATGCATTCTGCACGCACGCGATAGAAACATTAACACAGCTAGTCCAACAAATAAGAGGAATTTTAGTCCAACTTCAGGCATCCATTTGAGGCACCGGGCGACTGAAATCAATGGCCTGGGACTGCTGCCTGACCGCACAACCAAACAGCGCCTAAGAGCCTAGAGTATGAAATTTGGAAACTACCCCAAGTTTGCATGAGTTCTCACCGATCTGAGAAGAATGAGAGGGTCAAGAACCCAGTGGAGTCTTAGGAACAGGTTGCCGGCATTAGCCATCTTAGCACTACCTGTTCGCCCCTTTTATTTTTTGTGTGTTACGTTATGCTAAAGCTGTAGGCATCATCTTATTTCTGGATAGGCTGGAGTACTCTTAGAATCTTGTATGATCTTGATGTTCATAGAAGCTTCCTTTGTCTAAAAACTATACTGTTAACAAACTTGGAACAATCCATAGTGCGGCTTCATATATATTGAAGGGACATGCGTTCAATACATATGTGCAAACAACTATCTTTCTGACTCTGCATACAACTACTTAAACCCACAAAATACATAGAGCAGGTACACAAATTCACATGCAGGCCTTACATTCATAGATCATATATAAGCACATAATTTATGGAGCATCCTGCATCAGATTATGCGTAGCTAGCGGTACCAGGTAGTTTCGGAACAAGGATGAGGCTCTCCTTTCAGTGAACCGTCAATCCGAAAACCTCTGTCATATCATTATCCTCCTTCTCCATGCCAGCTGGCAGCCCCCAATAAAACAGTACATGAGGTTTGCCAGCATGATCTCAACAGTAGCCAACCCAAAGTTGATGCCAGGGCACATCCTTCGACTGGCTCCAAATGGTATGAACTGAAAATCATTCCCCTTCAAGTCGATGGTCGCGGCGCTACCACCATCCCTGAACCTCTCGGGCATGAACTTCTCCGCTTTCTCCCATGACTCTAGATATCTACAGACAGCCCAAGCGTTGATGACGACTCGAGTTCCAGAGGGGATTGTATACCCATCGATGTCACAATCCACCATGGACTGGTGAGGCAAGAGCAGTGGGGCAGGTGGTTGTAACCTTAGCGTCTCCTTCACAACAGCTCTCAGATAGGCCAGGCTATCTAGGTTCTCTTCCTTGAGCATTTCCTGTCCATTTGGTGTCTTGTTCCTTACCTCAGCTCTTGTAGCTTTGTCATGAGATGAGGGTGGCACATGAGCTCTACCATGGCAAGTTCAAGGACCAAGAATGATATGCTGGTGCCCGCATTGAACATGTCCTGGGTGTGGGTAATTTAGGATAAGTATGTCAATCGAAAATGACACAATCTATAATAGATCTATTTTTGTTCTCTAAAGAAAATGTTAATATCGGTACCTACTAGTCACTCACCATCAAGACATCCTTGATATGGTCTCTGGTGATACTGTACTCTTGCTGAACAGAGAGCATCACGTCAACAAAGTCTGTGCCCTCTTCTTGCTCAGCTATGTCGCCACAGCGATTGTTGAAGCTTCACCTCTCATGGTCGCTTATGATATTTTCAAGTACCTCGTCCCATCTTTCATGCGTCTCGTCTGCCTTTCTGCTCTCAAACCTGGTGAACATACCTAGAGAGTTCACAAGCCCTGGGAAATAGTTTTCTAGGCTAAACCCTGCATACAGGGTAGAGTTCATCTCAATCAGCTCCCAGAGGGTCTTGTTCCGGCCGTGTTGCCTGAAGAACTTGCCCGACACCACGCAGCGCACGATGCCATTGGTGAACGTGTCCATCGCCTCGCTCATGTCTACTGCCATGCCTGTAGCCATGGCCTCCTTCAGCTTGGCTATGACTAGGCGCACCTAGTATTAACAAAATGAATGAAATATTATTACATATGGAAAAAAATTTATGCGACCCGTCGCGTGACGCGCGCCCGCGCCCGTGCTGGAGAGGAAGAAGAAGGTGGCTAGGGTTCCGGTGAGGGTCGCTGATGTTAAAGAAGGGAAGCTCACCGGCATTAGGGTTTCGAGGTAAGGAGATCTCCTCACCAGTAGGCTTAGAAGCGGTTTCGGGGGCAGCGGCCATGAAACGGCGGTGGAGGCGGGCTAGACTGCGCCAAGGTGGGGTGACGGGGTAGTAGGAGACTGTGGTTGGACAGGGCTAGCAGCGTGGGCATGGCGGCGGAGCTCACTGGGCCTTGCCCTGTGATTTGGGGAGGGCGGGGTCGAGGGACTGGGATGACAGGTGGGTGGCGTGACGCGGTGAGGTGTTGGGAGGGGCCGGTCGCTAGTGCTGGGGGCGGTGGGAGTGGTGGGAGCGAGGACGAGGAAGACGCCGCCGGGTAGGTGCCCTGTTGTGAGGGGAGGGCGTGGTCGAGGAGGCAGCGGCGGGAGGTGGGTGGGGTGGTGATACGGTGGGAGCGCCGGCCGCGGGCGGTGGATGGGAGAGGGTGGGGACAGCGTAGGAACGGTGTGTGGAGGGTACGACGCGATGAGGAAGAAGGATCACGCGTGCGGGCCTGCGTCGCACACTCCTCTATTGCATGACTGGTCGGGCAATTTCAGCCTGCTATTACGTAGGGCCTGAATTCATACATTCTCTTTCATCCCCTACTATACCTAATAATAACCCACCGATAAAAAAAGCTGTTACCTCCTCTTGGCAGGCATGACGAAACGAGTTCACCTTCTTGATGGTGAAGAGGTGCGTGGCGACAAGCTTTTTACTTTCCACCAGTAATCGCCGTAAGGACCATAACCGATTGTCGACGACCTGTACAGGAAGTTGTGGAGGACCTGGACGTCGGCCGCGAGGCGAAGACGCGGTCAAGCGTGTGCAGGACCGCCGGCGTTGCGCGCGGGGGGAGGAGGCGACGAGGTTGGGGATGCTGCCGAGTTGAAGGAGCATGAGGCCGCCGCCACGGTCGTGCTTGGCGGCGAGGTCACGGATGCAGACGTGGGGAGATCGCCGATGCGTTGCAGGTGGCCGATGACCAGTAGCCTCCCTGGAGGTGACGGCAGGAGAGGATTCGACTGCTTCGTTTCGTCGTCGCCGGTGTTGGGGCATTGGTGGAGGCGTCAGCAGATGACAGGCAGCAGCACTAGCATGAGAGGCACGACGACGAACCAAAGTTGCCGTTGTGATACTAGTGGCGTCGTAGTGGCCACCAGCATGAACTGGTACACTACGTGCAACAAGTGAAGAGCCGCCATGGATAGATGGTTAGTTCTTCCTGCTTCCCGGTAGAGCGACCACGAGTGTTGTGTGCAGTGCTGCAAATGCTTTGTTCTTAAAATAACTGGCGCACATGCACGTACAACAATATGAACTATGGATAGCTACTACAAAAATATCTAGGTTGTCAAGTTTAGCACGAGTTTTTTTTGTCTACTTGTTAGTTTGTTGTTTATTTTCCCCTTTCGTGTCATGATTGGTGACCATTTTGGAATTGATAGACTCACAACGATTGTCTTGGCCACGAAAGGTCGACACCTATACACCTCCGTGATCCATGATTGGTGATTTTGTGCGTTTTGGCCATGAAAGCCCGACACCTACACTTAGCTCGGTGATCTATGATTGCGTGCTGAATTTGTGCACATGAATTCATTTGATGTAAAAGTTCTCTCGGCTCCTGCCCTGTCTACCATCTAGCCTTGGAACACCCACGTATCTTTCGCCCCTGCCTGCTACCAAATTTACTGCCATTCAATCCTCGTGCTCTACTTGCATACGCCTCATTGGTTTCCATGTAACCTCTACTGCTTGCAGCAACCATCATTGGTTCTCCTTCCAATCAGCTACCTTTAAACTTTCCTTCAGCCCCATCTGTTCACCTCCACACTGTTGCTTTGTCATGTAACATTTTGTGTTGTGGTATGGCATCCTTGAAGAATATGGTTTTATGAATGGTAACATATGGCGGACCTCTCCATTGGTAACTGACAATTGAAACTTGACTGCATTCAAAAACCTGTGGCTACTTCAGGAGCAGTGGGCATTTGATTTTAGTGATGAGATTTGCCTGTTGGTAGTCATTAATTTTGTAACAAAAGTTGGGTTAGTCATTCACAATTTTTGTTGGCACAACAGACAAGCCATATGAGGTGGCATATTATTTGCTCATTGTTTTATTTCAAAATTCTATAACAATAAGTGCCTGCCAATTTTATCAATATTTTATAGTAGTGTAATAAAAGATATTTTGTAGCCTATCTACACGGTGGATCCTAGGAAACCATCCACCCGTGGATGTTAGGGAAACCATCCACCTTAGTCCTTCTAGAATGAAGGAAAGGCGAATGAATTTTAAAATTTGTTGATTCATGTCAAAATTAAGAAAACATATGACAAAAAAATGGACAGAAAGTTGTCCCCCCCGCCCACACCCAACCGATGGAAAGTTGATTCAAGTGGTAATGAAGCGCATGTTTTGTACTCTTCATGTCCAACCTAAGGAGTCACTACTTTGCTAGTAAAATCATATATAATTTGTGTCCCATTTCCTAGGACGTGCCTACCCTCCTCCTAACCCTAGCCATGTGGCACCGGGCGCCCACGACACCGCTGCCACCTCTCCATCCCCAGCATGACGATGGAGTCAACATCTAGCGCCACGCCTGGTGCCCACACTGGTAAGGGCAACACAATTACACTAACCATTGATAAAAAAATAAAGACTTCATTGATCAATGTAGTGTAGTGATTGAAATATTGCCAAAATGATGAACAAGAGATGTCCCATATAGCAAATAATGTGATCCAGCCTAAAGAAAGAGAACAAATAGGTCAACTATTTAGCAAATAAAATGTAGAATTATCAATTGAAAGTAGATGCATTTCATTACCTCTTAGAGATCATATTTATGCCTTTTTCCTTCCATGGTCATGAAACAATGAACCATAGCCTCAATGCTAACTTTCATTTCATTTCTTCTTTCTCTAGATAGCAAATAAGTCTCGACTGAAGTGTTAATCACCCATGCAATTATATAAACTCATTTTTACAATCTTCATGCCTAAAAATGTGGTCAATCACAACATAGTGCTAGAAGTTGTTTCCGTGATACTAAATGTCTAAACGGATTGATGTTTAGCATGAACTGAGAGGGTCGGATGCTTTGAGAATACAAGGATGATGGGAGGCTGGGGTGAAATTGGGATAGTGGGATGGTCTGGACAAACGGAATTGGACAAATGTGCTAGAATTTCCGTTGGTGGTTCGAGACATTCTGAATGTTTGGATTTTCTAATTTTTTACATGAATCGCTCTTGCATCATTCTAGTGAAACTTTTGCTTCCTGAAGGATACTTTTGAGAATAGTTGTTCTAACTCTCTCTCTCTCTCTCTCTCTCTCTCTCTCTCTCTCTTCACTATTCCATATGCAGGTGAAATATGAAGAAGAGCTCAATGACTAGGGAACAGGGAGTTCAACAACTAGAAAATGGACACATGATATGGTCGCTGGCTGCTGTGATTGGGGTAGTCATTGGTAGTTGGATAGTAGGA
Source organism: Miscanthus lutarioriparius (assembly GCA_904845875.1). NCBI lineage: Eukaryota > Viridiplantae > Streptophyta > Magnoliopsida > Poales > Poaceae > Miscanthus > Miscanthus lutarioriparius. The sequence continues at coordinate 12,579,164 of CAJGYO010000009.1, read as the reverse complement.
GAGGGTCACACAACTACATGATTCAAAGAAAGATATTGTATTTTTTGCTTGTAGGCCTTGGGCTTGAGGATTAGCCTTAAGCCTTTTTTTTCTTACGACCTTATTATTATGGTCGACCAAATGTATATGGTTGATCATAAGCTGGTCTATAACCTCCAATTTTCATACACTCAGATGCCCCTACATGGCATCTCCTTATGTCTTTGTTTATTTATTAGATATCTGTTATTTGCTTTGATTGTGATGAACTGCTGATGTATAGATATGTATAGTGAAATCTATCATGAAGGAGAGGCATAAAATGAAGGTGTCGAAAGGTGTGGAAAGTAGATACGGCCTATTTGGTAGAGATTCACCAAAATACCTCCACTCCACCATATATTACCCAAATGCTCTAGATCCACCAAATTGGTTCAACAAAACGGTCGATCCGGGGCCGATTCACCATTTTGGTAGAGCTCCTCAAAGGGTGCTCCACCAAACCGAAGTTTGGTGGAGTTGAGAAAATTATCCACCATGCCATCGATTCCACACCGCTTCTCCAGACTGGTTCGTTTCTATCGCGTTTCTTTCCGTCGACCTCTCTTCTTCTCCCGGCTCTTCTCCAATAACCATGGCGCCTCGGGCAACAGCCTCCGACTCCACCAAATCCTGCTACTCCGGGCGACCAAGGGACTATCGGAATGGGTGGATCTGGCTATCCTCCACCGCCTCCACCCCTTTCCTCTTTGTTTCCCCATCTGCGCCGAGCTCCCAGGCATGGCGACCTAGCCTCCCCGCCACCACCAGCCCAACTCCTGGCTGGCACCAGACAGCCTCGGCCGGTCACCAAGTCACCATGGCCACTATGACGTGGTTTCCCGCTCTTGTCGCGAGCGCCACACCCTTTGCCGGATGCGCTCCCACGCTTGCGTTAGAAGGCTCCCCAGGAGGTGGTGGCGGCTGCCCAGCCCGCCCCGGCCATCTCCCATCCTACCCCGGCTGGCCACCAAGTCACGATGACCAATAGGTCGAGGCGTGGCGGCGTCGCCCATCCTACCCTCGGGGTCATGAAGCGCCATGCCCCCGCGCTGGACACACCCCCCACCGAGAAGGATTTTTTTTTCATTTTTCAGACATTGACACGTGGGGTCTATCCCCAAGGGAAAATCTGGTCATTCCCTTAAAAGGCCATTGTGTGGATCTGGAGCTGCTTGTTTAGCTAAACAGTTCTGGTAGATCTAGGGTGGATATCGATCCACGTTAGAGCTGATCCATGGTGAATCCAGATCAAGGTTTACTTTTTCCAATGGTTAATCTTTACCAAATAGGCCCATAGAATGGAGCATACCTGCAGCAATGCCTTTTCAATGACATATGATAACCCTGATATATATGTGGTTTAGGCCTTGTTTGGATGCCGATGTATCCACTTCAATCTATGTGTGTTGGGATGGACTGGTGTAGAATTTATGCTCATATCCACCTCAATCCATGTGAATTGAGTTGTGTTTGTGTAGAATTTGAGTTAAATTCCACACCAACCCACCCCGACACACATGGATTGCGGTGAATACATGGGTATCAAACAAGGCCTTACAGATAGTATACACGATGCACCTCTCCACTGATCACTGACAATTGAAACTTAACTGGATTCAAAATTCAAAAACCATGGGCTCCTACGGGAGCGGTGGGCATTTGATTTTGGTGACAACAATTACTTGTTGCTACTCATTAATTTTGTGGCAAAAGTTGGGTTGGGGTTGGTCATCCACGTTTTGTTTAGCAATGTAGAAAAACTAGACGAGTTGGCACATTAATTTTATTTCAGAATTCTTCCACAATATAAGTGCTCTGCCAATTTTGATCGATATTTTAGAATGAATTAAAATGCTTCTTTTTCTTTTTCCATCTGCACAGTGAATACTAGGAAATCCTAGACTCGCTCTCTCTCTAGAATCTAGAATGAAGTAAAGGCAGAAAGATTTTGTTAACTCATGTCAACTCTTTTTCTAAAAAATCAATTGAAAGAATTTTGTACATCATATATAATATACAATTTCCAATCAAAACCATGATGTATTGCTCTCACCTAGAAAGTAATAAGCCAAAATAACTGAGTTTGTTAACCATGTCGTAGAAAATGGTAACTTTTTTGTTCTTTAATTTAATATATATCTCGACAAAAGATATTGTTGAAAAGATGAAAAAGGAATTACTGTAGAAAGAAAAACACGAGACATTACAAAAAAAAAAGAAATGAAAGCGAGAAAAAGAAAGCCGGTGGTGTGGTGTGGTGTGGTGAGCGAGAGCCAGAGAGAAACGACGAGAGAGTTCGGCAAGGGGCAACGGTCTCTCGCTCGCTCGCTGGTGGGCGTCACACCTGGAGACGAGAGTGACAGACTAGCCGTAGCAGCCCGCAGCGCCTCACGCGTCATGCGATGCGGCGCAGGCCTCTGGTGGCTCTGACCACAGCCTTCTTCCCTTCCGCCACATCTGCTACCAAAGCGAGTGAGTCCACCGTCGACGACCCCCGTTCTCCTCTGTCGTCTTTCCGTGTCCCTCTCGTCAGGCTATCTCCCCACCGAGAGGAGGAGAGACCGAACCGCGACACATGCACCCGGCACCTCCGCGCGCCCTCTCCTATCCACCGCCATGGACCCTGCCACGCCGTCGTCATCCCTGAGCTCGCCTGCAGCTACGGCGTAAGCGCACGGTGGCGCCTACACTGGAGGAGCCCCTGACGCCGAAGCGCCACTGCTCCATGGATGACGTCATGCGCCGGGCGCCCGCTGTCGCCCGCGCGGCGTGTACACTAGAGGAGCCCCTGACGCCGCAGCGCTACAGCTACCTGGACGACGTCATGCGCCGCGCGCCCACCTTCGACGCGCCCCCCGGTCGCCCGCGAGCGGGTGTACACCTACTACGAGACGCTCCTCTGCGAGACCCAGGCTCCGCCGACCGCGAGGACGACCTGATCCTCTGCGACCGCGGCCACGACACCTTCTGCCTCCGCCCCATCGTCTCCCAGGTCCCCATCGGCCCCTGGTTCTGCCCCATCTGCGCTCAGCACATCCAGGCCCCCAAGAGTGCGTCTTTGGTCTTTCCACCCTCCTCGCCGCCCTCCATGGCTCCATCTCGCCATTTCCTCCCCCTCTCTCGTATCTTTTCTTTATCTTCTTCCTTGCAGCCACGTTGTGCTATCGTATCGTATCTCACTGCTTTTCCTTCTTTTTTTTTCTGGGGATCTTTAGGTTTCCCGGTGAACAAGAGGAAGATCTTCAATTTCTTCGGGATTCAGAAGGATGAACAGGATGCCCAGACCGCCGAATGTAAGCCCTCCAACGGTAATTCCCTCATTGCTTGCGCTGGATGATCCATGAAGCATGTAGCGGCTTCGCTATTGTTGAATTCGTTTTGCTCATAGATTACTTTTACTTATTGTTGGTTATTTTGGATTCTATTATTATTTTTCTCTCTGTCTAAATGTCCTCGCTCCTACATTGTCATCTGTACACCTTCGATGTGCCAAGAGCCATGCTAGCAAAAGTTCCTCTTATTACGTCATTCATGTCCTTTCTGAGTGTTGTATGTTCGATTATGCAATTGTATTGACTGCACGATTTGATTATCGTTGCAGCATTGCCTGCAAATAACAAATATACCCTGCCAACCGAGGAGGCAGCGGCGAGGTTCTAGAACGGTGGCCGACCAATCATCGCCTCGTCCTTTCGCCTACACGTCATGTTTTGGACCCGCTTCCTACACTCAACAGAGGCAACTCTACCATTCGCCGTCGAGGTTGAGCCGTGTGGTATCCCGGCGCACGCCTGGGAGGTGTCAACGGTGGAGCAGCTCTTGGATGAATTTTGCTGGGTTAGTGATTCCCATCCGGACAATGCCACCCACCAGGATGTTTTCCGAATTGCGGCCCAGTGTTCTTGCCCTGGACACATTCCGGCAGAGATGGATCTCGAGATCATTGAGAGCCATTAGTGGCTGGCGACGAAAGGCAAAGACGCATGCTGACTAACCCATTGAAATTGCCGTGGTTCCTTTCGATCAACTGCTGTCCACAGAAGGTTACTCATCTCCTCCACCAATGATGATCATGGGTGGCGGAGAAAGCAATGACACTGGCGTTTCGGCAGCTACCATGCTGGCGCAGGAGGTGCCAGGGAGGGCAGTGGCGGCCGATGGAGTGCCTTGTATCTTGGTGCATGCTGGGTTGGGTCCACCGGTGGTTCGCAGGGCATGTGGCGGCAGCTTTGGTCAAGTCATTGAGCATGCCCTCGTCCTTCGGCATGACACATCGGATATTAGTGCCAGCATTGATTCCTCGGAGACCCCATTGCCCGTGGTGGCTGTGGCGGCCTCGCCAGCTCCGAGGCCGCCCCTTCATTCAGCCCAGTTCCTGGGGCGGATGTACACGCATGGCCTGGCATTACTGCTGGCTCCCCATCCCAAATAAACACCTCGGAGGTTACCCGCGAGGTTGATTATCTTAGCTGCATTCATTAGCCATGACGGTAGTTTCCGCCCTTGGATGTATTGTATTACTATAAAAGGCTCCAGTGAGTTGCGTTCGTTTTTTATGGGCAGTGTAATACGTGTACTGTAATAATCTCTACAGGTTCGATGCACCTGCTAACAGCTAGCAATTGCGATTAGTGAATATTTCTGTTAGTATGCCAGTCACTTCTTTTTGGGTCTTTTATGTTTTGATTGTACAATTGTATTGACTGCATAGCTTGTTGAACGTTGCAGCATTGCCTGCAAATATGCCCCTGTGAATTGGAAACTCTTGGCAACTAAGAATACAGTTTACGGTAAAATATGGCATTTGCTTGCATCATGACTGAAATAGGCCGGTGGAAAGCATTACCGGACAAACATTTAATTTGGGTTAGTTACACATGCTTTTTTAAGTAGTAGCGACAAGTTGCAGTTTAAACAAATAGTGTGTTTCACTTTCAAGATCATTTATGTTTCTATGGATTGACTTATTTCTGCTCCTTGTATTATATGTATCCTCTTGATTTTCTTGGTTGCATTCATTTAGCCTCAATAACAATAGTTTCCGCCTTTGGATGTATTGTATTAGTACACAACACTCCAGTGAGTTGTGTTCTATTTGTTTGTTTTTTATTTGGCAGTATAATACTGTAATCTCTATGGTCATAGGCGGGAACTGTTCTCTATGGCTAGCACTACCAGATTTTCCTGTTTGTATGACAGTGACGTTTTTTTGGGTCTTGTATGTTTGATTGTGCAATTGTATTGACCGCATAGCTTGCCCAATCCTCGCAGCATTTCCTGCAAATATGCCATGTGAATTGGAAATTTTAGGCGACAAAAAAGGGGGTTTATATTAAAATGTGATGTATTCTCTTACATCACAACTACAAATTGGCGAGATAGCATTACTGGACATGGCTTTTTAAGTAGTTATGGCAAGTTGCTGTCCAAACAAAACATGTGCTCCACTTTCTAAGTCATTTATGGCTGTATGGATTGACTTATTTCTAGTTCTGGTATATCTGTGACCAAGTGTATCTTGGCTGGATTCATTTAGACATAAAAATAGTCGCCGTCTTTGAATTTGTTGTATTAATACATGGTCCAGTGAGTCGTGTTCTTTTTTAGTTATGGGCGGCTCAATTACAGTAGTTTTTACAGGTTTGATGCAATAGATAATTACTAGCAGTAGTGAATATCCTTGTTAGCATGCCACTCATAGTCACATCTTTTAGGTCTTGTATCACTAGTAGAGAAATGACATTTCATCCGCTTCGATTTTGGGCTTTAGTCTCGGGATTTTTTACGTCCTGGGAGTAAAGGAAGAATTAGTCCCGGTTGGAGCTATCAACATGGACCAAAGGCCCTCGTCCCGGCACTGCTTTCAAGAAAGAGTTACTCTTTAGTCCCGGTTGGTGTTACTAATCGACTAAGGTCAACCTTTAGTCCTGGTTGGTAATACCAACATGGACTAAAGGGTGACCTTTAGAACCGATTGGTGTCACCAATCCGGATTAAAGGTCTCCACCCGGACTAAAGGTACCCCATGTGTCAATTCAAAAGGAGACACTACCGGACACTGTTGATTTGCCGAGTGTAAAAAGCTTTGCCGAAAGTGCTTTCTATCGGGCACTCGGCAAGGCAATTTTGCCGAGAGTAACCCAATGGCATTCGGCAAAGATAGGCCGCTTCAAGTGCTTTCCTTTGCCGTGCCAGTGCTTGACACTCGCAAACTTTAGGCACTGGCTGTCGCCTTTGTCGAGTGCCCATTGCTAGGCACTTGGCAAAGGGTTTTTAATTTTTTTTTCAAAATTTTTGCCGAAAGTGCCATGTGACCGCACTCGGCAAGAAAGCTTTTTGCCGAAAGTGCCAAGGTTGGCACTCGCAAATTAATTTTTTTTTTTGTTTTTTGCCCCATTTTTTCTCGGGGCCTTGCTACAAAGAATTATAACTCCATTTCAAATTTGGGACAATTTTGAGTTTTTTACTATATTTCCTTAATTATTTTTGTTTCGTTGAATTTTTCTCGACTATTTTAAATTTGAACCGCATGTACATGAAATAATGAAATTTGGTCATTCAAAAATGGTATTCATGATGTTTGGCATATGTTGAGGTCAGATCCAGAACTCGCATGAAATTACGAGGATCTTGTTGTCGTAATATGACGGAAGTACTTGAGGGAAAAGTGTATTTAAATTATATAAAATCCAAACGAAGTCCGAAAATCACTTAAACTTGTCGAGGTGTCTTGTTATCGCATGTGGAGGCCGTGGTAAAAAATGAGAAAGTTTGGAGCAAGTTGTGATGCTCGGATGCATAAAAGCCAGACATCTCCACTTGTGATCACAAGTCAGCATTCCACCGCAATTTAGATGGAGATTACGACGTTCTCAGAGAACTTTGGGCAAATGCACTGTAGTATGCCGTTACGCCAGCTTCGCTTCCATCACGCCGCCAGCTATAACTAGTCCCGTGAGTGTGAAACCAAATTGCTTTGACTAGTGCTTTCATTAGATGATCACTCTAACAGATGCAATCTCTTGTCCTTTATGCAGCCTCCTCCGGTAGTGGTTCAATAACCCATCTCAAAGCGCAAGCAAAGCACGGCACTTTTCCTTCACCAGCATTCGCTTTCCTCCCCACCTGTAGTTTGTATCTCTTTTCACCGCTTGATGGACATGTGATGCACTATGATCGACTATCGACTTGTTTCGATGGATATTGGACCTATTATGCTTGTGATGTCGTATGTGAGATATTGTGTGATCGACATGTGATATATATGTGGTATTGCCTTTGTGATGAGATGGATGTGATATATATGTGTTATATTGTGTTTGTGATGTCACGTAGATGTTATATATATATCTCTTATATGTTGTGTTTGTGAATATAGAATAAAAAAATAGCCTCTTTTGCCGAAAGTGCCTTGACTCGCACTGCAAGCAGATTTTTTTCCCCAAAAAATATCCGCCGAAAGGACGCCTTTGACAGACACTCCGCAAAGAAATTAAAAAAAAAAATTTAAAAATATTTGCCGAAATACCGACCGGCAGGCACTCCAAAAGAAATTATTAAAAAAATAAAAAAATTTTTGCCGAGTGCCTCCTGTAGGGCACTCGCAAAGAAATTTTTTGAAAAAAAAATAAAAATCTTTGCCGAGCCGCCCGACATGGCACTAAGCAAAGCATGTACTAACTGAACCGGGCGCCAGGAGCGGCCACTTTTCTTGCCGAAAAGTCGAGATTGCACTCGGCAAAGACTTTGCCGAAAGTGCCCGATAGAAGACGCCGCAAAAAGAATTTTGTCGATTTAAATTTTTTACCGGAGGCTCTTTCGAAAGTGTCGCTTTGGCAAAGGCTTTTGTTGAGGGGAAGTAGCCTTTGCCGAGTGCATTAGGCACTCTGCAAAGCGCCTGAATCCAAAGAGTGAGAGTGTCCAGACCATGTCACATGTGGTGTACAGCTGAATTGGTAAGGAGTTTATGCGCGAGGAAAGAGGTCCCGGTTCGAATCTCACACATCGCAAGAGGGGTCTCCCTACAATTTCGCTTATTTTTTCCCGAGGATGGACCTTAGTCCCGGTTATGTGACCCGGGACTAAAAGCCAGGACCTTTAGTTCAGATTCAGAGTCCCGTTGGGAAACTGGGACTAAAGCCGCCCAACCGGGACTACAACCCATTTCTCTGCTAGTGTATGTTTGATTGTGCAATTGTTTGACTGCACGGGTAGTCGACTGATGCATCATTGCGTGGAAATATACCAAGTGAATTGCAAAGTCTAGGCAACAAAGAATACAATTACATCAAAATGTCAAGTGCACGCTTGCATCATGACTGAAATTGGCAGGAAAGTATTACGGGACCAAAATTTAATCTATGTTAGTCATACATGCTTTCTAAGTATCAACGGCAACTTGCGATTCATTTTCTAGATCATTTATGGTTGTAAGGATTTATTTATTTCTATTAGCGGTATATGAAAGTACCCTCTTGATCATTTTGTCTGCAGTTATTTAGCCATAAAGAATAGTTCCGCCTTTTTGACTCTGTCTCTGTAACAAATCCATATCTGTGTCATGTATTTGTTCGTTTATGAGTGGTTCAGTTACTTTAATTTATTTGTCTAAAATGTGATCGGTGATGCACAGCTAGTGGTAGTGGTTATTCCTTTTAGTATGTCAGTCCACATCTTTATGGCTGTTTGTATGTTTGATTGTGCAATTGTATTGACTGCATGGCCATCTGATCTAAGCAGCCTTGCCCTGCAATATCCCCTGTGATTAGGAAATTATAGGCAGCAAAGAGTATGGTTACGTCAAAAAAGTGATGTTATTACACGCTTTCATTGGCAGGCAATACACCATGAAGAAAAAGGGGGTCAGCTTCCACTAGTGGCTAATAAGGCCGATCAGCTTATCACTTGTTGGGGTTTGTTAGCATCTTGTCAGTGAAGTTAGCTTGTTTGTTATTGCTTCTGCCGGGTGCATTAGAGGATTAAGCGAGTGAAGTCAGCTTGTTTGTTAGTGCCTCTGCCGGGTGCATTAGAGGATTAAGCAAGTGAAGTCAGCTTGTTTGTTAGTGCCTCTGCCGGGTGCATTAGAGGATTAAGCAGAAATTGAGTTGTTATGAACAAAGCCTCCTAGGGAGGGCAATCAGGCTCATTTCCCTGCCACCATTGCTAGTTTAACCAGATCAATAAAGCCAACAAGTGAGCCATATCTTCTTTGGTAGACTAGTGCCGATCTCAAGGCTGCCATGGACACCATCCTCGCCGACCTCTCCTCCATCAAGAACGAGGTGTCGATGATGAAAGGGGACTAGAGAACCGCCTCATCTTGGCCATCAATAGGCTATGGACCGACAAGATTGAGTCAGGCAGCTCCTACAGTGGCAAGAACACGGGGAAGCCTGATTCCGCCCCGCCGAATCCTCCCCTTCCCCAGCCCACCAACAAGCTGTATTTCCCGGGCTATGACGACACCGTCGATCTTGTGGTCTGGCTCCACAAAGCGCAGCAACCCCTTCCCCAGTGGAGCATCGAACGCTATCATAGCATCCGATGGTTGGACTTAAGCGTCTAATGCCCGCAGCAGCTGGGTAAAGTTTATTAACGGCTCTTTGAGCCATGGGGGCTCTATAAATAGGTCTTGGTCGTGTGAGGCTCACTCTCTTGGCCCTCTAACATACTGATACACCTTGTGCAGAGCATACTTGACTCTCTCCCACTCATCTAGTTCATGTGTTGATCATCTTTGTGAGATTGGGAGTGATCCAAGTGCATTTGCATTGAGGTTGAGCTTTAGTGGCCCTTGAGATTGTGTTGGCTGCAGGATTGCTTTGTTACTCTCGTGGTTGCCGCAACCTAGATGGCTTGGAGCAGCAGGATCGCTCAGCTCGAGGTTGGTGATTGTCTCCGCCCGATCGGTGGATTTATGAGGGGTTCTTGGCGCCTATTCCCCTGCGGAAGATCATGAAAGGTGACTCTAATGGATTGCTCGTGACATTGAGTATCCTCATCTTGTATTTGATGGTTGTGTAGCACCCAAGTGTGGGTTAGGGCGGTGATGCCTATTAGCGCATGAACATCCAAGTTGAGTGATCATTAACAATGGGATGAGCTTGCCGGGCAAGCAAGTGAACCTCGTGGAGAAAAATATTGTGTCACTTGTCTCTTGGGATTCATTTGGTATTCATATTGATTGACACATCACTTGCTCGCCAAGCTTGGTATAATCAGTCCTACCCTCTCTTGTATTTACTTTAGTAGTATACTTGTGTAGGTTTAGTTAAATAGCTCCAGCTTGTAGCTATTGATAATTAATTCTCTTACTTGTTAGCTCACTAGTTGTAAAGAAGTGACATAGCCTTTGCTTGACATATAGAGATCATAATTCACTAGCATATTGGTAGGTGGCTTGCAACCCTTGTAGAGCTAAAGCAAACTCGCTTTGTGCCATTTAGTTGTTCAACCACTTTGCTCTAGTGTCTTTGTAGCAGTTTTTAATAGGATATTCACCCCCTCTAGACATATTAGTACCTTTCAAGTGGTATCAGAAATGAGGTCACCGCTTAATTGAGGCTTAAGAACCTTCCTGACGGTCACAAAATGGCTCAAATTGTGTTCAACCATGTTAGGGGCAAACCACCGTTCTGTGATGGCACATCCTATGATTATTGAAAGAGGAAGATGAAGATGTATTTCGGGTTCAATCAATGACAAGGTGTGGGATGTTGTAGAGAATGACTATGCTATTCTTGATCCTACCAATCCAACACCAAGAGAGATGGAGATCAAGCAATGCAACACTATGGCTCTCAACACCATTTACAATGCAATTGATCCAAAGGTGTTTGAGCAAATCAAGGATCTTGAGAGAGCTCATGCGTTGTGTGGACAAGATTAAAGAGACATATGATGGCACACCTAAGGATCAAGAGTGCAAAGCTATACATCCTCAAAGACAAGTTTACAAGCTTCAAGATGAAGGATGATGAGAGCATTCCAGAGATGTTCTATAGGCAAGTTATTGTCAATGATCTCAAGAGTTGGGTGAGAAGATACAAGATGAAGACTTCACTCACCAGTTGCTTTGAGATGCTTGTCGCTTGTCGAGATATCTATACCCGGGTATCCGAGCCAAAGGATTAATTGAGCATCACGTTATGGCTCATCCGATGGTTGGGATAACCGCGACTCGGGTCCGGACTCCGAGACGAGGTTTCAGATTGTCCGACCTCCGGATCGGCCATGCCTCGTCCAGGACTTTGAGGAGGAGGTTTCTCGCCTCATCCGCCCCTAGGGGTCGGGCATGCCTCAAATCCCAACTCCAAGGACGAGGTTTTGCCTGCCTCGACCCCAAGGCGTGGGCTCGACTCGTCCGGCCCCATCGGGAGGCTCCTCTCGTTTGACCTCCGAGGCTCGGATGACCGCTCCCCAGGCCCCGCGAGATTTCCATCTCACCCGTGGTTTGGGGTCGGATTTACACGGACAAAGCAAGTGCCCAGTGGTGGGACCCGAACCGGCTCAACCACTACTTGCAAGATGGGAGGCAAGCGCCATGAGCATCGTTTAGATGCCCTCCCCGAGGCGAGATCAAGTACCCGAGATCATGCTGTCGAGAGGCTCATGTCACCCACTCTACTCGACGGTGACAGCTCTACCGTGGCTACCAACTCTCAGCTTAACTATCATGCGTCTAATGTCGGCCAACCGCGTCAGCTTTGACTTAGTAATCATACGCTAACCCCCATATGGTTTTCGTAGCTCCTTTGACCATTCGTCCGCACGGATGGGACAGAAGACAAGAACAAAGGCACCGACACTCCAGACGATTAGTGCCGCAGCTAGCCTAACAGATCTCTGCAGACGATGCCAACGCCACCACGATCTATAGGGCCTACGGACCCACAATGAAGAGGAAGATAGCACACCCCGAGAGCCTTATTTCTCTTTTCTTTTCCCTCTTCCCTTCGAGTCGTAACCCCGCTTTTCCCTTGGCCTATAAAAGGGAAAGCAGGGCATCCCACAAAGGGGCATCAGCTCACCACATCGCACATCACATCAAGATCATAGTAGAACAACTAGCATCTGAACCCTCGAACGATAGCCGAGTTAAACGACCGGCTCTCAAAGACCTATTCGATCATTCCCATAAGAGACTTGGGACTCCATCCCTCTCTGCCCGTTGTAACTCCCTACTATGAACTTTCCAAAGTGCTAGTAACATGAGCGATGTACCACAACTAGATGTAGGGACATTCCCGCCTTAACTAGTATAAACCTTGTGTCTTCTTAGCACACCATCTCAGGCTAGATGCGCACATAAACCTAAATTACCGCTGGTGTTTACTCAAAACACCGGCAGTTCGCTCGCACGCTAAATGTAGGGGGCTGCTGCGCGGCGCCATCGACACCAAAGAGGGTCGCGGATGCATAACTTCATGGTGCGTAGCTTAGGGTCCCGGCACACACATGCATTTCGGGAGCCTGTGACCTTTATCGGGCTCCATGGAGGAGCCGGTGTGGGCTAACGGCATCAGCTGCCCGCCACAGGTCGGTGGGTCTTGATGCGGGTCATCGAGACCCTCGGGGAATCAGACTGCACCCCGGAACCCAAGCTCCGAGAGTGACCTACGCTCCATCCGCCGCAGAAATAGCGAAGTTCATGCGGTGTGAGCAGATTACGCTTTTGGAATCTCTATGACCCCATCGCAGAAGCTCCAGACCGCCTTCAGTCCCGACTTCAAACATGGGAGACACCACCCGTGAGTGCTTGCGCGGTGAAACCCGCGATGGGCACATCAAAAAAGTGTACACGGTGGGGGAAGTAGCCTCCTCAAATGGCTGCAGTGACAACGAGGTCACGAGAGGGGCACAAGGGCCCCGTTGTTCATGGAGCAGGTTGTGGGCGCGCGTAAGAGCTTGAGGATGCGCGGCTCCAATCGAGCAGGAGGCGCGGGTTCGAGCGTTGAAATCCACCTGCCGGCGGATGGTGGGGCACGCACGCGTCGATGGCTCATGACGCATATAGGAGGACCTATCGCGAGGACAATGATGGCCCACACTTCGCCCCACGCCAAATGTCGAATAACCGAGGGCATGCCGTAGCCTACAACGCCCCGTGAGTTCTGCCAAGCTCATCGAGATACGCATATTGTTTCGAGCGTAGCAAGTAAGAGTATGGTAGAGAGCTCGATGCACCTGCCACAATGCAAGCTCGACATGCTAGCCAAGCTGCGTCCTTGGGCATTGTGCTAGGGACATATCAAATCCAATTAGGCGCACGACCGTGCCGAGCATGGTGGTTCGATCTCGGCGCAGAGCGTGTCGCCATAATCGGACGCGTATGACCCTCGAAAGCCACTCATATCACGAAGAAGGGAGGGGCCAAATGGCGGTTACCACCCACAGACACTGGGCGCCACGGATCATGTAGGAGGACCGGAGTCACAGCCTTGAACCAATGGGGCCCTAGGCTTAAGGCTGAATATCCTCAAGGCGATGGTCCGCTTCATACCACCCGCCACTGGGAACCCGGAACATTCGAGGAAACGAACCCCAGCTTGTCGCCGAGACCACACGGCCGCTGCGGGTCCGATGGTGTGGTCATGACTTTGTCATCCGCATCTCCCCTATTCCTCGGATGATTTGGCATGAACATGGTCGAGCACCTTCTTCCCAACTGTGTTCGAGTTGGGCGACTAAAACAAATCTTCGGGGAACTTCCGTGCCACTTACGTGCGCCCTAGGAACCCTAGGACTTGAAGAACCGGCCGGCGTATAGGGAGAGACTCTTAGTACATCCAATGCTTCCGCGCGGCAACGAGTCTTCAATGTCGCCAATGCCGACGCCATCGAGCCTTCCTATCGGGGACCACCTACAGTCCTTGGTTCATAAGTTGGGACGTAAGGCCCATGGACTACCAAGGAGCTCCTTAACACGACCAGCATGCTTCCGGTGAGGAGGCGGTTGAGCAATTTTCGATTGCTCCAGGCAAAGCGGACGAGGACGCCGACGAAGGCCCTCCGACCGCTCGAATAATAAGAACTGGAAAGGGCGCGGGGTTCGCCTGCACACCGGAGTGAAAAGCTGGTTGAGCACCACGAGGGCACCCCATCACTTCGACAAAGTCGCGAGGGCCATGCCCAAACCATGCCTTCCCATCAAACACATGTACAAGGACTGCTCTCTGAAGTTTCCATCGCGGCTCCAAGAAATGGGAGCGAAGAAGAAGCCTGAGGTAGAAGCCGATGACGCCGAGAGAAGACGATGACTTTTGTCACCGGATGGCTATCTCATGATCTTTGGTGGGCGAGGCACACGGCTCCAAGTTACGGACGAAGCTCACGCCGAGAGGTCTCTGGTGAGCCCGCACAAGACGCTTTTCTCTCAAATGGTTAGGGTCTCCATAACCTTCACCGATCCAATCACCTAGATAGCATCACACACCTAGGCGTGTACCGCCATGGTCGGACCCTATCGCTGGCACGGGCAGCTCACCAAGGTATCGGCGGATCGGCAAAGAACCTCAACATCATGTACGCCGAGACGCCGATGCGATGCGTGGGCATCGATTTCAAGTGCCAGATCCAACCGATCGAAAGTGCCTTTACACTCAGATCGCATGGAAAAGCAGCCATGCCAC